>CM040423.1:80687468-81287468 GCA_022702705.1 Papilionanthe hookeriana x Papilionanthe teres
TAATTCCTTCAAGTACTCATTCTATTCACAGTAGTTACTATCCTGCTTAGTCCAACTCCCAGCAAGATTGATTTAGGTGCTCTCCCAATGTTGGATGTTTACACTAGGGTTATTATTGTTGTAATTCAAGCTTCGGTTGGTTGACCAATTTTGGGTGTAGGTGTTAAAGGCATTTTTTCATATTTATTACCAAGTCTTCTATTGATAGGCTATCCACCCAAATTTGTGGTTTTGAGGAGACTTTTCAAGCTTGAGTTTGATAAATGTGGTCTCTGGCCATATTTTTTTTTATTTTCTACAGGATTGGGTTGAGTTCTCCCAAAAAGTTGATTTTTTACACTAATGTCACTAATGTTCCAATTAATGTTTAGGTACTTATTAGAAGAAGTGTGAGAAAACCTAACTTCTATGTCAGGTGGGGTAAAGATTGCAAAGGTTAACCATTAATGTACTGTTACACTCCTCAATTGAACTAAAATTATTTTCCTCAGGGTTTATTATCTCAAAGAATTGGAACATTTTCTTTAAAAAATAAATAAATATAAGAACAAAAAAAACTATAAAGCAAAATAAAGATTAAATACAAAATGTTTTTTTGGCTTTTAGGCTTTTTTTAAGCTTATTATCAATATTTATTCCAGAACTAGCAATAAATATGATAACAATGTAAATGCAAACAAATATGAAATAACAAAAAATATAAAAATAATAATTGGTAAACAAAGATTTTCTACAGTTTGACTAAAGTTCTCTTAAAATTTGAATTTTTCTTAATACATTTCTCTGACAATGACGTATCAAAACTTACCACGTAGTAAGTTGATCGCACAATGCATTTATATGTGTCAAATAATAATGTTGTTATAGAGTATCGCATATCGATCCCACGATTAATGAGATAAGAACTATTATGATGGGTGAATCTCTAGTTTATTAAACTTCTAAACTTAGTATAACGTGATCACAAATAGGTGATGTTCCAAAAATCCCACTTAAAAGTGAAAGAAAAAATGATGTACTTGGAAAAGATGGAAATTAGTGGCACATAAATCTTACTATTCTTTAGGGGCTCGTGCCCAAGTGATTTAGGCATTATGGTGATTCATGATTTTCCTAGACTTTCCCAATTAGATTGTTGTCAATAAGGATAGAAAGACCTCCTCATGCCAATGTTTACATCAAAAGAAGGCTAGAATTCATGAAGTTGAGGCTTCCTCAATGGGCATGACATTCCGCGGATTTGTTCTGATCCTCTTTCTAAATTTCAAAACTCAGATAAAATACATCTGTTATTATCTAAATTTTTTTGTTAACCATTCCATTCCCCTATGCAATGGGTGGGAGTTATAGATGATGAAATATGTTAAACAACAACGAAATAGCCCTAATATTTCAAAAAATAATTAAGGAAAGAAATCATCTGAGAAAACCACAAAACTACATTCCATGAATAGCAGAGGTGTGAAAAAAAATTTAGCCATACATGATAGAAATAACACTAGAAGAACATCCCATCAAAATCATTATTGTAATAAAAACTAATAAGTACACACTTTCAAAAGGATTTGTTACTCTTTGATAGCAGCTAACTCCTCTCTCATACAATAACCTCTTAAAACATATAAGTACAACACAAAAAAAGGCAAAAGAAACCCTTAGGTCCTTAACTTCAAGAAAAGAAAAGAAAACCTAAGTAAAACTCTCAATAACTTTTTATCCAGCCGTCTTCAACTCTCCTCTCCATCTAAGAATCTTTCAACTCATACTCGAGCTTCCCTTTAAGGATCCAGTGAAAATCAACATGAAAAAATTTTCCATAATGAGATCTGGTGGTCTGGTGGTGTGGTCACACCTAAAAATCGTGTGGTCATGCCATTTTTGGCGTGGTCATGGTCAGATCTGGCTTTGCCATGCCAGAAAACACTATATGGTGCATTTTGAGCCCATTTTACATGTCGAACCTATAAACAACTCAACTTCAAGAAAAGCCTTCAAGTGTAAATTCATGATAAATAAGTGAAAATAACATTTAAATTGTAGGAAAAAATGCAAGTAAAATCACGTAAAATTGATGTTTAACATATTTTAACGCTGCCATAGTAATCTTAGGATGTGCTAACTTTTTTTTAGGGTTGTTGTAATATAAATTCTTAATTTTTTGTACTAACCTTTAGTTTATTTTCTTTTGGTCATCATTTCTTTTTAGAGTTCGAGTGCATTTCGGTTTGTTGACTATCAACATATGAACCATCCATAAGAGGATGAACATAAAAGCGAAAGGATGAAAGCCCTAATAGCAAAAACATTGGTTCGGATTATGTCAACCATTGAATTTGTTATTAGTCTAGGATTGGAACCCACCAGTTATCTTTGTCCTTGTTTTTGCTCGATAGGCCTATCCCGTTTTAAGTAAGTGCATTGTGTACCTTTACATGTATTATTGGTAGACTCGCTAAAAATTAATCTCCTGCCCAAACAAAAAAACAATAACATAACTTTTAAAAAACTACATGAAACTCAAAACCAACAATAAAAATTGCATAAAAACGTTGCATTCACAACCTTCACAAACATTATGCAATTAAAACAATGTTGATTTGATATTAAATAAAATTGAGTAGAAACCTCTTTTGAATTTAGGGATTTGAATGAAAAAATTATCATAGACATGTGCACAATCATATTGCTTCTATTATTTGTACTTCAAGAACTCAGACAATTCATAGTAGGGGATGGAACCATTCAACTAACGGAAGTGACTTCTGCCCTTTCTTCTCACATGTTTTTATAAACTGATCTTCTATACATTTATCATTAAGGACTTGGATAACTTATTACATAGTCTGCTTCTATTTACTCAACACCAAAATTTAACTAAAAAGAATAAAATACTTGGGTGTGGTAAGCATTAAAAATTTTTAATTTTAAATTACAAAAATATATTTGCATTAATTTTACCTCATTGTAATATCAATCATATTTAGGTGGCAAGATTTATGATCAAGTAAGTTATAAGACATACTCCTCTTAATCAAATAGCATTCTACTCTATCTTGCATCATTGATATCGGTCATGAATGGTTTTAAATGTGATTAGGTGGTTTAGATGATGGCTTTTTTCAGGTAGGATCATATGTTCATTGCATTCTATTTGTTTATGCTTACTCTCCTTTTATGATAGGTTTCCAAAATTTCACTTCTTTCAATAAGCCGCACCTTAGCCTTTGGTCTCTGAGGTTACTTTACGACATAAATCCTCAACCTACTAGGCTTTCTCACAATTATGAATCTTATGATGTAATTACTAACATTCTATGAAAATATCAAGATGAAAAATCAAATAAATCTCTTTCAAAACCATTAAAGCTAAACAAGATGATAGTTGAGATTCACCAAGTTTCTTACTATCTTCAACATGTACTCTTTTTCATTTGTTTTTTTGAAAATAACTGTTTCAATTATGAGCCTTTCTCATTTGTACTAAACTTAGAAATTTCTTGAAGACAAAACTATAGCCTAAATGAGAGTTTTCTTAAATAACTTCGGTCACTGGCCGGACGATTTACAGACTTTTATTTTTCCAATAATTTATGAACACGGATTTATATATGTTTATAATGATTTTGTAAAGTTCAAGCACTCAATGTGTATCATATCAAGTAATACAGGGCTCTAATGGAGTCCTGATTATTGATCCCATAGGGAAGCTATGAAGTAGAAGAAAGTGTTTCACAATAGGTAATGTAGCACTGAAATCCGATACACATATGACACTTAAAGTTTAATGTTTACTTCTACTACCACTATGCAGAAAACAGTAACAATTAATCAAACTACAATTACTTCTAATAACTTTTAAAACAGAATTAACTAACAGACACACACTAAGCTATATATTTGAAAGGTTTTTGATATATGAGAAAATTATCTTTCCTCTTGCAATGAGAATATGATGTGTGGATGATATGGAACGATTATCTATGTTATTGTGCCAAATAGGAGCATAAAAGTTTCTTTATTCTTAAAAAGTACCCCCTCTTCCAAGCATGAAAAGAACGATAACATATCCTAAGTTTAGTCACTAAATCTAAGGCTAGGCTGGGAGGATACCGGCTCTCACTACGGAGCTCCCACTTACCTTCACCTAAAGGCTAACCTTCGAGTTTAGTTACTAATCTTAGGACCAAATTGGGATCTCAGTCTGTCACCCTGAAACCTCCAAATAGAAGTCCATCAAGATACATTTCCCTATTAATTTGCACTCAATTCTCATGAACTACGCAATTTAACTATGGAAATTGAACGGATTCTTCATTATTGTTCTAGGACTCTAAATTCTTTCAGAATTAATGTTCAACAACATATTTTAGCAATTCAATTGGCCAGATCGAAAAGTAAATTAAGTTCAAAATTAAAAACCATCACAATTTCTTCAATACATTAAAAGCACTTCAAATTCACTTCAATCCATCATCACATCTCTATGCAAGAAGAAAGACAAAGGAAACTACTCAAAATTCATGAAGAAGATACAATAAAACATGGATTTATATATAAATGAAAAGTCATATAAACCACAAAAGAAAATACAACTTATTTTTTTCTCTTCCCCAATGCAATTCCCTTGAAGTTCCTTTGAATCCTTTTCTCTCTTCTTTGCAACACTTAATTTCCTTTTAAGAATAGAAAGGAAAGAAGCAATCTCTCACTTTACTTCTTCTCCTTCACTCCTTAGAGAAGAATTCCTCTCAAATTCTAACTTCTACACACTTTTCTCCTATGCCCTAACACTCAACACACACGCTCCCTCTCTAGAACTTTAGAATACACTCAAAACCACACCATTTTCGTCCAAAAATAGTTACTTGTAATTTAGAGACGAAATCCCAAGAATTTTCATAGACATCACTTCAAAAAGTAGCCAAAACTCCTCAAATTTGAATTCCACCGACATTCGGGCGCCACCGGTGCTCTATTGTCGAATTAATTGCTGAGTCTCTAGAAAATGGCCCCGGCGGTGCCCATTCTGGCGCTAGAACCTGTTTTCCTCCATTTTGCTCCTTTTTGTCCAAATTCGTTCCTTTTCGCTTCTTTTTGCTCCAAGCACCTAAAATCATCATATCTACAATAAATCATGAAAAATATCTTTTTTTAAAGTGCAATATCACCAAAAATGAGTAAAATTATATAACAAAAATAGATTATATTTTTTGTGCATCAAAATCACCTAAACTTAACTATTACTTGTCCTCAAGTAATCCTTTTACTACATAAAATATAACTCTAGGCAATGCACTTTTCACCTGTAAGATACTAAAATTTTTCATTTAAAAGAATATATTGGTTAGATCTTAAGAAAGAAATTTAGTAACTCAGGTCAATACTACAGGTATAAGAATATTCAGCAATCAAGTCTAAGAGTTCTAGTCTTCTATTTATTTCAAGATAAACCATAAATTTTTACGTTAAGAGTACCTTGAAAGATTATGTGAAAAAGGAGTTCAATGCAAAATTTATCAGAATGTAGGCCAATACTTTAAATATAAATTCAGAAATGAAATCAAATTCTCATTTTAGGGTGATTCAAGTGAAGCTAATTTTTAAATAGGCATTTCCTCAAGCTTCTCCTCATAATTATCTTTTTCTTTCCTTTTTTCTTGTTCTTATCTTTTTGGGATTGTTTTTCAATCCTTCTTTTCTTTTCTTTTTCTTTTTTTTAATGAGGATCACTATATCTGGATAGTCTTTAATGATTTTGAACTTCGCTCTCCTCTTTCTAAAGTTCAAACTTGAGACACCTCCTTATTTTAATTAGGTACAAGCATTATTATTCATCATAAAGTCACAATCTTTTCTTAACACACAATACTTTTAAGTCCCTTTACATTTCAAAAATACAGTTTTCTTTACTTTAAATAGTTAACTATAATCAAATGCTTTCATACCAAATATCTTACCCTTATAAAATTAAACTTTATTACTAAAAACTTTCATCCAATCCTTCAATAATATTCAACTGAAATAAAACGTTTTAGTTACCTACAGTAAGGTTCAACTGCCAGAAGTTTTGCTAATAATTTTTGAAAATATAATAATTGAGAACAAATAAGATTTAATATTTTTCTACCCTCCTCCAAACTTCAATTTTTCAATAAATTTGAAATAGTAAAGAGTAAAAGAAAACTAACATTTTTGTGTTGGGATCTTGAAATTTTCAAGAACTATCTGGTATTAGTCAAAATTTACAACTAGCAGGCATGAAACAATTAGTAATAGTGATTTAAAATTTTAAATATTTGCAATGTAAAAATATTTTAAATTTAAACATCAAAACATCCAACAAAATACCATTACTAAACAAACTATCACAACACTACACAGTCCATTTAATGATTTCAATTTTTCAATACAATATAACAGTACACCAATAGGGTTACACATCACAAAAAAGGAAAATAACTACTACATCACAACAGTACAACACACCACAATAGGAACAACCGAAATAGAAATAAACAATTTATCAATCTCATCACCAGGATCATCAGCAGGGTCATCATCAGGGTCAGGTCTATACGGTGTATAGCTGGAGCAAGTAGGAAATATCACATCAAACTCCCCCCTCATAAATCTGACCTGAGCATCATAATAGGCAATATCGAACTCAACTCTCCTCTTCAAATAATCTTCATTCACATTACTCTTTGCATCAAACACATTCATCCTACCATGTAGTCTATCCACACTAGCACTCTATAATCTCAGTTGCTCCAAAATATCAAATAAGGTAGGCGGCTCAGATATAGCTGGAACGTCATAACTAGTAGTAAGAATATCAGTACTCCTACTCTCAACTCGAGCTCCCACATGAGACTCATAAGTATGGGTAATAGTCTTTGTGATTGGTCTCAGCGGTATAGCCACTTATTCAGAACTGTTGAACTCCACTCCAGACTGAACACACAAGGCATGAACAAAGGCAGGATGCTCTAATCCACTAGTGGTCTCGCCTCTAGCAATAGTTTGAATGTTCTTGTAGACAATAGTTCCAATACCAATCTTTCTCATCTTCAGAATACAATAGTTCAGAATTACTCTATCCCTTATAACTTCGCTGTGGTGATAAGAAGGTAATAGTCTTGTAGAGATAAAATAGTGCCAAACTTTTGATGCAACATTCAATGTTGAAGCGGGGAAGTTAATCATCTATTTTTGAATTATTTTCCATTCCCCTCTTCCATCCACCAGAAAAGCAATCACTTCTCTCATATTTTTCCCTTGAGTATCAAAGTTTTCATATTCACAAACAAATGATTCCCGAGTCTGATAGAAGGCATTAATACGCCGAGGAGTAAACTCAACCATTTTTCCTCTAACTAACACATACTCAGTCTCAGTCCATGGCACATTAGCATAGAACTCTCTAATAACTCCCATAACAGCATTCGCAGTAAAGTAACTAAATTGTTCCCAGTTATGCTCTGCAATTAACTATTATACAGATCCACCAGGACTATCAAAAGTTCAATCCTGGATACACTTCTTATTGTAAAGGTAAGAGTTAAAACGAAATTGTGCTTTAATATTAATGAATTTTTATTTATCAAAATCCAATGTTATATTCCCTTTACTCATCCTTGGAACCATGTGAATTTCTAAAATTCGTAAGAAAATTCCAATAAATCTCATATTCACAATGTAACAAACTCCAAATACTATTCTAAACAAGTAAGAGCAAATTTCATCATGAAAATCTCTAAATCTCTTTAAAAATCCAAAAATTCCAACCTAAGCAATGTGAGAGATTACCTTTGTAAAAATAAAAAAATTTTAACTTAAAGTGAAGCTCTTACCAAGAGAAGTGTAGATCTGATCTCGAAAAGCTTTGAAATCACTTTAAATCCGAGATCTAGCAAGTCCTAGGTCTTCAAAATCGTGAAAATGGAGGAAGAGGAAAGCAATGGAAAAATCTGTGGGTCTTAGGATCAAAATCGCTAAATAAAGGGTTTTCTGCGATTTTCTATACTAGGGTGCCGGCGGCGCTCTATTTTATAAAAATGTCAAACTCTTTAGATTTGGGCACCGGCGGCGCCAGTCCAAAATTTTTTTTGGGTCCAAAATTTTTTTCATAATTTCGATCATTTCGACTTCCACAATGATTTTTAACACTTCAATAAGCATCTACTTCATCTCACAAGCAATAATTAAGACAATTCTTTACAAAAACAATACATAAAAAACTTTTATATATAAAATCCAAGTTACAATATAAACACCAAATATGTTCATTCAAACCAAACCAACAACTCTTAGATGTTTAGTGTTGCAAGTACACTACGATAAGCAAACACTAAAATCTAAGCATACAATGAAAGTAAGCATATCCAAATCCAAGTTCAAACTACAAAGCAAAGCAAAGTAAATACCACACACACCAAGCAAAATTAAGCAAAGTAAACTAAACACACAACAAACATAAGTAGAATCCAATAATTACTCCACATCGGTTTCAGAACTATCCTCTCCTTTGATGTCTCCAATTGATTACTGATGCACGAATAAATTGTAGAATGGATGAAATGAAAATTTGTTAGATGAATCCTCAGCAATCACCGCGTTCTTCTTCATCAAATTAATCAAGCCCATCTCAATTCGACCAGTGTGATCAAATTGTTCCTTCATCCTCCAATCTATATGATCAAATAAATCAGAAATATTATTAATTGCATTCATAACATTCTGTACCTCTTTCTCCAATTGTTTGATCCTCTTCAATATCATTCTGGAAGTTTCAGGAAAATAGGGTTGAATCGGTTGTGAAGCCTATGTTGGTTGATCAGCAAGCAAATTCATATCATCTTCATCTCCCATTATTTGATAGTCATAAGGATTAGTTGGAGCAATAGGCCTCCATGGAAGAAGAACCTTTTTCCCAACTCTCATATGGAACTTGTGATTGAATACATAACAGAAATATGGTGGATGGGTCTCCAAGCCCATATTTAGATCCACGAACAATTAATCCCTAAACTGATTTTATAATTATATTACAAATGTCAATCGGCCTCCCAGTTTGAATACAAAAACTCAAAATGGTACTTTCCTTAGATACCTTGCTAATATTCAATGTTGGAAATAACTTTGTCGAAATAAAGTAATGCTTCTTTGACACTAGATTTAGAGATGCAAATGGGAAAATAATATATCCATTTTCTCTAATTTCCCAATCCTCATTCTCTTCTGTCAGATAACGATACACATTGTTCATATTATCACTTTCGCCATTGAAATTAGAATAATGGTAAATAGGTACATTATCAATCATAAAGAGAACGTTAATTCTTGCAGTAGTGAATTGCACAAACCTACCTCGCACAAATACGAACCCTTGGCTGATTCCGTGAAGATTTGCATAGAATTCTTTCACGACCAGAACAATTACGGCAGCGAAGCACTTCTCAACGTCTCTCCTTAATTATCTCTTCAATTCTAGTTTTAGGATTATCCATACCTTGATTTATGAAGCCTCTTTCCTTAATAATCCTCCTCTTCATCATCACTTTGTTGAACAACCGCTCCGCCTCGAAACTTATAAACTTCCTTCGGTTAAAAATATCAGATCGAGGGGTTTCTATAGAGTAGGAATCCATGGGATGCGAATTGGGAATGGTAGTTTTCATTTTTCTGGAGTTAGGAAGTCTAAAATGGAGTTTAGGGAGTTATAAGGACGATCCCGCTCAAAACCGTCAAAACTCGCATTTTGAAACTTCAAAAACCGTCAACAGGTATTGGGCGCCGCCAGCGCTGGATAGGGCACCGACAACGCTCAAACCTGTAAGTTTAGTAATACTCTGTAATAGGGCGTCGGCGGTGCCCATTTTGGCACCCGCGACGCCAGTGGTAAAAAATTCTCACCGAACTTCGTTTGGTCTTAAATATTCCAATATCTCAATTCGAACTACCATTTATCAATTTTAAAAGTATTTAAGAGTAATTAGGATTCAAAAATAGCTATCTAAAAAGCATAACTACATCGAACAAGCAAACACACCACAATGATACATATGGGTTGCCTCCCATAAAGCGCTTGGTTTAACGTCGTCAGCCCGACAAACCATATAGTTAATCGAGATGACTCAACATTAAAACCTCTTTGAAGTCAGGTTGAAACTCGTCAAAGTAAGATTTTAATCGTTGTCCATTAACTTTTAAAATCTTTCTAGTATCAGGATCTGTAATATCAATAGCTCCAAAAGAATGAACTTTTACAACTGTAAAAGGTTCTAACCATCTAGACTTGAGCTTTCCAGGAAATAACTTCAATCTTATGTTGTATAACAAAACTTTTTGTCCAAATTCCAATTTCCTTCTCAATATCTTCTTGATCATGCCACAATTTCATTTTCTCTTTATAGATCCTATCATTGTGATAAGATGCATTTCTAATCTCTTCTAATACATTCAATTTCATAAATCTTTTTTCTCCAGTATTTTTCAAATTAAAATTCAACTCTTTTATCGCCCAATATGTTTTATGCTCTAATTCAACCGATAAATGACAAGTTTTACCAAACACTAATCTATAAGGAGACATTCCAATAGGAGTTTTAAAAGCAGTCCTATAAACCCATAAAGCAGTATCTAATCGAGCAGACCAATCTAATTTATGATTATCTACAGTTTTCTCCAAAATTCTTTTAATTTCATGATTAGACACTGCTGCTAAACCACTAGCCTGAGAATGATAAGCACTAGAGATTCTATGAATAATATTATATTTCTCAATCAATCTCTTAATTTAATTATTCCTGAAATGGAATCCACCATCAACTATAATCACTCTCAGCATTCCATATCTTGTAAATATATTTTTCTTTAAAAATTTTGAAACACTCCGAGCATCACATCTAGGTAAAGCAATAGCTTCAATCCATTTCGAGACATAATCAACGGCAACTAATGTATATAAATTTCCAAATGAAGAAGTAAATGGTCATATAAAATCTAATCCCCATACATCAAAAATTTCAACTTCCAAATTATAATTTAGAGGCATCTCATTCCTTCTAGAGATATTACCTACTCTCTGATATCAATTACATGATTTAATATATTTATAAACAACTCTAAAAAGAGTAGGCCAATAAAATCCAGATTGTAAAATCATAAAAGCAGTTTTATCAGCACCAAAATGACCTCCAAATTCAAAATCATGACATCATTGAATAATCAAACTTGTTTCTTCTTAAAGTACACATTTCCTAATATTCAGATCCTTACACTTTTTATATGAATAGGGTTCATCCCAAAATATAATCTTGCATCATAATTAAACTTCTTTTTGTTGTTGCCTTGTTGAATCAGATGGTACAATATCACTTACGATATAATTCACAATATCAACATACCAAGGCAAATTGCTTCCCATAATAGTATAAAATTATTCATCAAGGAAAGTTTATGTAACTTCCTTCTCAAATTCAGATAATTTATCATACTCTAATCTTGACAGATGATCAGCTATTTAGTTATCAGCTCGCTTCCTATCAACTATCATAAAATTAAATTCTTACAGAAGAAGTACCCATCTAATTAGTTTAGGTTTCGCATCCTTCTTTTGCATTAAATATTTGATAGCTGAATAGTTTGTATGCACAATACCTTTAGCTCCAATTAAATAAGGTCTAAACTTTTTAAAAGTAAATACTATAGCTAATAACTCTCTTTTAGTAGTGGTATAATTAATTTGAGCCTCATTAAGAGTTTTACTAGCATAGTAAATGACTTTGAAAACTTTATCATGCCTTTGCCCCAATGCTACTCCGATCGCATAATCACTCGTATCACACATAAGTTCAAATGGTTTCTCCCAAATTGGTGAAACAATTATAGGTGCAGTGATTAATTTCTCTTTCAATAATTCGAAAGCACTCAAGCATTCATCATTAAAATCAAATTTTCTATCATTTTCTAAAAGTTGGCACAAAAGTTTGGTAATTTTAGAAAAATATTTAATATATCGCTTGTAAAATCCAGCGTGTCTTAAAAAATTCCTTACCTCTCTCACAGTAGTGGGTGGCGGCAATCTCTTAATAACTCTAATTTTATTAGGATCGACCTCCTTACCAAATTCAGAAATTTTATGCCCAAGAACAATTCCTCCCGCAACCATAAGTTAACATTTCTCCCAATTCAAAACTAGATTTGTTTTCTCGCAGAGCTCCAAAACTTTTGCTAAGTTTTCCCGGCAAATTTCAAATGAAGTCTCGATCACAGAGAAATCATCCTTATCTATCACACTACTGAAGATAGACATCATACATCTCTAAAATGTTGCATGTGCATTACACAGTCCAAAAGACATTCTTCGAAAAGCAAAGAATCCATAAGGGCTAGTAAATGTTGTCTTTTCTTGATCCTCAAAAGTAATAAGTATTTGATGGTAACCAGAATATCCATCCAGAAAGCAGTAGTACTTATTTCCAACAAGTCTATCTAGCATTTGATCAAGAAAAGGAAGAGGAAAGTGATCTTTTCTGGTGGCAGCATTTAACTTCCTACAGTCAATACAAATTATTCATCCATTAATTTGTCTTGTGGGCATAATTTCATTACATTCATTCACTTCAATAGTCACTCCTCCCTTTTTTGGTACACAATGTATTGAACTCACCCAAGCACTATCCGAAATAGGATAATTAATTTCAGCATCCAGCCATTTTAAAATCTCTTTATTAACTACTTTCATTTTTGGATTCATTCTCCTTTGCGAATCAACTCTCGGTTTATGTTCTTCATCTAATAAAATTCTGCGCATACAAATCGAATGACTAACTCTTTTAATATCAGTCAAAGTCCATCCAAAAGCATCCTAGTATCTTTTGAAAATTTCCAACAACTTCTTTTCTTGATAATCATTTAATTTTGAAGATATAATAACCGGCAGAATGAATGATTCTCCTAAATACATATACTTTAAATGCTTAGGGAGAATTTTCATCTCAAGTTCAGGAGGTTTTATTATAGATGGAATTAAGCTTTTATTTCCACCTTCCATAGTGTCTAATACTTCAAAGCTCTCCTGAACATACTCTAAATCTTCATTCTTCTTATTATCTGAATTTTCTTCATTTTCAATTTCTACTTCAAACATAATTTCATACTCTACTTCTTTTTCAAATATATTTTCAAAATGATCGTTTCTCAAATATTCACAAGCCTCCATCCTAAAACATTCATTTTCTTTTTCCATTGAGTGATACTTCATAGATTTCAAAATATTAAAGGTCACCTCTTGATCATTAACTCTCATAATTGATTCTCCTTTTTGAACATCAATTACTACTCTTCCAGTAGCAAGGAATGGTCTTCCCATAATAATTGGAATTTCTTTATCTTCCTCCATATCAAGTACAACAAAATCCACAGGAAACATAAATTTATCCACTTTCACTAACACATCTTCCACCACTCCTTTAGGGTAAGTAAATGAATGATAGGCCAACTAAAGAGTCACGGATGTAAGAGAAATTTCTCCTATTTCTAACCTTTTAAAAGTTCATAAAGGTATAAGATTAACACTAGCTCCCAGATCACATAAGGCTTTCTGAAAAACTTCACCTATAGCACACATAATAGTGAAACTAACAGGATCTTTATGTTTTTTCGAAAACTTCTTCAAAATAATTGCACTACACTCTCCGCTAAGTGTAACAGTTTCATGATCTGTAAACTTTCTTTTCTTTCTCAGAATATCCTTCATAAACTTGGCATAGTCATGCATCTGTTCTAATGCTTAAAAAAAAGGAATATTTATCGTTAATTTCTTAAGGTTCTCCAAAAATTTTCCAAATCTGTTATCCCTGTTTTGTTTCTTCAATCTTTGAGGAAATGGAGGTGATGGTTTTTCAACAGTTATCTTCATTAGCTCGAGAGGATAATCCAGGTCTGGATAAATCTTATTTGAATCTTTTTTGGTTTCCACCTCCTTTTTTATTTCAACTTTTTTTTGCACTCTAGTTTCCAATTATTTTTCACTCCTTAATTGAATAGCCTTAAGTTGTTCCTTATTTTGATCTTTTGGATTGATCTCAACATTACTTGGAAGTGTTCCAGAAGGTCTATTATTAAGTACAGTAAAAATATGCCCCAATTGATTTTCAATATTTTTCATAACAACAGCTTGATCTTGTAATTGATTTACCATAATCAGAATCATTTCTTCAGTAGCCAACTTCTTATTCTTAAATTGCGGGTTACTATTGACTCCAGAGGATAAGATGGTATAAAATTGGTATTTCCTTGATTGTTCGAATTTCCAATTGGATTTATAGAACCGTTCCCCCAATGTGGGTTAACATTAGCATTGTTATTATTCCAATTGAAATTTGGGTGATTCTTCCTACCAGGATTATAATAATTCAAATAAGGATTATTAGGTCTATTAATAACATTTAAAGTCTCATAAGGTGTTTGAGATTCTGTTATCTGTCCAAATGAATTTTCCTCCAACACTTGAGGTGGTTGAGAATAATTCATTCCATATTGATCTATTTTCTTAGAAAGGGATGCAATTTGAGAAACTATTATAGTCATCATATCTGAATCATGAATGTTAGCTACTCTCTTAGGATTTACCCGTTCAGAGGGCCATTGAAAATTACTAGTAGTCATTTCCTCAATTAATGTGTATGCTTCATCAAAAGGTTTTGACATTAACGATCCACCAGCAGCAGCATCTATAATAGATCTCAATGATCCCACAAATCTATTATAAAATGTTTGAATTATTAACCAATCTGGTAAAGCATGATGTGGGCACTTCCTAAGAAGATCTTTAAATCTCTCCCAAACTTCATATATTAACTCTCCTTCAAACTGACAAAAAGATGTAATATCATTTCTTAGTTTAAGTACCTTTGATGGAGGGAAATATTTTGATAGAAACTTTTGAGATAATTCTCCCCAAGTTCTAATAGATCCAGGTGCTAACGAGTTTAACCACACCTTAGTTTTATCCCTTAATGAAAAAGGAAAAAGTCTAAGTCTGACAGCATCACTAGACATTCTGTCATATTTAAAAGTAGCACACAGTTCTAAAAACTAGCGAGATGTAAATTTGGATCCTCATTAGGTGTTTCTTTGAATTGATTATTTTGTATCATTTTGATAATAGCAGGTTTAAGTTCAAATGAATTGGCAACAACATCAGAATTTTGAATAGTTATGTGAATCTAGTTTGTTGTTGAGTTAGCATAATCTCTTAAATGTCTTAGCAAATTTTCATTATCATTTCACTGATTATCTTGATTATTCGCCATTTCACAAGGATTTTCAATTTATTTTTTTTGTTTTCAAATTTTTCTAACAGTACGCTCTAACTCTGAATCGTAAGGCACTAAAACTATAGACCAACTACGACGCATATAAAATAACAAAAATACTTTTAAAAAGTAAACAAACACACAATTACACACTACAAAGTAAAGATTTTTGTTACTATATTATTAAAAAATATCGTTTGTAATTCATTCCTTACTTAGTTACTTTGTTACCTTCCCCGGCAACGGCGCCAAAAACTTGACCGGACGATTTACAGACTTTTATTTTAGCAAGAATTTATGAACTAAAATTTATATATGTTTATAATGATTTTGTAAAGTCTAAACACTTAACGCAAGTATACGTATCGTATCAAGTAATACAGAGCTCTAATGGAGTCCTGGTTATCGATCCCACAGAGAAGCTACGAAGTAGAAGAAAGTGTTTTACAATAAGTAATGTAGCACTGAAATCTGATACTCAAATGGCACTTACAATTTAATGCTTACTTCTACTACCACTATGCAGAAAATAGTAACAATTAATCAAACTACAATTACTTCTAATAATTTTAAAAACAAAATTATCTAACAGACACACACTAAGCTATATATTTGAAAGGTTTTTGATATATAAGAAAAATATTTATCCTCTTGCAATGAGAATATGATGTGTGAATGATATAGAACGATTATCTATGTTATTCTGCCAAATAGGAGCATAAATGTTTCGTTACGGGTCTCTTCCAAGCATGAAAAGAACATTGACATATCCTAAGTTTAGTCACTAAATCTAACGCTAGGTTGGGAATATACCGGCTCTCACTACGGAGCTCCCACTCACCTTTCCCTGAACGCTAACCTTCGAGTTTAGTCACCAATCTTAGGATCAAATTAGGGATCTCAGCCTGTAACCCTGAAACCTCCAAATTGAAGTCCATCAAGACACATTTCCCTATTTATTTGCACTCAATTCCCATGAACTACACAATTCATCCATGGAAATTGAATGGATTCTTCAGTATTGTTGTTGGTCACTAAATCCTTTCAGAATTTATGTTCAACAACATATTTTAACAATTCAATTGGGCTGATCAAAAAATAAATTAAGTTTGAAATTAAAAACCATCACAATTTCTTCAATACATTAAAAACACTTCAAATCCACATCAATCCATCATCACATCTCTATGCAAGAAGAAAGACAAAGGAGACTACTCAGAATTCATCAAGAAAATATAATAAAATATGGATTTTATATATAAAAGAAAAGTCATATAAACCACAAAAGAAAATACAACTTATCTCTTTCTCTTCCAAATGCAATTCCCTTAAAGTTCCTATGAATAATTTTCTCTCTTCTTTGCAACGCTTAATTTCCTCTTTAGAATGGAAAAGAAGAATCAATCTCTCACTTTACTTCTTCTCCTTCACTCCTTAGAGAAGAATTCCTCTCAAATTCTAACTTCTAGACACTTTTCTCCTAAGCCCTAACACTCAACATACACTCTTCCTCTCTAGAAATTCAGAATACATACTCAAAACCACACCATTGTCGTCCAAAAAAAATTACTTATAAGTTAGAAACGAAATTTCAAGAGTTTCCATAGGCATCCCTTCAAAAAGTCACCAAAACTCCTCAAATTTGAATTCCACCCACATTGGGCGTCGGCGGCGCTCTATCGTTGAATTAATTGCCGAGTCTCTGGAAAATGGCGTCGGCGGCGCCACAACATGTTTTCCTCCATTTTGTTTATTTTTTCTCCGAATTCGTTCCTTTTCGTTTCTTTCACTCCAATCACCTAAAATCATCATATCTGCAACATATCATGAAAAATACATTTCTTTAAAGTGCAATATCAACAAAAATGGCTAAAATTATATAGCAAAAATATTATATATTGTTGGTGCATCAGTCACTTAAGAAGTAGTTGACTATAAGGGTGAAGTCACTTGAGAATTAATTGACTATAAAGGCTTGCACATAGAGAAAGTTTATGGACCACATATTAATATAAACCTTATCTAGACTTCATACTCTATAGGGAAATGACTTTGTCGCTTTTAATTGTAGTCCAATGATAGTAACCAAATTTTCTTAATTTGGATAACCGAGCCCATCGTTAAGTGATAGTTCTATCTCTCGAGATAGTGCAATACTATTATGTATTGTTTGTTTATTTAAATAAATAGATTTTTGCATATCTATGATATTTAAAGTCCTATGTAGAAAACCAAAACTAGGGCTGGTAATTTGGCTCGTTGTTCGCGAACAGCTCGTGTTTAGCTCGTAAAGTAGCTCGTGTTCGACTCGTTCGTTAAGCCTAACGAGCCGAACACGAACAAATTTTTAAGCTCGAAATGTTAACGAAGTTCGAACACGAACAACTCGTTTGTTCGCTCGTGTTCGGCTCGAATTGGCTCGAAATAAGAAAATAATCATATAATTATTTATATAATAATTTATTATATTTATTATTTATATATTAATATATTAAATATATTTATATTTAAGTTTAAATCATAATTGCTTCTGTGGTAGCGTGGTTATCTTACTTCGTTTTCATTCATTTCAGTCTGAGTTCGAATCCGGCACTAGACATATATTTTCCAATTAATTTTAACGAGCCAATTTCGAGCCGAACACGAACAAGAATATTTAATTCGAGCCAAACACGAACACACTTTTCATGAGCCATTTCAAACACGAGTCGATTTCGAGCCGAGCCGATTTCAAACGAGCCGAACACGAGCCCAGCTTGAGCTCGCTCAAGCTCGGCTCGTTAACAGCCCTAACCAAAACTGATAAGATTTTATGGTGACTCCACTAGGAATGACTTCGCTCTCTAGCTTTGGCTGATGGATTTGTCTTCTTATGTCAGAAATGTGTTTGTGTATCATACAGACCATATAACATTTTTTCTATTGGACTGGGCAAGTATAACTAATATTTCTTTGATTTTTAAATGGTTCATTTAATTGCCCATAACTGAACGTTTTAAGAATCTTACAGCTCTAGAATAATCTGATAGCCCAACAAAAAAGGAACAATTTTAGAATAAATAAATAAATAGCGCAAATAAGCCAAAATTAAATACTCCTCCAACTAGGGCTGTAAACGAGCCGAGCTTGAGCGAGCTCAGGCTTGGCTCGTGTTCGGCTCGTTCAAAATTAGCTCGGCTCGAAATCGGCTCGTGTTCGAAAATGGCTCGTGAGGAGTGTGTTCGTGTTTGGCTTGATTTAAATATTCTTGTTCGTGTTCGGCTCGAAATTGGCTCATTAAAATTAATTGGAAAAAATATATGTCAAGTGCCGGATTCGAACCTAGACCAAATGAATGGAAATAAGAAGCATAACCATACTACCACACAAGCAATTATGATTTAAACTTAAATATAAATATATATATAATATATTAATATATAAATAATATATATAATAAATTATTATATAAATAATTATATGATTATTTTTTTTATTTCGAGCCACTTAGAGCCTAACACGAGCGAACAAACAAGTTGTTCATGTTCGGCTTGTTTACATTTCGAGCTTAAAAATTTATTCGTGTTCGGCTCGTTAGGCTTAACGAACAAGCCGAACACGAGCTGTTCGCGAACAACGAGTCAAATTGCCAGCCCTACCTCCAACCTTAAGGGTCTGGTCCCGAAATCGATCTTCTTACAGTCATAGAATTGGGTTCAACTCTATACTCTTTTTTGGTTTGCTCGTGCTTGGCAACCTTTACCCTTCTAAAAGCTTTGCCCGCTATAAATTTAAAGTTAAAACAAAAATATAAATAAAAAGTAAATAAATTAAAATAAAAGACACTATTTGTAGGATAAGTCATAAAATTTAAGACTATCTTTGGAGCTTTCCGCAAACACAACCAAAACTCTAAAGTCAGATAAAATAGATGTTTTGAATTTCTCAAATTTTTGTCATGTCTTCTCTAAAATTGTTCTTTTCATTCAATCGAGGACTGGACTTACCTTAAAGTGAAAATGATCATCATTAAGGATCGACAATCACGTTAATGTTCAAATTCGACAAAGTCAAAGTAACTCTTAGTAATGTGGCCTTACCATAATCAAGACAATCATTAAAGAGGTTGTGGTATGACCAAGAGTTTTCATCACTAAAAAAAACATTTGATGGAGAAGGTGGTACTCTCAAGTTTTATTATCGCCATTGTTCTTACTGAAGCTATTCCATTGAAATAAAAAAAAAATTCATCATAAAAGAAAAACTGTCTGTTACCATCCGTGTTCAAAATTGGTGCATCTCTAAGTCTACACCAATGACTCGCACTTAAAGAAGAAATAAAAATTGAACTACTCTAAAGGTTAAAAAAAAAATTGTTGAGAATTATTGAACCCAAGAAAGCTAAGGCTGATGAAGGAACGGAACTCACCAAGACCTCTCCTTTTTTAGGATGGAGTAGGTTTGACCTGTTGTCAGTTACCCATGGCGAGGAGGACATTCAGTGGATTGCTGACAGTCTTCACTAACTTTTCTGCAAGAATCGGGAGAAATAGAAGAACTCATTAAGATTAAAGGTTCATGCTATGTTGAAAGAATCGGTCCAAGAAAATCTTTTTGGTCGCTCAAGTGTTGCATAAGAAGGGATGCACAAGTTCATCACAAATGAAGGAGATCTTGAATAGAGAGAAATCAACACTTAAACAACGAGAATCCACCAGAAGGGTGGTCGAGATAGACGAAACTCCATAAATGTTCTCTAAAGTCTTCACAGGACCTCGACCTATCATTCCTATCATCACTCATAATCCATCAAATCCAAGGGTATCCGTCAAGCTTCATTTAGGACCTAGGGTATCAGAGGCTGTCACTACTCTGAAACTGTATGCTCGTCCCTCCACAAAATTAAAATCGAACTCGCATCCAATGCCAAGTCATTAAGAGATCCTATTGAAAGCTGAAATGACAAGTTTAAGTATGAACTCTCTCACTTTGCTACATGTCAGGGATCTCACTCATTCTCAGCATAACAAAAACTCACCTCATTTTATACTAATGAAAAATGTATGGAGATGTATGTTGTCACCAGAGCCACCTGATGTCAAAATGTGGTGAGGCAGGTCTAACGCTTTTGAGCCTACTCTTGAAAATAGGGCTTATCAATTGAAGTCTTCTAAGAGAAGTCAATTGAAGAGAAGTTGGAAAAACTACAAACTGATGTCAAACAGTTGTTATAAGACAGAGAAAGATTATGTCAATAATGAAGGGGAAGTTGTTTTAGAGTCTATGGAAAGAAGAATATGCCAAAATGAACTTGGTAAAAACACAAAATGCCTCTTCTTTATGAGAAGTGATGCCTCCAACTAGCAAATATCCTATTGAAGAACTCCAGACAGCCATCCAAAAATAGATGAGCAGATTAGCAGCTTCAAGAAGAAAGTAAAGGAGATGATGACAGCTCTAATGACCCTGTATAGTTTAACAAAATCACCAAAAGCATTGCCCATTGAGACAAATCAATTTGAGATAGTACATGTGATCGATGATAAGAAAGAAACTTCTGCTACAAATGAATATGATCATAAGAACAATGATTCAACTCAAAGTTTGATTTTTGTAAAAGACATTGCCTAAATTGTTAAATGAAGATTTTGAGAAACCTTCACTTAAGCAAAGTGTGGAATGTTGATTCTGAAAGGTAGACCATAACCAAAGAAATTCAATTATATTCAACATTCAAAAAGCTTTGTGCCTCCCCTGTTCAAGACTTTTGATAAGATGGGGAACTTATGCGGAATATGTGCTAGTAACATTTTTTGAAACCCTAACACACGAGGCAACAATACTAGAAAATATGCAGAAACAACACTATCGACCATTTTTTTTAAATAAAATTTTAAACTTAAATTTAATATATATAATGTAGTTTTAATTTTATGAAAATAATATTCATTTATTTTGGATAATAACGAGATCAGATATACCTCATATATCTAATAGTTTAAATAATTAAGCAAGATACCATAAATGATATATCATTCAGCATTTAAAATGTTGTTGTTGTGAGGTTTGATATTTGATATTTTTGAAAAGGTTTAAAGTATAGTTTTATAAAAATAAAAATTTGATTTAATTTAATGTACATATATATGTATGGATTTTGAAAATAATATCTTAATTTTGGCAGCTGTGAAATCAAACTGATTTCATAGAAACATTTAGTTTAGATAATCAAGCGCTTCATCACAAGAAATGTACCTATCCCGAAGAATAGATACATGACTTGGGATGAGACTTGATCAAACAAACTAAAAAATTCATTACATCTGTTTGATCTGTGAATCATTATTGACTGACAATTTCTCCTATCTAATATGAAGGAATTAGATATGGCTTATATTAATCTGGGGTCTTTAAGTTTCCTATAACGACAAACCCCTATAGTTAATTATATTTTAGGAAACCGAAGTCCCCTAAGAAAACTTTTGATATAGATCAAAAAATATTTATATTCATGACTTTCAAAGGTAAGGTTTTCAAAGAAAATGAGATAATCGAAAGTTCAATAGGAGAATGACTTGAGTTTTGGAACATTTCAGTTTATCAGGAATCCAAACGAGAGAACGCTAGGGGAAGGACATAGATCCAAGAAAAATCTTGATGTCTTCCCAGAATATCCTATGTTTTGGCTTTGATTTAGGAAATTTATTTGTGTTTTTTTATCTTGTCAATTTTATTATTTAGGACTTACATTCACTTGATACCGATCATGTGAATGGCTGGAAGATGGGAGGATTTTTGTCATACTCGATGACAACCTCGGAATCCTAAGACGAGTTAGGGCTTATGTTGCACAACATAGTTATGCAAGAGCCTAAAGAAAAGTGGTTGAGGATTTATGCTACACTAGGAAAGCTACATCGAAGTCCTATGGCTTGTTGTTTAAATTTCTAAGGAATGATTTTGCCGATGTAGACAAATTTTACTGTTGAAGATGGTCGTGCTGCCCACCATGCATGCTCCAAGCTCCTTGTCGTGGCAAATTTAGTTTAAAGAGGTGTCAATTGAGGAGAAAAGAGAAGTGTTATGTTTTGGAAATATTTAAATTAAAGTGTCTTAATATTTTATTAGGGGAACATTAAAGTTTATTATAGCAACACCTGTTAAGATCCCACAGTTTCATCATCCCAACATCGCTATATTCATCGGACTCACTTATTCCAAATAAATTTACTAAACTCAACTTAATGAGTTTCATACTTTCATTTAGATCGTAGGAAACCTCGTTAGCATGATGTGGGTTACCTCCTCTGAGGGTTCTCGATCATCCAACGAGACATTTTGAGTTAAACCTCATTAGTTACGATTGTGGTTTTTGTTTGTTTGTGATTAAATATTAAGTTGTTTTATATTTTGAATGTTGTGGCGGTGAGTTATATCTTATTTTGATTTTTTTAAATTTTGATTTTTAGTTTTGGTTTTGTAGCCATCCTAAAAGGTTTAAGTTTTCATGCAAGATTGCATTGTTGTTTAACATGCAAATTTGCAAGAAATTAAAGTACAATAGAGTGCATGTAAGTAAATTGCATTAAAACAAAAGTATACCTGGTAGGTCTTCTCGTCATCTCCACCTGAAACTTAAGTTATCTCGCAGTAAACAATTATAATTTGCAGAGAAGTAAAACTCGATGGATAGGTTCGTCACAGGCATACCAAACAAAACATATGACTTTGCAATTTTTATTGGAGGAAGACTTAGACCAGAGGACAATTTGGACTAAATTTCATGATTTTTTGAGTTTCAATTTAACTTTTAGAATTCATTTAAGTTTTGGAGTTTTAATTAATTATAAAATAGTCTAGAAGTCAAAATTTCAAATTTATATTTATCTTAAGTCCCTCTGAGGTCAGGGAACCCAGAGAAATAAATTTTATATTTTTTTATTTTTATTTTAATTATTAGAATTATTTTAGTGGAAAAATAATGAAATTCATTTTTAGCCTTTTAAAATTAATTTAAGCCTTTAAAAATTGATATTTTGATTTTAAGACTTAGGAAAATTATGGGGATGGTTCCTAAGTGATTAGGAGATCAAATGTGATAATTTGGTGATTTTAATATTTTTGTGATTTTTATTATTATTCAATTATTTAAATATTAAAAATATGATTAAAAAATGAAAATTTTATAAAAATCCTAATTTTATTTTTAGGAAAATCCTCTGATCACAGAGAACTCCCAAAACAAATTTTACAATTTTTGAGTTGTAATATAATTATTAAAATTAGTTTAATATTAAAAATTACTATTTCAAACCAATATTGATGTAGGTTGACACAGGTTGACCAATTCTAGTCTAAGGGTTTATATTGTGACTCATCCAACATTTTCATGGTTGGGTTAGCCATAAGGTCCATAGGTTTTACCATTAGGGGTTTGGTTTAGTTATGCTAACCATTTTTAGGGTTTTTATCAAACCAGTGATTTATAGTGACTTTTAGGTTTTACATTGATCAACTTGACCAATGTTGGGTTAATTATGTCCATGTTTAACCAATGAGGTCAATGTGAAAGTCTTTAGGTCATGGTTGACCATTTTGACCAAATTTGACCAAATTTGGCCAATTTAGGTCAATGGTTGACCAGTTTGGTCAATAAGGTGGTTATTGGTTCAAGAATTGACCATTTTAACCAAAGTTAACTTTTTGGGTCAAAGTTTGACTAGTTTGTTCAATGTAGTGTTCATTGGGTCAAGGATTGACCCGTTTGACCAACTTTTACTTTTTGGGTCAAAGGTTGACCATTTTGGTCATTATGGTGGTTATTGGGTTAAAGATCGACCATTTTGACTAAAGTTGACTTTTTAAGTCTAAAGTTGACCAGTTTGGTCAATGTTGTGGCCATTGTGTCAAGATTGACCAGTTTGACCAAAGTTGACTTTTTGAGTCTAAGGTTGACCAATTTGGTCAATGTGGTGGCCATTGGGTCAATGTGGTATTCATTGGGTCAATGATTGACAAGTTTGATCAATGTTTGAGGAGATTAAAGTTTGTCTTTACTAATTTAATCATTTTAAGATGTCATTAAAATTTTGGTTTAAAAGTCTTCCTTAGGGTTTTACCCTAGACATTAAGGTTTAATGACCATTGGTAAGGTTTAGGAAGTTAATGTTGGTAGACTTTCTTGTATCAAGCTAATTTTGAAATAATCCTCACAAAAGTGAGGTCAAAAAATGGGCCCCCATTATGAGTGGAATACTGTACAAGTATGCCGCACATATTGGAATTGACCAAAATGGTCTGGATAATTATTGTAAAATTCACAATTTCAAACGCAAGTATACGTATCGTTTCAAGTAATACAGTGCTCTATTGGAGTCCTGGTTATCGATCCCACGGGGAAGATTATGAGAAAATTAAGAAATATTTTAGATTTTTCAAATTAAAAGTAATTATTATTTTTATTTCTTTTCAAAATTCAGATTTTAAATTTAATAAAATTGTTACTAAATGTAAGTAAGCAGTAATAAAGTAAAGATTAATGCAAGCATAAATAAAAAAACTTTCTCCTTTTCAACTAATCAAAGATTTTTAGAATAATTATCATTTGTGGAGAACCTAGATTATGGTATTGTGCCAAATAGAAGCATTCCTATTCTTTACCTTCGCTCGATAGTATAAAGAACATTGGCTAATCTATAGATTGGTTCAGGATGTTTTATTAGTAGAATGGGTTAATCTAGGCTTACACTACTAGATGTCCAAGGGTGGCTATGGTCGGCCCTTCCAGTGACCCGTTCCCTTTCTATAGACCAAATTATTAGAATTTAGTCTGTCACTCTAAAAACTAATCAATTCTACGCCCAATAAATAATATCTTCCAATTTATTTGCACTTCACCTTGAATAACCTGCATAAAGCCTTCGATTACCCAAGGATTCATGTGATATCTACTTGTCAAGAAATCATCTCCGAATAGGTCTCAGAATTTTTCAACAGGTTTTAACAATTTAAATGATCAGTTTAAAAAGTAAATTAAGATTAGGTATTAATATCATTACAGTTAAGTTCTCCAATAAAATTCAATTATCTTATTATCTTTTCATAGTTGAAGGGAGAATGAAAACTAACTACTCAGAACACATTGAATTCACACAATAAAACATATTTATAAAACATTGAACTAAGTTACAAATACTTATCTAGAATGTTCCTTCAAGTGATCCGCTGACTCCTATTGACTCCAATGCAAGGTACAAAACTTCAACAACAACAATACTTGAAAACTCACACTTACTACTCAAGGAATTGAGTAGTAATACTCAAAATAAACTCACTAAATGCAAAAGAAAGTGACTCCATAAAATGATTTGATGCTAGAGGGGGGTATATGGTGATAGAATGGCTAGTGGGAGCTCTAGGGTGCACTTTTCTCTGTAGAATTGACTACTATTTATAGAGCTCCGAATTTGACCAGGGGTTGCTTAAGGCACCTCTTCAAAATTCGTCCAAATACAATGTATCTTCTAGAAGGTAACTGTCGTACCTAGGCACCGGGATCGGGCGCCTAGGCACCGGGATCGGGCGCCTAGGCGCCGGAGTCCGTGACCCAGTCTTCGTACCTCTTCACTTTGGATCACACCTCTTCGCGATTAAATTGTTTCCCTGTATCCAGAAACATTGTATCACATGTCCTATATATTAGAAGTAACTTCCAGTCTTCTAGAAGGTCTAATAATCGCTTAACACCGTCAAAATAACTGCCCAAAGTCGTCAAAAATATTATCTATGTCTGTATCGAACTGGCGCTTAGGTGCCGGATTCCGGCGCCTAGGCGCCAGAACTAAAATTTTAACAACTTTACTCTTTAAGCTCTATTTTTGCTCATTTTTTCTCCTTTTTCCTTCTTGAACTCTTTTTTTATCACCTACATCCAAAAACATAAAAATATCTTTCATTAAAGCATAATATCCTTAAGAATTGAATCATAAATAAGGCATAAAAATAGGTCTTTTTTTAAGTGGATCAAATTCCCCCAAATTTAAACGTTAATTGTCCTCAAGTAACCCTTTCTGTTACATAAAATGTATAACATTTGGAATGAAATTTAAATATTTAAGATTCCTTGTAATTTTTGGTTTTATAAATGCTTTAGCAAATTATTAACTAAATTTCACTAATTAAGTTTAATTTTAAGAATTAAAGAATATTTAAGTACCAAATCAGAAGAATTCCAATTTTTCATTTATTTCAAGAATAATTATGATTTATTATATTAGGGTCACATAGAATATTTACAAGAAAAAGACTTTCATGAAACATTTTTCTAGTAAAAATAATTGTACATAAAAATTAACTTAAAAATGTAATTAGTTTTCTTCCTATAAGATAATTTAAGTGAAGACAATTTTTGATTAGGCATTTCCTCAAGCTTCTCCTCACATTCCTTCCTTTTTTTTACTTTTTTGTTTCTTTTCTTTTCTTTTCTTTTCTTTTTTAAAGGATATTTTTCAATCCTCCATTTTTTTATTTGTGAGGATTACTATTTTTGGATAGCCTGTTAATGATTTTAAACTTCACTATCCTTAACTTATATTTAAAAACTTATACATTTTTTACTTAATAAATATGACATTTTTTAATAAGTATTTTTCAAAATTTATTTCAATCTTTTTCCTTTTCAAGTAATAATCTTGATTCCTTAGTATTTCTAAAATACAATTCTCTTTACTATAAATAGAAAAATTCTTTATCTTATTATTCTTTAAGTTAAATAATTCTATTCTTTAAATCAATCAAAATTATTGAAATTTTAGTTAAATTTACAAAATTATTTATAAATTCAAAAATTTAACTGATCTTAAATAGATTTTTCATTTCTTATGTTATGTTAATATTTTTAAAGAAAATATTAGTTCATTAAGGAGAAATAATATTTAAATTTGAAAAATATTTTCCCTTTCCCTAAATATCAGCTTTAGTATAAAAATGAATCATAAAATTTTCTAAAGCATGAGAGAAAGAAATAAACATGAATTTATCTAGGTACAATGATGATGAAGTAAGGAAAAATCTCATTTATACTTCTACACATGCTTTAATATGTATATAACAGAAATGATTAAGCATATATAGAAAATTTTTCAGAGCAGGAGTTAATTTCTAAAATTTTATTATTATTATAATATATATTATAATTATTCTCTCCTTTTTTTAAAACATTCAAAATTACTAACTATTCATGAATACTAAACAGTAGGCTGAAACAGAAACGAACATTAATCATAAAAATTCATCCATATTTCAGTCTTTAATATATAACACATAAGATGATCTAAAACAGTCTCAACATAAAAAGTCCACACAAAGTTAATTAAACAAATCAACACTAACAAACAATAATAAAATCAGACTCATCAGTACTAACATACTAGAAATAAACTAAAAACAGAATCACACATCTCAGGAGGTAAATCAAACTACTAATCACTATCTATAGCCTAGTCGTCGTCGTCACCAAAAGAAAATTCTACATCCTTTAGATCAACATAAGGTGAAAATCTAGGAGACGTAGGGAACTGAACATCATGATCACCCTTTAGGAATCTAATAAGAGACTCAGAATACTCAGCATCATAATCACTCTTCTTTTGGGTGTACTCAGAAAGATGATCGATCTTCTCATCGATCGTATCTAATCTATAATGAGTTAGAAATAACTCATTTTGCTGCACCATAAACTTATCATGCATGGATTCCCAGAAACTACATTGTGGCTCAGCAGCAAAAGTAGAAAGTCTAGAAGTAGAATGTCTACCAGTAGTAGGTAATGAACTAAAAGGTGCGGTAGAAATCTTACCTCGGAGTCGATCATAGATTCTAACACTTTCTCTTTCAATGGGCTTTGTAGTTTGAGCTTTTCCTCAGAAAGCTCAGTAACAACTCCAGCACTTTCACATACAGAATAAATCAAAGATGAAAATCTAAATCCAATAGAAGTGCTAGAACGAGTCAATGCAAATTCGCCATCGAGTAACTTCTCTTGTAGGAATTAATTCTTTTTTTTTCATTAACAGTAACAGTTACTCCTCCTTTCTGCGGAACACAATGAATGGGACTTACCCATTGACTATCCAAAATAGGATAAATAATTCCAATTTAAAATCTCTTTTTTAACAACCTCTTTCATAATTGGGTTCAATTTTCTTTGAGGTTCAATAGTGGGTTTACAATTTTCTTCCATTAAAATCCTATGCTTACAGATTGAAGGGCTTATTCCTTCTATATCTGCAATAGTCCAACCAAAAGCTTTCTTATAGTTCTTCAGAACTCCTATTAGTTTTTTTCTTGATCTTTGCTTAGTTATGAAGATATAATTACAGGTAAAGTTAATGAATTTCCAAGAAATGCATACTTTAAATGTGCATGTAACATTTTTAATCCAGTTCAGGGGCTTTTTCAATTGAGGGTAAAAATATATCATTTTTAGTTGTGTCTAAAATTTCCTAATTATCATGAATATAATGAGTTTCTTCAGATAAATTTTCTTCATTTACTTCTTCAATTTCTTCAGTTAATGACTCATTATATAACACAGATTCATCATCTTTTTCTTCAAAAATGACCTTACATTTTTCTTGATAATGCTTTTCAATTATATAATAAAAAATATCCATCCGAAAGCATTTTTTTATTAGGATACCTCATTGATTTTGATCATTAACTCTCATCGTTAATTCTCCTTTTTGCACGTCAATCATAGCACGTCTGGTAGCTAGAAAAGGTCTCCCTAAAATAACAGGTATTTCTTTATCTTCTTCCATATCTAGTACAATGAAATCCACAGGAAAGATAAATTTATCTACCTTAACAATAACATCCTTTATAACTCCTTCAGGATAAGTGATGGATCGATCAGTAAACTGAAGGGTTACAGTGGTGGGAGAAATCTCTCTTAAATTTAACCTTCGAAAGATTGAAAATGTCCTGAGATTAATACTTGCTCCTAAATCACATGAGGCTTTCCATAAAGTTTTTCTCCAATAGCATATTATATAGTGAAACTTCTAGGATCTTTAAGTTTCTGAAATAATTTCTTCTGAATTATTGCACTACATTCTTCACTTAATGCAACAGTTTCATAAGCTTCAAATTTCCTTTTCTTGCATAAAATATCTTTTATAAATTTTGCATAGTTTGACATTTATTCCAAAGCTTCAGCAAATGGAATGTTGATGGTAAGTTTCTTAAAAATCTCAAAGAACTTAGAAAATTGATGGGCATGCTTCTGCTGTTTTAGTCTTTGAGGAAAAGGTGGTGGTGGTTTTTCAATTTCCACTTTAATAGGAATTGCAGTTTGATCTTTACTAGGAGAAAGAGTATCTTTAGGTTTTCCAATCTCTTCTACCTCTCTCTCATTTTCAATTTCATTCTGAATTTTCTCTTTTAATTTTTTTCCACTACTAAGTTTTACTGCTTTTGCTTGTTCATGATCTTTCCCAGTTTCTTTAAGATTAATTTTGACGTTTCTAGACAGTGTTCCTTAAGGTCTGTAATTAATAAAATTAGTAATTTGACCCATCTGATTCTCAATATTATGAATAACAGTGTTTTGACTTTATAGCTGATTACCTAGTTGCATGATTAATTCTTCTACAGATAACTTTTTCTGCTGATTGTTAAAACCAGGAGGATAAGTTGGTCTAAAGTTTGAATTTCCTTAATTGTTCCAATTTTTGGTTGGATTAACTTGATTATTACTCCATTGTTGATGTCCATTATTCCAATTAAAATTAGGATAATTTTTCCAACCTGGATTATAATAATTAGAATAAGGGTTACTAGTTTTACTAGCAATAGCTTGCAAAGTTTCTATTGTTTGAGAATCATCAGTATTTGCAGATTTATCATTACGTACATGCGATATGTTAATAGCAAAATTATCTAATTTCTTAGATATTGCAACTACTTGTGAAGCTAAAATAGAAAAGGCTTCATTATCTTGAATAATTGTCATTCTTTCAGGATTAACCCTTTCAGAAGGCCATTGAAAATTATTATTAGTCATTTCTTCAATTAATGTATAAGCTTCTTCAAATATCTTAGCCATTAAAGAACCACCAGCAGCAGTATCTATAATAGATCTAAGTGATCCAATATGTCCATTATAAAATGTTTGAATAATTAACCAATCTGGTAAAGTATGATGAGGATATTTTCTTAATAGTTCTTTAAATCTTTCCCATGCTTCATAAATTATTTCTTCATCAATTTGCATAAATAAAGTAATATCATTTCTTAATTTAGCAGTTTTAGAAGGAGGAAAATATTTAGCAAGGAGTTTTTGTGTCATATTTGCCCAAGTTTTAATAGAACAAGTTGCTAATGAATTAAGCCACATCTTTGCTTTATCTTTTAAGGAAAAAGGAAAGATTCTAAGCCTAATAGCATCATCAAAAACCTTATTATATTTAAAGGTAGCAGAAAGTTCTAAGAAACTAGCAAAGTGTAAATTTGGATCCTCATTTGGTGTTGCTCCAAATTAATTATTTTGAACCATTTGAATAATAGAAGGTTTAAGCTCAACAAAATTAGCATCTACAGCTGGCATTTGAATACTAATATGAAGTTCATTAGCTGTAGGGTTTGCATAATCCCTTAATGGTTTATAAACATTTTGTTCATTGATTTTTATTGGATTTTGATTATTGTTATGTAAGTTAGCCATTTTCTAATATTTTTTAATTTGTTTTCCTTTTCTTATTCTTTTAACTATTCGTTCTAATTCAGAATCAAAAGGTAATAATCCTTCAGATCTAAAACTACATATAAAAATAAATTAAAATCTTTTTGGTATTTTTGTTTACATATATTATATTTTTTATTTTATTGTTATTACTTTTAAAGAAATAAAAGTGTATAAATTATATTTAATTTGAGAAATGAAAAATTGTCTTTTTAACTTTCTTCCTTATCTTCGTTGGCAACGGCGCTAAAAACATGATGCAAACCCGACTTTTACTTATGTAAGAATTTATGAATTTATATTTAAATATTTATATTAATTATGGTAGAAGTCACAATTTCAAACGTAAGTATACATATCGTTTCAAGAAATACAGGGCTCTATTGGAGTCCTGGTTATCAATCCCACAGGGAAGATTATGAGAAAATTAAGAAATATTTTAGATTACTTAAATTAAAAGTAATTTTTATTTTTATTTCTTTTCAAAATTCAGATTTTAAATTTAATAAAATTTTTACTAAATACAAGTAAGCAGTAATAAAGTAAAGATTAATGCAAGTATAAATAAAACAACTTTCTCCTTTTCAACTAATTAAAGATTTTTAGAATAATTATCATTTGTGGAGAACCTAGATTATGGTATTGTGCCAAATAGAAGCATTCCTATTCTTTACCTTCGCTCGATATTATAAAGAACATTGGCTAATTTATAGATCGGTTTAGGATGTTTTTTTAGTAGAATGAGTTAATCTAGGCTCACACTACTAGATGTCCAAGGGTGGCTATGGTCGGCCCTTGTCGGCATTATTTTTAGGTTGTGTGTTTTATTTTGAAAAGGGGGTCGCCTAACAGAAATTGTCGGCGAATTTTTAATTTAATTTAAATAAATAATTTGAAAAGTAGTATTTGATTTTGAAAATAATTTTAAATTTGAAAATTTTAAGATATGAAATCAAATTGATCTCACATCCCGAATAATTTATATAAACGAGCACCGCATCACAGATCGTGTATCTATCTCGAAGAATAGACACACTTATTTGGTGATGGGGCTCGATTAAATAAACTAGAAGATTTGTGACATTCGTTTGGTCCGCGAACCAATTTTATAAGCCGACAAATTCCCCGCTTAATATGAAAGCATTAAACGGGGTTTATATTACCCAGGTTCTTAAAATTCCCTATAAGGGCAAGCCCCTATAGTTAATTACATCTTAAGTGACGGAAATCACCTAAGAAAACTCTCGATAATAATCAATAATTCTACTCTCAAGAATCTCAAAGTTTAAGTTTTCAAAGGATTGAATTTTGGAATTTCAATAAGGAATGGATCAAATTTGGAACATTTTATTTTGGGAATTCAAAGGAAGAAAAATAGGAGAAATTACAGATTCGAAGCGAACTTCGGTAATTTCCCGACTATCCTATTGTTTGTCTTGGATTTAGGAAAGTCCTAATGTTTATTTAATGTTTTGATCTTGCCAATTTTAATTAATTTAGACTTATATTTGTATGACATGATCATACAAATAGCCTCGAAGATGTGAGGGTTTATGTCGTATCGGACGACTACCTCGGAATCCTAAGACCGGATAGGGCTTAATTTGCAATGCAAATGCCTAACAAAAGGTTGAGGATTTATGTTGCACTAGGCAAACTACCTCGAAGTCCTATGGCTTAGTTATTTAATTCATAAGAAAGTTTTGCTGAAGTAGATTCAGGTTTTGCTGATGACGATGGTCATGCTGCCCACCATGCTCCGAGCTCCTTGTTGTTGCAAAGGTTTAGTTTTAGAAGTTATAAATCAGGAGATGAGAAAAGTGTTTTGTTTTAGAAATCATACAGTCCAAGTGTTAATATTTTAATTAAAACAAATCTTAAAGTTGTTTAAACAGAACCGATTACGATCCCACGGTTCCGTCATCCCGGCACCATTATTTTCATTGAATCCACTTAGTCCAGATGAATTTGCTAAACTCAACTGAATGAGTTCCACACTTTCATTTAGACTGTGGGAAATCCCGTTAGCAACACGTGGGTTACATCATCCGAGGTATTCCCGATCGATCGACCAAGCGATTTAATTTTAGTTGTAATTACGGCTTTATTTTTGTTGGTGATTAAGTTTTGAGTTATTTAAACAAGCTGGGTTCGATCATTTTCATGCATTTGTAAATGCGAGAAAGTAAGACATTTAATAAATTGCTAAATGTAAATTGCAATAAACTTAAATGCATACTTGGTAGGCACTCCCATCATTTTCACCTACACTTAAAACACATGTTAAAACATTTATATATTTGCAATAAATACCTAGGTAAAGCTAAGGGAAGATTCTGGTTATCTACCAAAATTCTAATTCTATTGCTAATCAATTCCTATGACGTCTAGATTCTTATTTTTTTATTATAGATCGAATGAAATTTAAAACATTTTTATATTAATGAAATTTTGAAAGAGTGTTGAATTGAAAAGTGTTTGTTTTGGAAAGATCTCACCGTCGCGAAGTTTGATGTCATTCATTTTGAGTGTCTCAAAGTAGCTTCACGATCCTTCAACGTCTTGACCACGATCGGACATACCTCACAAAGGCGCACCGAGAAGTTCGTATGAGATTTTGGGAACAAAATAGAGTGCTAAGTATACATAAATGTTATAATGAATAAATAAATAAAATGATTATACAAGTGTTGTGATAATTGAAAGATTTACCTGCATTCAACTTAATTTTTTTTTGTATCAATATATTTTACACTTAAGCTTTCATATTTACATATATAGTACTAAAATTCTCAATATCATATCAAAATATCATGGTTCTTTTTCAATTTTTTAAACGAAAGACATTTTTCTTTATATAAGTTGAAAATGCTAAAGTACTGTGTTTGTAAATGTAAAAAAATCAGTTTTGAGATATGTGAGTACATAAGAATTGTGTGATATGTATGCAGATTACTCTAAATTTAAAATAGTGATATATATATTTTAGATGACATGAGTAATATAGGTGATACAAATATAAAAGGTTAATTTTAAGTGTTCGAAACATGAATACATAAGAATTGGGTGTAGCCACATGCAAATATTAAAATTTAGGTGATGTGTATAAAGTATGTAAGAATTGTATGTCGTGAAATTTCCGACCTAAAATATGTTTGTAACCTCATACAATTAAATACGTTTACTAATCGTCAGAGGATCAAATTATTTGAAACTATGTGTACTAATTTAATGTAGAAAATAAAGAGCTTGAATTTTATATTTAAACTCCATGACCTCAAAATTATTGCGTATTTGAATATATATAGTTCTTTTATACTTACATATTTAACATCCAAACTTTCATATTTAGTTATACAAAACATATCAAAAATACTTTTTTTATATCATTATAACATATAAAATATTAAGTACATAATCATGTGATGTGGAAGATTTACATGCATACCCGCCAATTCCAATGTGCTCATTTATCTAGCACCCAAACTTCAGTTTGTATTTATTTGTGAGAAAGTGTATTTTACTATTTTAAAAATTTGAACAGAAATAATTTTTTTTATATGATATGAAATATATGTGCTATAAATGTAAAAGGCAAAAGTTTAGGTGTTAAATATACAAAATACATAAACAATGAGTGGTATACATGTAAAGTTTCTAAACATAATATATTCACATATTCTACATCCAAGCTTTAATTCATACAAATATGTCACATTACTTGTGTATATCATTAAGCGAGAATCAAATGAGTGTACTACAAAGCTCTCATTCCATGAAGCAAGAATCACTTTTAGCAAATTATAAAGATTCCAACACACATGTAAGGGAAACCAAATCATTAAACTATAAAATCCCCAAATTTTCTCAAACCAAATGACTTCAAGTCTATGGTTAAGAATCACAAAAGAAAAGTGCCCAATAACAAGATTTTCAGACATTTAAGTATAACCAACTAGTGGAGAAATTAACTTCTAGAGCAAAAAGAAAAAGATAAACCTTCGTATCATTTTAGTGTTCTCATTCGTACCAACCAACTTTGGTAGTCCAATAGGGTGCTAAAAGATTCAACTCTTTGTCTTCTGTACTTTTTGTTGCTAAAATTGAAAGTCCTCCATAGCTTTGCAATGAATTGGATTAGCCCCTTGCTCATTTGACTCCTTTCCTCCTCTTTAGTTTTAAGCTTTGTGATGTGTTGTTGATGTAGCGGCGTGCCCGAATTTACCTCGCAAAGATACACCAAGAAATTTGTATGAGAATAAATCCATTCAATTTGAATACATGAAACATACAATTGTAATTATAAAGGTTCAAAAGAATTTGAATTGCATAAGATTGCTTCAAGCCCCTATTCTACCCAACTCATATGTGTTTGTATATCTCATTCTAAAGCTTTACTCCTTTTAAATTCATATCACCTAAATCTTTTCATAAAACAATTCTAGATTTTTCCAAAATAATAGTTTATGTGTCTCCAAACTTTTTTTATAAGTCAAATTCACATTAACTTCACACTTCCCAAAATAAAGTTTTGAACACCTCTAACTTTCACAACTCAAAAGATATGAAGATTTTGTAATTTTCAAAACAGTAAGTTTTCGAGTTCCAAAACTTTTCTTAAATCAAAACTATTACGATTCCAAGATTTCTTGGAAATATAACTGTACAAAGCTCCAAAATTATACACATTTCAGATTTATTTTATCATAAAGTCACCACACACTTCATATCTCCAAATAAAACCAAGCTTTTGAGATCTTTCCAGATTTCATAAAGGGATGCAATAGACATTTTCAAGTGACACACATATTTGAAAGCACCCCACTGCTTAAACATCGAATGCATAATGAGGTTTCCCAAATTTTCACAATTGACATTAAAATAAATGTACGAGAAGATAAGAATGTCATTTATCAATCAACGCTTCACAAAATAGTTGTCATGATTACCAACATAGAACTTCTACCAACATAACATTTAAGTTAATAAAATCATAATTAGGGAGAGTTAAACCGTTGTGAAAGTTGCAGACGTCATCGCCGCTTGCTAGGAACTGTCGATGTCCCATCCATGTGCCAATGTTCCTCGCAAAGAACACAAAGAAATTGGTAAGAGAAGCGTTAGTTTTGAACTCGAAGTTATAACTAATAAAGAATTTGTGATTAAAAGAAAGATATTTACATGTATATCATCTAATTCCTATGTATTTGCATAACCGAACTCAAATTTCTACATACATGCTACTTTAACTATGCATAAAAAAGATGCACCTCATTTTCATTTTTGTTTTATGGTGACATCATTTTTTTATGTGATGTTTTTTTGTCATATATGTAGATACTTAGGAATGGCGTGCTATGCATACAAAAATTGAAATACAAGTGTTGGATATGCAAGTCCATAAGAATTGTGTGGTATGTATGTAAATATTTCTAACATGAAATGCGAAGTTCAAAGCTAAAGGAAGCAATGCGAAAGTACAATCGCTTAAGATTTAATGTAATCATTTTGGCTCTCTAGCATGAAGTAAATCAAATCATTCCATAAATGCTGCTCAAATCCTCCCTTGTAGCAGATTTCACACCATGATTTCTAAACTTAGCTTGAGAAATGGAGTTCTGAGAATATAATAATAGCAACAGCTTTAGATGATAATAGCGTTACTCTCAAAGATCTTACAAAGGAAACCATAAAAACTTAGTTTATTTCCCCCTTTTTTTGTAAGGAATTTATAATAGAAATGCAGGGTGAAATGGTAAATGTCTCAGCAATCCACAACTCAGAACCCAAACAATCTAAAATATAGTAATATTTCATGATCCAGAAAGATCTGATAATTAACAGTAGGGTTCATAACTTGGAGCACTTGCTAGTTTCAATTCCAACACAAAGTTAAATCAAAACAGAAAGAAAAAGGTCGTAGAAACTACTAGTAGAGACAAACAAGAGTTCCACGAATTCTGTAATGGTAAATTAAATGAGTGAAAGGGAAAAAAGAATTTTTACAAACCGAGGAAATCAGATTATGTAAAATATGAAGGATTCAGTTGAGACAATATGAAAATGAAGTGAGATCAAAGATTATAACAAGAAAAGTAGAAGTTTAATACAGGTAGAAGAAGAAATAGAGAAATTAAACGACATAGGAGAATCACTTGATTTCATTGAGGTGAAATCCTTCTTACTACACTGCTGAGATCCAGACCCAGCTCCAGCCCGGAATGGCCATTTGATGCCCTAGAAACCTCCGGCATGGAAAAGATCATCTTATTGGTTAGCTGCAGAAGATTGAAGCAGAGATTTCGAGTTGGAGGGAAGAAGTGGCAGAGGGATTTCAGGCCTACACAAGCTAAGCAACGCGAGCTAAGCGGGAAAGGGGAGCTGCGGTATGGAGAACTCCGGGAGAGGGAAAATTCGATAAGAAGAGGGTATCAAGCATCATCAAGGGTTTCCGGAAGAAGGGGGTACCGCCTGCTGTTGGGGTGAGGTAAGGGGAGTGCGGCTCTAGGCTTCCCCACCAAAGAGGGTTCTCGAGAAGTGACGAAGGAGTATAGTGTTGTCGGATGTGAGGAGTGGAGAGTGAAGTAGGTAGAGGCGAGGGTTTCGGCTGTGTGGGGAGAACTTTCGGCCGAATGAGAGTGTTAGGGTTTTAGGAATGGGGAGTGCGTGAGTTTAAATAGGGTAGAAATTCTTTTTTTTTAATTTTAAATAGCTTGCATCGATTTTCGTGCAATTTGCTCGTGCACGGAACACTTGCAAAATGGGTATCCTACCTAGCTAAAATCGACGTTCCGTATGCAATGGCGCGGTCCATTTCGTCATCCGAGGTCGTTAGGCCAACCTCGTCGACGGTCACGTCAAAAACAGGTGGAATGGGGATTTTTATAAAATTAGGTCAAATTGACAAAATTGTCCTATGGTGTAGTTGAACAAAATGAAATTAGGAATATTTGGGATTTTCTGGAATTTTCTGGGAATTTTTGGAATTTTTAGATTTTTTGGTATTTGGAGGTTATTTGGAGGGTATTGGGGTATTTTGGTGGGTTTAGGGTTAAGAATGTGTGTGAGAGTGTGATGTGTGCATGTCAACCCTCACCAGACCAGGCCACCTAGGGTAGTCCTAAGGCCAAAGAGTCCTATAGGGAACTCATCCTTTAAACCTTCACATTTGATTTCAACCCCCTAGATGATTAGGGGTCTACAATCAAGCTTGTGGGGTTTGCAGGGAGTCGAGAGGTGTTTGGACTTCTAAAGGGTGGGTTCCACTTCTAGTCCTCTAAGATAGTCAAAGGAAAAACCTAAGGCTAGATCCTAAGTACTAAAAAGAAGAAGAGAAGACCTCATCAAAAATGAGGTCAACAGCCCTACCAGTGACCCGTTTCCTTTCTATAGACCAAATTATTAGAATTTAGTCTGTCACTCTAAAAACTAATCAATTCTATGCTCAATAAATAATATCTTCCTATTTATTTACGCTTCACCTTGAATAACCCGCATAAAGCCTTCGATTACCCAAGGATTCATGTGATATCTACTAGTTAAGAACTCATCTCCGGATAGGCCTCAAAATTCTTCAACAGCTTTTAACAATTTAAATGGCCAATTTAAAAAGTAAATTAAGATCAGGTATTAATATCATCATAATTTTTATAAATATTTTAAGTTAAGTTCTCCAACAAAATTTAATTATCTTATTATCTTTTCATAGTTGAAAGGAGAAAGGAAACTAACTACTCAGAACACATTGAATTCACACAACAAAACATATTTATAAAACTTTGAACCAAGTTACAAATACTTATCTGGAATGTTCCTTCAAGTGATCCACTGACTCCTATTGACTCCAATGCAAGGTACAAAACTTCAACAACAACAATACTTGAAAACTCACACGTACTACTCAAGGAATTGAGTAGTAATACTCAAAATAAACTTACTAAATGCAAAATAAAGTGGCTCCCTAAAATGATTGGATGCTAGAGGGGAGTATATGGTTATAGAATGGCTAGTGGGGGCTATTGGGTGCACTTTTCTCTGTAGAATTGACTCCTATTTATAGAGCTCCGAATTTGACTAGGGGTTGGTTAAGGCACCTCTTCAAAATTCATTCAAATACAATGTATCTTCTAGAAGGTTACTGTTGCGCCTAGGCGCCGGGATCTGGTGCTTAGGCGCCGGAGTCCGTGACCCAGTCTTCACACCTCTTCATTTTGGATCGCACCTCTTCGTGACTAAAACCGTTTCCCTGTGTCCAAATGCATTGTATCACATGTCCTATATATTAAGAGTAACTTCCAGTCTTTTATAAGGTTTGATAATCGCTTCAAACTATCAAAATAACTGCCCAAAGTTGTCAAAAATATTATATGTTTCTGTATCGAACTGGCACTTAGGCGCCAGACCTAAAATTTTGACAAGTTTGCTCTTTAAGCTCTATTTTTGCTCCTTCTTACTCCATTTTCCTTCTTGAACTCTTTTTTTATCACCTACATTCAAAAACATAAAAATAACTTTCATTAAAGCATAATATCCTTAAGAATTGAATCATAAATAAGGCATAAAATTAGATATTTTTTTAAATGGATCAATAACCCAATAGAATTGTCAGTTTATAAGTCATCTTATTGTCAAAGAGATTTTATTTTTAAGAGAAGGTGGATGTCATATTCTATTAAAGGAGGTCTTATACTATTTCTGAAAGATATTAAATGTCGATTTGTTGATTTTGAGAAAGAATGTCATGCAACTTATATCCTTTATCAAAGAAAAAGTTAAAGGAGTGCCATGTTTCCATGTCAGAAAGGGTCTAATATCTAATGATTGGAGAGAGAAGATGAATATCATCTCTTAGAAATGTCAAATGTCGATATGTCAGGTTTGAGAAGGAATGCTATTCGACTTATATCCTTTCTCAAAGAAAAAGTTAAAGGAAGGTCATGTTTCTTTGTCAGGAAGTGTCTTACATCCAATAACTGGAGAGAGAAAAAATCTCATATCATCTCTCAGAAATGTCAAATGTCGATATGTTGGTTTTGAGGAGGAAAGTTATACGACTTATATCATTTCCCAAAGAAAGAGCTATAAGAATTTCATATTTTCGTGTCAGGAAGGGACTTAAATCCAATAGCTGAAGAGAAGAAGAAGTCATATCATCTCTCAAAAATGTCAAATGTCAATATGTCTGTTTTGAGAAAGAATGTTATACGACTTATTTCCTTTCTCAAATAAAGAGCTATATGAATGTCATATTTCCATGTTAGGAAGGGACTTATATCCAATAGCTGAAGGTTATGTGTCAAGAACACACAAAGAAAAGCGCAGCCACTGGGGATTTGATCTTTACAAGTTAAAGGATAAATTTCATGATAATTATCACAAGTTGTTTATCATGTCATTCTTTTAATTCAAAGTGTTCATTTTGGCATTTCTAGACAGGTCGATGTATTATTGACACCTGAGGAATATCTTACAAGATTTTATTCCACTCTCAAAGATAATTTACATAGATGATATAAGTCAACAATAAATCGTATATTATACAACACACACTGTAAATTGTTTAAATATCATCATATTAGAAGCTGTCAGATTGTTTTTCTATCATTCTCATAACTTTGGATACTGCTAGACCTATCATAAATATCTAACACTCCAAGACATTGTCTGTCGAGTATATCTTAGGTGTTTGGATGTTTATAGGGTCATGGTAGTTCCAAAGGTTGTAGTCCTTCAAGTTCTAGTATTAATTGATATTCGTAAGGACGGTTTTCAAGATGCATCCTTCGCAACCTTATCAAAATATGTTGCCTACTTACACTCGGTATACAATGCTTAGAGTCATCAGCTTCATTATCTTGTAAAATAAGAATTGATCCCCTTGGTAGAAGAATCTGGTAAGATCCACGAAATTCTCCCGGACCCATAATTTGTATTTCTCTCCCAAATAAAATATAACATTTGTTCATGAGTGACAGAGTGCAAAAGGGTCTCTCAAAGTCATGACTATCAAAATGAGGTGGTATACAGTCTCCTTCCTCATATTTATTTATGATGCGACTATCTGGAACACAATCAGTGGGCATTATATTCCATGTTATCAATCGTCTGATAATTTGAAAAATTACTATGGGTAACAGATCCACTTGTTCATGTTGTAAAATTGTGAGAGGATTGTTGTTATTGTCTGCAACCTAATTATAGCAACATCCATATTGGATAATCATTCAGCCATTGTCATGTATCCACCTATTGGGTTCAGAATGTATTCTTATTCTTAAGCATCCAGCTTATCCGAGGTCACGTGCTTCCATTACATGTTCGATAATGGCAGCTTGCTCGTCTTCATCAAAGACTCTGGTGAATAGCTGAATGCCTTCTAATATATTGACGGTTTGACTGTTAATATAATTAAATTGTTCAAATGTCTGTCGTTTAATAATGTGGATACGTCTTAATTCTTCTTTGAAAGCAACACATTTATCAATTGAAATTTTTTATGATGTGAGATCCAACGCTGGAACATAAGGAGTCAAAGTGAATGATGTTCTTTCAATTCTATCTTCTTCTTGATCCAGTTTTTCTTCTCCTAAAACAAAGTATGTTTCTTTAGGAATATCATCAAGAACTGAAAATTTGAAATCATCATTTTCCTCCAAAGATTTCATATTTTGTCGTTCCTTTTTTTCGAGTCTTTTAAGTCATTTTTTTTATTTCTTCTTCAAGCTCTAGTTAATTTAGAGGCTGACTTCTTTACTCCGCTAAAGGATGTTTCTTCAGCTCCATGAGATGTAGTTACCACTACTAATTTTAGTTTTCCAGTGTCAATTTCTCATTTTTGTTATGTCAAAGTTTGAATTCTAATACAGATGGTTTTCCTTTTGCTTCTTCTTGACTGACAATAGGTAAGAGAGGTTCATCATAAAGTAATTCAACTTGAGACAAGTCAAAATCAAAGTGGATTCTTGATCCTTTTTCAACACATTGTCGGTCCAGTGCCAAACACACACCATTTCGAAAAGTGAACAAGAGTCTATTATTCGACATTTCCCTGTAAGCAACAGGTTAATGGAAATGTATCAGACCAAGTTTCGACTTAATTTATCAAAATGAAATATATTATTATCGAGAAATAATTTTAATAAACATAAGTTACGTGAACAAAAAGGAAATGTTTAAAGAGAGATAGTGATCGTCAAAATTTCTTTTATAATTTTATTCATTATTATTCCAATTTACAAACAAGTCATGATTTTTATGTTGCATAATTTTTTTTCCAGAAATGCTCGTTGATTGGGGGCAGGACTCTTTCTCCTTAACAATTTATCAATTGGTAAGATCCTCTAGAATATGTCTTTTGAATTACATACGGACCCTCCCACATTGGTTAAAACTTTCTACCTATTCTTCGATGAGCGAGGATAGGTCTTCAGAGAACTAAGACTAATTCAACAATTTGAAAGGTTCTAGGATAAACCAATTTCTCGTGGGTTCATATCATTTTTTCTTGATACAATTCAAGATTTTGCTGAGCTTGTAGACATTTACCTTCTAAACTCTCAAGTACTTTAAGTCATAATTTGGCATTTCCTTCTTTGGTTATTTTTTTTGGAACAACAACTCTCAGAGAAGGAATTTACACTTCAAGTGGTAAGATAGCCTCAGAACCATATATCAAAGCAAACAGTGTTGACCGTGTTGGTTTTTGGTATGTAGTCCTATAGGCCCATAGAGCTTCTATCAATCGCTCATGCCACTGTCTTGGACTCTTAATTAATGTCTTTTTCAAAATTTGTACCAATATTTTTTTGAAGGAATCAACTAAACCATTGGCTTTTGGATAATCAATTGTAGAATATGTCAAGTCTATCCCATGTCTTTAAATAAAATTGATCATTTTTGTATTTTTAAATGCTAGTCCATTATCTGATATGATTCATCGAGAAATTCCAAATCTATAAACAATACAAGTCCTGAAGAAATGGAGAACTTATTTTGCCTTAACTTCTCTGAGCGGTATTGCTTCTGCTCAATTGGAGAAGTCATTAGTGGTTGCCAAAATAAATCGATGGCCTTGGATGATGGAGGGTCTATATGGCCCACTATATTTATGCCCCAATATTTAAATGGCCAAGATGCAATGGTTGGATGTAATACATTTGGCGGTTGATGTAAATCCACTCCATGTATCTGACATTGATGAAATTTCTCTGCAGTTTCAAGACAATAAGTTATCATTATCGGCCAATAGTATCTCATTCTTTTTATTTTCCTTTTCATTTTAGGTCCAGATTTGTGTGCACTGCAGAGACCTAAATGAATTTCTTTAACAATCTATTGAGCTTCAGATTGGTTTAGGAATCTTAAAAACATTTGTTCAAAAGATTATTTATAAAGAATATCATTTACTAGAGCATAAGATAATGCCCTTTGTTTAATTTGAGTTGCAAAAGAATTTTTTTCTGGTAACCTTCCAGTCTGTAAATATTGAATAATTGGTTGTCTCCAATAATCCTTTTCTTCATCCATTATTGTTGTTGTCGTGTTGTCACTAATTTTGTGTAGATTGTCCATGCAAATTTAGGAAAGAACTTGTCATCCTCTTATAGAGATCAAAACATCATCTTCTTCTTGACAAGTGAATTCTTTTGCAAGTTTTACAAAAGCATCTGCTAAAGAATTGTCTCATCTCGGAACTAGAAAGAAAGTTACATCAGGAATCTGCTGAAGTGATTTTAGAGTGTAACGAGAGTATTGTTCAAGTCGAGGTTTCAATGTCTTATAGTTTCCCGTAATTTGATTAATGACCAATTGAGAGTCTCCATAAATGTCGATATTTTTTATTTCCATTAGTATTGAGAATTCGAAATAGGTTATGAGTGCTTCATATTCAGCTTCATTATTCATTCTTGGTTCTGTCAAATGATAGGAAAATGACATCATTGCTTTGTCTGGAGTGATGAAAATTAATTATACTCCAGCTTTGCCTGGTATGACTGTCTGTTTGTCTTTATTTTTTCTAGCAGATGAAGCTCCATCAAAGTACAATTCGCATCGTTGTGTGTTTGTACTTCTTATTTTCTAAAATTTACTCATCAGATAAATCATCATTAAGAGGTGATCCAATCGAAATTAGGCGTGCTGCTATGTCAAGATTTATCCTTTAATGGCATGCAGTGACATAAATGTTTTATCAAATTGGAGCAATATCATTGCCCATCTTGCCAATCATCTAGAAAGTGTTGGTCATGTCATCAAATATTGTAATGGGTTAACTCTTGAAATATGAGTTACCTTATGAGAAAGTAGATAATGTCTTGGCTTTTAGAAAACAAAAGCAAAGCTAAGAAATGCTTCTCAATTGTTGGATATTTTATTTCAGTTGGAACCAAGCAGCGGCTTAAATAATAAAATGCATCTTCTTTTCCCTCATCGTTTTCTTGAGCTAGTAACGCTCAAACGAATTATCTAGTGCCGTGGTGTAAAGGATTAGAGGTCTTCCTATCACAGGGCCTTTTGAGACAGGAGGTCTTGTCAAACATTATTTGATGATTTCAAAGGCATGTTGGCATTTTTCATCACACACAAATTTGGTATCTATTATGGTTAGGGCATTAAGAGGCTGACAGCTACCAGATAAATTAGAAATGAAACGTCGTATATATGTTAGTTTTCCTTGAAAGGATCGTGTTTAGGATAACTTCAATTTTGAGGGGATCAATTTCAATCCCACGATGCTGAACAACAAATCCTAAAAATTTCCCTGAAGTAACACCTGTTGACCTCATTTTTGATGAGGTCTTCTCTTCTTTTTTTTAGTGCTTAGGATCTAGCCTTAGGCTTTTCCTTTGACTATCTTAGAGGACTAGAATTGGGACCCACCTTTTAGAAATTCAAACCACTTCTTAACTCCCTGCAAACTCCACAAACTTGACTGTAGACCCCTAATCACCTAGAGGGTTGAAATCAAATGTGGAAGTTTAAAGGATGAGTTCCTATGGGACTCTTTGGCCTTAGGATCGCCCACGGTGGCTCGGTCGCAGTGAAGGGGCTGGCTTACACACACACTACATTTATACACTACACCTACACACTACACTTCCACATACCTCCTAAAACCACACCCATACCCAACTTGACCTCCCGACTCATGTAGGTGATTCACATGAATGGTCCTTAACCCCTAAGCCCTTGGCTAAGAGGGTTAGGAACAACATAGTGAATGCCTCAAATGAGTCCCTTCATGGCTCATGTAGGCTTGATATGGCTTCATGTCTCAACCAAAATGATTTCATTCCACTTAAATTCACCCAATCTTCAATTTCCCAAATTTTCAATTTTTGACCCCCGGGACCCTACACCCGCTTAGCCTACCCAAAACTCTTGAAATTACCAAAATTTCTCAAAAATTTCCAAATTACCCAAAATTCTCCAAAATCAATACCAAACATCTCCACATCACTTAAATTGATCATCCATACCCAAAAATACCAAAAATTCACAAAATACCTCCCAATACCCTCCAAATACCCAAAATACCCTTCTTGGCCCAAAAATCAAAAAATTCAGAAAATTCCCAAAAAATTCCAGAAAATCCCAAATATTCCCAATTTCATTTTTTCCAACTACACAATGGGCCAATTTTGTCAGTTTACCCTACTTTTGTCAAAACCCCCAATTTGACCCATTTTAACCCTAAGTGAACCCAATGTCAGACCAAACCTACCCAATTGACCCCAATTTTTGTCCAATTCAATTCTAAACTTCAATTCAACATCCCCAATACCAATCTAGACCAAATCCAAGCACAATTTGATTGACATTTGGATCCAATCTCACTTTTGGCCTTAAACCCAATTTGGACCCATAACCCAAACCTAACCCAAATGAGCCCAAACCCCAAAATCAAAGCCCAACCAAAGTCAATGTCTCTTTGAAACACTCCCATAAACATTTCTCAACATTGATTTTATATCAATTTCAATTCTAGCCCAACATTGGCCCAACTTGGCCCACTTGGACCTATATTGGCCCATTCACCAAAAGAGTTCAAATTCAACCCAATTCGAAACCAAATCACCCCCAATTTGCTTCAAGTCACTCATGACACATCCATGAGCTAAACCCAACAATTATTTGGCCCAACCTCTTTACAAAATTCCCATCCATGAATTCATTTTCAAAACTTAAAAGGCCCATTCCTTAAACCATTTTAAAAGCCCACTTCCACCAAATCCAAAACCCCAAAAATTCTTCCAAAGCCCATATGACATTTCCCCTCATCATATTTTCAATTAAAATCATCCCTAAGTCCTAAACCAATCATCAAATAATTCTAAATGAAGCTTCATCCAAATTTCCACCAAATTATCCAAAATCCTTAAAATCCTTTTTTATGAAATTGACCAAACCTTTTCCCAAGCCAAATGGAGCCATGGAGCCATGCACAAGCCATATGCAAGCCATGAGAGCCTCTTTACATGTCACCATGCCATTTTGGGCAAAAGGAGGAGGCTCTTTCCTTAATTTCTAAAGGTGATTAACCACTTCCATGATTCCACTAAACCATGCTTAAGCCTAATTGTGCTTGGATGGTGACTTGACCCTACCGATTATGCTGAGCCAAATCACTTTTCCCTCGACCAAAACCAGGCCTTGGGTGGTGCACCTAGCCCAAATGGGTGGTTGACCCATTTAGGTTCAAATTTAGCCATGCCCCCATTCCACTTTGAATCAAAGCCTTTACACATGGCATTTGCCAATTGCCTACACTAAACCCCAACCCTGACCCACCTGACCAAGATGGTGACCATTGCTTGGCCGGCCGGCCACCAGGCAGCCGGAAAACACCATGGCCGAGAGCTCACATGTGAGCTAACATTGAAATTCTCACTTGCTGAGCTGCCCCATGCCTAGTGGTCACCATGGCTGATCTTCTCCTCACCGAAGCAAGTGATCCCAAGCCCTAACTCCCCACAGGAGGCCTTCCACCCTCTCCTATTTAAACTCCACCCCTCTCGGCCATGAGAGGAGCTAAGCACAAACCTTGCCAAAACTCTGCCAAAATTGTTCCGAGACCCTTCTCCACTCTTAGAGCACTTGATCCCAGATGAAATCCCCCTGCCATTTCTCCTCTCGTAAGCTCAATTTCGAGTTGAAATTCCACCCAAAACCAGGACACTTCTCCACAGTGAGCCAATTCTCAAATTGATTGGCTCTACACCTTCACCAGACCAAGGGAAGGTGTCCACCAGCAAAAGCCCCATCTCCAGGCCACCTAGTTGCTCCAGCCTCCAAGCTTTGTGATCGGGCTTGATCGAAATCATATCCAGATAATTCACTGGACCGGGAGACTTCATCCGGAGCTTGTCGGGATCCAATCAAAGGTGCAACAACTCTCGGATTGAAGCCACACTTCTCCGAGCCAAGGTATGAGCTAATTCTTCATCCCGAGCTTCGGAGAATCTCTATTTCAAATGCCTTAGTTTCAATGCATGTTAACCGTATAGATGTGTTCGTCTCTTCAAGACGAATCCATAGAGTATAAGAACATAAAAATCCATTGAGAATCGAGTGAGATCTTAGGGATTTAGTGTGGACGGCTCTCGGGTGAGAACACTTGGGGACGATGAACGGATGCCGTCCATTCAATACACGCGCGGACGAACGGCTCAGATGGCGTCGGACCAGGAAACGGTACGAGAACCGCGGGGCCCGGGCTGCTGACTCAAGTGGCGGCGTCGAATGGGAGCGCGCCGCGTGGCCTTTCGGAGGCTGCCGAGGATGCGCGCGGCGCCGCGTGGATAAATAGAAAATTAGGGTATTTTCTTATTTATTTAATTCCCTAAACTTCAAAAATTCATATCTCTCGTGTAGGAAAATCATAAAAATAAAATAAAAATACCCTCTTGCTCGGTGAACGGAGGAGAATAATGTGGAAAAGAAATCATTTAATTTCATCAAGTATTTTATTTTTTATAATTTATTTACTCTCGCATTATTTCAATTCTCCATGCATGCATACAATTCACCATGGCATGAGACCATAGGGCTTTTGAAGCCTCTAAATTTGGGAACATTCCCCGAATTTTCCAAAGTCGGAGGCCATCCCTATAAAAAGTTATTGATTTTTCAAGTTCAGGTTACTTGTTTTGAATATTTTAATTCCAATAAATAGCATGTTGTGAAATAAATTCTATAAAAATTTGGTGATGTTGCTTATGACCAGAGAACCCTAGGAAAAATAGGTTTTGACTTAGTTCATTTAAAACAACCCTAATCGGCTTAAACACCCAAAATAGGTCTTTAATTAATTAGAGTTAACCATGCATCAAATTGACTTGAAATCAATTCTCCACTGACCTTTAGGATCGAGAGGAATCCACCATAAAAATTTGAGGTCAATTGGACTTGGTTAGCCCCACTAATTGGGTTGATTAAGCCACTTAGCCATTTTAAAATTTAAAAATTCATAACTTTTAAAATACCTTTCAAAAATTCACCAAATTGGTTTCGGAGCCTCTCCGATATCAGGGGAACCTAAGAAAATTAAAATTTCAATTTTCTAAAAAGTTGATTTTTAATAATATTTTAATATTTTTAATAATTAAAAAATAATAAAAATCACAAAAATAATAAAATTCACCAAAATGTCACATTTTGAATTTTAATCACATAGGAACAAATCCCACATTTTTTCTTAGGTCTATTTAGTGAGATATTAAATTTTAAAGCTTTAAGGTAATTTTAAAATTAAAAAAAAATGTATTTTCTAGCATTTTCACTAAAATAATCATAATAAATCATAAAAAAATCAAAAAATTGCAAAATTTGCTTGTCTGGTTTCCTTGATATCAGATAGAATTTTGAAAAATATAAAATTCATTTTTCAACATTTATTTTATTTTTAAATTAATTAACACTCCAAAATTTAAAATAATTATAATAAAAATAATATAATTCAAAAAATCACCAAAATTGATCCAAGTGGTCCTCTGGTCATTAGGAATGTCCCCTAATTTTCTTAAGGATAGAAACTTTCCCTTGGTCATGTTATTAAATTTTCTTTGAAAATCTCTATTTTCTACCAAAAATAATTATATAAATAAATTAAATACAGAAAAATCACATTTTCTCCTCTCATGTCTTTATTGACATATGAGTGAAGTCACATAAAAATTTCAAGTTCATTTGAGTTCAATTTAGTGAGTTATGAAATTATTAAGCTTAAAGGGTAAAATGGTAATTAAAATTTTTAATCCTTAATTAAAACTTTAGGTTTAATAAAAAATTAATAAGTAAAATATTTGATCCTAATCCAATTTGGATGATTGAAATTTAAATAATTAAAGGGTAGAAACCCATTAAACAATTTTAAAATTATTAAACTTTAATTAAATAATTGATTAAATTTGGAAGAATAATAAAATTGGAATTATTAAAATAGGGATATTTATTAGGAAGAGATTTATTCTTTAATTTAAAAAATCCCTAAATTAATTATCTCATTAATATTCAATTCTTAATTAAAATGATAACTCAAATTTAAAATATTAAAAGACTTAATTATTAAACTCTTTTAAAAATTTCAATTAAAATTAAAAAAAATAAAATTAAAATTAAATTAAATTAAATAAATTAAATTAAATTAAATTAAACTAAAGATTAAATTAAATTAAATTAAATAAACAAATTAAATTAAATTAAATTAATTTAAATTAAACAAATTAAATTAAATTAAACAAATTAAATTAAATTAAATTAAATTAAACAAATTAAATTAAATTAAATAATTAAATTAAATTAAATTAAATTAAATCAAATTAAATTAAATTAAATAATTAAATTAAATTAAATTAAATTAAATCAAATTAAAGTTAAATCAAATCAAATTGATTAAACATCAAATCAAATTAAATTGAATTAAATTAAATTAAAACTCAATTAAATTAAATTAAATTAAATTAAGTTAAATTAAATATAACATTACCAAAGACATAAAGAATTCAAAATAAATCTAAATTAACTTGAACACTATTCCAAATTTAAACCCATTAATGGAAATTAAACTAAATCACAAATCATTTGAATACTAATTTACCCTTGAAAGCTTTGGTTATTATAACTCCTAAGTAGAACATTAAATGAAATGTTACTTCCCTCATAGGATATTCAAATGTCCTAGTTCATCGAGCAAGATAACAACAAAACTTGAATCCTGGACGATTAATTCATTTGTATAATTAAATTCATTTGGACTTAAAATTATCCTAGAAATATTGAAAAGATGTTTAAGATTCTTCTTAAGCACTTCCTCAATATGATAGGACATTTATAAGAACAATTGAATTTAATTATTCTTTGATGAAGAAAATCGTCTTCAAACAAAAACACAAAGAACCTAGACGTCATAGGAAATGACTAGCTATAGGATTAGGAATTTGGTAGAAAACCAAAACCCTTACCTTAGCTTTACCTAGGAACTTGCTTAAATATTCTAATTATGTTTTAAGTGCAACTTGGAATGACGGGAAGACCCTCCGAGTACGCTTTTATTTTATTGCAATTTATTTTCTTGCAATTTACTTTATTGCAAATGCACTTTACTTTTCTTGCATGATAAAACAACTCGTTGCATGAAAACTCACACCTTTAGGATAGTCCCTAAAACTGAAACCAAAACTAAATTAAAAGTCATTGCAAGATAAAATTCACCGCCACAACATTTCAAAATATAAAACAACTCAAAATTTAATCACAAACAGAACACAAAACTACAATTGCAACTAAATTAAAACGTCCCGTTGGATGATCGGGAATACCTCGGATGATGTAACCTACGTGTTGCTAACGGGATTTCCCACGGTCTAAATGAAAGTGTGGAACTCATTTTGTTGAGTTTATCAAATTCATCTGGACTAAGTGAATCCGATAAAAATAATGATGCCGGAAGGATGGAACCGTGGGATCTTAACCGGTGTCGTTATAATCAACTTTAAGATTTGTTTTAATTAAAACATAAAAAACATCTGGAAATTAAGATTTTCTCTAAACCAAAACACTTTTCTCATCCCCTGATTTATGATTTCTAAAACTAAAACCCTTGCAACAACAAGGAGCTCGGAGCGTGGTGGGCAGCACGGCCATTGTCGTCAGCAAAGCTTGAATCTACATCAGCAAAACTTTCCTAGAATTAAATAACAAAGCCACAGGACTTCGAGGTAGTTTGCCTAGTGCAACATAAATCCTCAACTTTTCGTTAGGCACTTGCATTGCAAATTAAGCCCTAACCGGTCTTAGGATTCCGAGGTAGTCGTCCGGTACGACAATAAACCCTCACATCTTTGAGGCTATTTGTTTGATTTTATCATACAAATATAAGCCCTAATTAATTAAAATCGGCAAGATCAAAACATTTAGATAAATATTAGGACTTTCCTAAACTCAAGCCAAACAATAGGATAGTCGGGAAATTACCGAAGTTCGCTTTGAATCTGTGATTTCTCCTACTTTTCTTCCTTTGGATTCCCAAAACAAAATGTTCCAAACTCGATCCGTTCCCTATTGAAATTCCAAAATTCAATCCCTTGAAAACTTAAACTTTGAAATCCCTGAGAGCAGAATTATTGATTATTATCGAGAGTTTTCTTAGGTGATTCCCATCACTTAAGATGTAATTAACTATAGGGGCTTGCCCTTATAGGGAATTCTAAAGAACCCGGTAATATAAACCCCGTTTAATGTTTTCATATTAAGCAGGGGAAACTTGTCGGCTTATAAAATTGGTTCGCAGACCAAACGGATGTCACAAATCTTCTAGTTTATTTAATCGAGCCCCACCATCAAGCAGTGTGTCTATCCTTAGGGATAGATACACGGTTTGTGGTGCGGTGCTCGTTTATATAAACTATTTGGGATGTGAGATCGGTTTAATCTCATATCTTAAAACCTTCAAATTTAAAATTATTTTCAAAATCAAATACTACTTTTCAAATTATTTATTTTAATTAAATTAAAAATTCGCCGACAGCTTCTGTTAGGCGACCCCCTTTTCAAAATAAAACACACGACCTAAAAAAATGCCGACAACACCGAAAGTGCATTTGAAGGGATTCATTTTAAGATTATATTGACGTAATCATTCGAAGACAATTTTCAAATTGTACACGTGATCACCTTTTTATATATTATTGATAACCAAATCATCTACATAACATTCAACTTATCTTTGTATGAGTTCGTCAAAAATCCTTGTCATGGCTTTTTAATAGGTTGCCCCTGCATTTTTCAATCCAAATGGCATATTCTTTGTAGCAATATATGCCTATGGGTGTCCTGAAAGCTGTATTCACTTCATCTTCTAAAAAAAAATTTATTTGATTATATCCTGATGATCCATCCATAAAAGAAAAATATTTCATGTTTGGATGCTATATCGACCATCAATTCAGACATTGGTAAAAGAAATTCATCCTTTGTACATGCTTTGTTCAAATCCCTGAAATCTATACAAACCCTTATTTGACCATTTTTTTAACTAGCACTACGTTAGCCAGCCATGTGGGATAATTTTCTTCTCGTATGAAACCAGCCTCAATTAATTTTTTTAACTATGGAAATGACTTGTTTTTCTATTTCAACATGCATCCCTCTTTGAGCTTGTTTTATAGGGATTGCAATTTGATTTATCACAAGTTTGTGGACTGTAACTTCTGGAGCTAGTCTAGGCCTTTCATGATAAGTCCAGGCAAAACAGTCTTTATATTCTTTTAACAGTTGAATTATTTTTTTTGCTTCCATGTCATGAATGAACTAATGAAAGTTAGTTTTGGATTTTTATCAGTCACTAGATTTATTTCTTTTAATTCATCAACTATTGATTTAATTTCTTCTTTCAATTCTTGAGGGAGATCTTCAATTAGGAGATCATATATTTGTTCAGAATCAAGTTATTTGGTGATGACTTGGCAAATTTCCATATCATTTAAAGGTTCTAGTTTGCCAAATCCAATTCACACTTAGAGTTAGGGTTTTGTTTATTATTATCACACATTTCTTTAATAAAATATGATTATTTTAAAGACCATTGTTTGAGCATTAAACTACTTTGAATAAATTTTTGTGCCTAAGGAGAAAACAACTTAAAAGGGATTTTCATTGATTCTGGAAGATTTTTACCTTCAAATTTTACATCGGTTTCTATACTAGGAGAAGTAGAGCCAAGTCTAAACTTAATTGTCTTTTTATCATTACCATATACTTCTTTGACTACTAAATCCTTAATCTTAGAAGTAGAGATTGTGGTTAGGGTTATAACGCGTATATAATGATTAATAGTTTCATACGTAGATTCAAATTATTTTTCTTTATCTTCTTCTTCAATAGGTATTTTGAACTGAGGATCATTTCGAGTCACCGATGTTGTCTTTTCTTCTTTTACATCTATTTCAGAGTCCAGGTGAATTTTTAACTTCAATGGTTTCTTCATTTTGACGATTGGGTCTTCTTTCTCTCGTTCTCATCCCCGGCCTCGACCTCGAGTGTAAGTCTGATGAGAATTATTACCTTTTTTAGTGTTGATGAAGAATAATGTTTTAGATTTATTTTCTTTTCTTTGTCTTTCCCTTTTGTAGTCACCACTGCTTCTCTAGAGAGTACAATCTGTTTTATTGGAGCATAATATGCAGCATCTTCATGTATTCCAATTTCATTGACTAAAAATGGTTGCAGATCTCCTATGATACAACATTCTTGTCATATTTATAAATATTTTATGCATTTATGAAGTGATGAAGGAATATTTTATGTTCATGAAGCCATGGTCTGAAATGTAGAACATTAAAAGAGGTATCTGACTAGATGATATGGAATTTTCCCGTTGTTTCTAAGTCGTCTATCTTTAAGAGTAATGTTATTGATCCCAGAGCTCGTTCTCCTTGTTCGTTAAGCCCTCATAACATCATTGTATCTCTTGATAATTGAGATGCGTTAATATCCAAATGCACAAGAGTCCTTTAATTCATTATGTTAATCGAAGCACCTGGATCAATAAGCACCCTTGAAAGTGTCGTGTCGTTTATATTTATTATGATGTATTGTGAACGATTATGATAAGTCATCCCAAGTATTAAGTCATTATCAAAAAAGGTGATTTTTGTTTGTTCTTCTAAAGGACAAGCTTTATTTTAGTTAATGTTAACAAGTTGAGCTAAGAAAATGTCTGGGTCTAAAAGGGCCTTTATCAATGACTCCCTCATTTCTTTAGAGAGCATAAGGGCATCATAAATGCTCAATTTTGCTTGTAATTTCCTCAGATGAGCTAATATATTGTAATCCACTTTGTGAGGACTATCTTTATTTCTTTCAGATAATTGTGTACGTATCGGAGGAACAATATTTTTCGATGTGAAAATTTGTTTTTCTTTTTATTGGGGAGTTGTTCCAGGAGGTAGAACTTTTGCACTTCACAAATTGATTTTAAATATTTCTTCTAGTTTACTGTCTGATTATTTTATCTCTGAGTTTGAAGATTCTAATTCTATAGAAATTGGTGTTCCTTGTAATTGGAATGTGACAGTATCTTTATCGTTATCAAAGTTATCATTAATGTTATTGTTATTTTGGTTGTCGCTAGATTGGTCGATATCATGTACGATTTGAGTATTGTCTACATGATTGAAATTGGTACTATCATTTTCAGAAGCATCATCCAAAATAGACAAAATGTAAGCAAAACTAGAAGTATTATTATTCACAGTAGTGGTAAAAAGGATGTCATACAAGGTCAACGGCTTGAGGGATTTTCTCCTTTCATCTGAGACAGCAGATAAAGACGAGAACTAGAAGATACAAAAGGAACAACAATTCTTGTGTCTAAATGACCTCTAATCCTTTTTAGTTCTTTATTTTTCTTTTTTTTTCCTTTCTTAGAAGATTTTGTAATTTGAAAGTCTGAAATGATTTCCTCAGAAGATTTACTTTGGACAATGTTGCCTCTATCTTTGTTGTTAGAATTAGAGACAAGTTTATGAACTGAAAGCATATTGACTAAACCTTTTTTAAGTTCTTTCAGATACTCTTTCGGGATTACTATATTCCCTTCTTTAAATTTAGGCTCTAACCAGTCTTTAAAGACAATGCATTCTTCAATTTGTGACCAAGCATCCTATGATAAGGAAAATAATTGGGATTATCTTTCATATCAACCTCTGCCGGCCTTTTAGCCTTAGACAGCTTAAATTCTGGCATTTCAGCAGGCTATGAAATATTTTACAGACGGCTTCCATTTTGAACTCATATTCCTTATTCATTCTTTCAATCATTGTCCTCTTATCAGTCAGCATTGGAACTGGTTGATGGAATTGTATTTGAGAAGATACCTGTTGTGGCGGTTGATTTATATTCTATCGTTGTTTCTTTTGTTCAAGCTAGACTTGCATCACTTGTTTGCCCTTTTCTGCAACATTTCCTGGTTTCTTCTCAAATGTTTTGACAGACTTTGTCTTTTCTGTCTTAAAGATTGGCAGCTTTACTGAGTAATTTTTCATGTCTTTATCATGAATCCTTTTAGCATGAATGCTATAAGACCATGGATATTTTTGAGTAGGATCTCAATAGCATGTTGTTCCTGGAGTTTTGGTTCACATTTCAAGCTAAGATTTCTCCATCGTAAAATGTAATCCACCAAACTCTCTCTTGGTTTTTGTTTTTCGACTACCAGGTTACCAACTATAGTTTGACGTTATGCTCCAGTGAAATGTTGAATAAAGAGGCTTTCAAGTTCTACAAAAGTTTTAACATACCCATTAGGAAGTTTTGCATACCAGTCAAAGGCAACTTCTGTGAGATTGTTAACAAATTGTTAGAATAAGAGAGTGTCACTTCCTCCTACATTGTAGCAACTAGCTCTAAAGTGTGCAAGATGCTGATGAGGATTAACCGTCCCGTCAAAAATTTTGAAGAGAGGAGGAACAAACCCTTTGGGGTAATGGACTAAATCAAATTTCTTCTAGATAAGGTCAAACCTTTAGAATTAATGATCCAGCCTTTACATGAGCCATTGTTTCTTTTATCTTTTGTTCTATCAATTGTGTTATTTCTTTTTCTGGAATTTCATGTTTGGAGGAATCCTTTTTATTTTGTTACTTTCTTCAATTTATATTGGGTCTCTTTTGTCCTCCAAAATGTGTATTACCACTGGTCTAATGATTTCAATGGCAGGTAATGGATTCGTTGGTGGGTTTTGTAAAGATGCCATCAATTCTTCCTTTTTTTGCTTGAGACCGTTGATTTGTTCATCCCGTTGACGAATAACCACTCGTAACTCTTCTGTCATATCTTCTTCACTTAAGTCTCGTGCTGAACATGTATACCATGTTTCCACGATGTTTATTTCAGCGACTTCCTCATTTGAACTATTTAAAGAATTATCCTTCCTTGTATTGAGAATTATTTGATGTAATTTTTCAACTTCTTCAATCTTTCCTCAAATGATTTTATAGGATGTTTTCTCAAGTTCGTTCCTAAGAACAGTCTGCAGGGGTACTCATGGTATTCGAGATTCCTCGTGATGATTCTCATCTCCATAGATTATTTTTTAGTATAGTACGAGATATCGTGAGAAGTGTATCATCATTTTATGAGTAAGAATGATCTCCACGTCGTAACATCTAGACCAAAGCAGTCATTTTAGCATATGTGTATTCTGCTTCTGATATTAGTTTGTTATGCTTAGTTCTATTTCTCATGACAATCACATCTTTTAATCTTGGCCCTAGAAGAAATTTCACTAGTACTCGAGTACAATGACTGTCCAATGGGAATTGTTGATCCCTTTCTAAGTAAGTAGGATCTTCAATCGAGAGAATTCTTCTTTTCATTGTCATAAAGACCGCACATCCATTTTATCTAATAGTCGGGAAATTGAACACCTATCTTTTCGTGCTAATCTTTTAAACACAGAATATATGGCATGAATTGACGGAGGATTTCTAGATAGGAAAGTAATTTCCTCATATTCAACAGGTATTGGAATACATCAATTTTCTATTGAGAAAAAGGGGTTCCCGAAAAACACTTTGTTCAAATTCAGATGTATCAAAATTGTCATCTTCGTTCCACTTTTTCTTTTTTTTAAGAGAACAAGTTTTATTTTTTCGCTGAGTTTTTGAACATTATTGGAACAAGATCCAAATTCATATATGGATGGAGATGGATTGTCACTTTCTTGTTCAACACAAATTTTCTTTCCTTTTTTGTCAACTTGTTCTTTGATTTCTCTAAAAGTATATTGTTCTATAGGAATGTATTGAGGCAAGTCTTCTGCAAAGTTAAGAAAATCTTCATAAGACTCCAGATTGATTTCCTCGAAGGATTGTATATCATTTTGATATGAATTTTCTAATGTAAATTCAGTTTCATCAAATAATTCAAAATCATTATTGTAAAGGTAAAAATCTTCATCAATCAGCGTATTGAGACTTTGATAATAAAAAAAGACTGAATTCGGGGATTTCCTATATGTCAAAGGACGAAACATCTTTTTGATAACTAATTAACTAGAGATGAGAAGAATGATTCTCCCCAACGGAGTCACCAAATAAAATCTCTTATCGGCATCCGAAGCCGTGTCATAGATTTTTTCGGTGTTAATTTTACTGTTATGGGGTCGCCACTCTGTTTGAATATAATATCGCCCTAATCTTCAAGAAATCTTATTTCTTTTAGAACATGTAAAGGATCCTTAAATAATAAAAAGTTTGAAGAAAGTAAGGGTTAATAAAATAGAAAATAGTAGAATAAGAAATGTCGGTGATAATCCCTATAAAAGGAGATTCTAGAATGTCTTATTCTAGAAATTTTATATAAGGACGATCACATATGAAATTTTGATAACCAAAGATTTCTAGGTATGATACATATCCCGAGTTCTTAAATCTCCTATAGCAGCAAGCTCCTAGAATTAATTACATCTTAAACAATTAAAATTATCTAAGAAAACTTCTTATAAATATTAATCACTTATTTTCTAAGATGTTTCAAGAACAAGGAAGGAAACGTCAGTGTTCAATCATAGGGGTAATATGTCATACGATGATTTTTGTCAATGTCATTTGTTATGTTGATTTCATTTTTTTGTTTTATTTTTTTATCATTTTGTTGTTACTTTGCCTTGTAGTTTATTATTTGTTTGGTGACTATCCTAAAAGTTTAGGTTTTATTCTGTTTTGGTTTTGTCATTTTAATGTTGTTTATATTTTGTTTTGTTCTATTTTGTCATTGTCTTAATATTATTTTAATTTTGTTTTATTGTCACTCATCCTGTCTTCAAATGTCACTCTGCAAAACAGAGTTAGCACACCCTAATAACATTAAAAGTAAATCTAAAGTGAAATCACACCCTAATAACATTAAAAGTAAATCTAAAGTGAAATTTTTCTTCAACCTGTAAGAGAAATGAGTGTCAAATTTAAAAGAAATAATGTCAATTTTATTTCTTAATTATTTTATTCTATATGATTAAATTTTAGATAACTCGGTCAAGATGTCACTGGCTCCGTCGTCCCAGGGTTATCTGGGGCCTTAATCTACATAGTCCGAAAGGTGTTTGAACCAGGACTAGAAGACTTCTATCAATAACTAGGATTGTGTCGTCCAATAAATCTTTATAGACTAAGAACACTAGGGTTCAAGTTGCATTCGGTGATCTTTGTTCATTAATGTTTCATTTATGTCTTAATGTCTTTTTGGATTTTAGTTTAAAAAATTTTAGGTTGTTTATGATTTATTAACTGATTGATTTTTTTCATTTGTTTTATGGTTATTTTAAATTCGATGTTATTTGTTGAATAAAATCTAACTTAAGTTATACTTTAGAATTTTAGATTCGATGTCGTTTAAGTCTAGAGAGTGTTATGTTTAATGTAAATTAAACTTAAATTGAGCAAAGTCTAATATTAGTTAGACTTTAGAATTTTAGATTCAATGACATTTAAATCTAAAAGGTGTCCAATTTAGATTAGACTTAAATTAAATAAAAGTCTAACAAAAGAAAGATTTTAAGGTTTTAGATTCAATGTCATTTGAATCTAAAAAAATGTAAAGTCTAATGTAGATTAGAATTAAGTAAAACTTAACATATGTTAGACATTAAAATTTTGGATTTAATGTCTTTTGAATTTGAAAAGTGTTCTAATGTTGCTTAGACTTAAATAAAAATCTAACAAATGTTAGATTTTAATATTTTAGATTTGATGTCATTTGAGTGTCAAGTCTAATGTCGATTGGAATTTGATAATTAAATTCAATGTCATTTAAAACTAATGTTTTTATTTAATCTTTTAAGTTCAGTGTGGTTTGAACTTGATGTTGGTTAACTTGGGTTTAATCTAGGTTAAACAAAAATTAGATGTGTTGACTTAAGTTTAATATGGGTTGAACTTAACTTTGGGTTAACCTGGGTTCAATTTAGGTTGAACTCAAGTTAAATTTTTGTTGAGTAAGGTTCAATAGGGATTGAACTTAATGTTTGGATTAACTTAGGTTTGAGTTAGGTTGAACTCAAGTTAGATTTTGGTTGAGTTAGGTTCAGTATGGATTGAACCTAATGTTTGGATTAACTTGGGTTCAAGTTAGGTTTAACTCAAGTTAGATTCTGTTTTAGGTTCAAGTTGGGTTTAACCTAAGGTTGGGTTAACTTGGATTCAAGTTAGGTTGAACCTAAGTTAGAAGTTGGTTTAGGTTCAAGTGGGTTGAAACTACGGTTGGGTTAACTTGGATTCAAGTTAGGTTGAACCTATGTTAAAAGTTGGTTATGTTAAAGTTGGGTTGAACCTAAGTTATAAGTTGGTTTAGGTTCAGTATGGGTTGAACCTAAGTTTTAAGTTGGTTTAGGTTTAGTATTGGTTGAACCTATGATCGATGTTGAGTTAATCCTTAAGTTTAGGTTTGACTTAAATTCAATATAAGTTGAACTTAAGTTGGGTTTAATTTAGGTTTTTGTTAGGTTAAATCTAATTTTGGTGTAAGTATGATTAAACCTTAATTAGTTAAGGTTTAATGATTTAATTAGGTTTAATGGGTTAGACCTTATAATGGTTTAGGTCTGATTAAGCCTTAGATAGTTAAGGTTTAATGATTTAATTAGTTCTAATGGGTTATACCTTATTAAGGTTTCAGTATGATTAAACCTTAGTTAGTTAAGGTTTAATGATTTAATTAGGTTTAATGGGTTAGACCTAACTATAGTTTAGGTATGATTAAACCTTAGCTAGTTAAGGTTTAATGATTTAATTAGGTATAGTGGGTTAGACCTAATTATGGTTTAATGGTTACTTAAACTTAATGTAAGTAAGGTCTAAGTTGACTAATTGGTTTTAATATGAATTAAACCTAATTATAATTTAATGGTTACTTAAACCTAATGTAAATAAGGTTTTGGTTGATTAATTTGGTTTAATATGGGTTAAACCTAATTAAGGTTTAATGATTACTTAAAGCTGATGTAAGTAAGGTTTAAGTTGATTAATTAGATTTAATATGGTTTAAACCTAATTAGGTTTATTAGTTACTTAATCCTAATGTAAGTAAGGTTTAGGTTGATTACTTAGCTTTAATATGGGTTAAACTTAATTAGGGTTTAATAGTTACTTAAACCTAATGTAAGTAAGGTTTAAGTTGATTAATTAGGTTTAATAAGGTTTAAACCTAATTAAGGTTTAATTGTTACTTAAACCTAATGTAAGTAAGGTTTAGGTTGATTAATTAGGTTTAGTATGGGTTAAACCTAATTAGGGTTAATGATTGCTTAAACCTAATATTAGTAAGGTTTAGGTTGATAATTAGGTTTAAAATGGGTTAAACCTAATTAGGGTTTAATAGTTACTTAAACCTAATGTATGTATGGTTTAAGTTGATTTATTAGGTTTAATATAGGTTAAACCTAATTAGGGTTTAATAGTTAGTTGAACCTAATGTAAGTAAGGTTTAAGTTGATTAATTAAGTTTAATATGGGTTAAACCTAATTAAGATTTTATAGTCACCTAAACGTAATGTAAGTATGGTTTAAGTTGATTATATATGTTTAATATGGGTTAAACCTAATTTGGGTTTATTAAGTTAAACCTAAAGTGATTAAGGTCTAACTTGGTTTAATTAGGTCCTAATGGTGTCTTAGACATAATTAGGGTTTTTTAAGTTAAACCTGATGTGATTAAGATCTAACTTTGTTTAATTAGGTCTTAATGGTGTCTTGGACCTAATTAGAGTTTATTAAGTTAAAACTAATGTGATTAAGGTCTAACTTGGTTTAATTGGGTCTTAATGGTGTCTTAGACCTAATTAGAGTTTAATTTGTATTAAACCTAATGTTGTTAAGGTTCAATGATGTTTAATTAAGCCTAATGATGTCTCAGACCTAATTATGGTTTATTTTAAGTCTATTTGGAGTTAGACTCAATATTGAACAAAAATTACTGAAAACTATAAAAAATTATTTGAAAGCCTTTGGATGGACATTAGTTGATATCAAAGGAATTAATCCATCAATTTGTATGAAAATAGTTTTATTGGAAGATAATTTAAAGCCTAGGACTGATCCTTAAAGGAGATTGAATGTTATAAAAGTGGATGCTAAGAAAAAAATTTGAAAATGGTCAGATACTAGAATCATTTATCCTATTTCAGACAGTGCTTGAGTTAGTTCAATTCACTGTGTTTCTAAGAAAGGGAGTATGACTATAGCTGTAAATGAGAAAGATTATCTGATACCTACAAGACAAGTCACTGGTTGGTGAATCTATATGGATTATAGAACAATTTTATCACTAGGAAAGATCACTATCCTCTACCTTTTCTGGACTAAATGTTGGATATGCTAGCTGAACATAGATATTTCTATTTTTTGGATGGATATACTAGTTATCACCAAATTTTTATTGCCCCTGTGGATCAAGATAAGAGAACTTTCAATATTCCTTATGGTACTTCTTCTTTCAGACGAATGCCTTTGATTTATGTAATGCACCATCAACATTTCAAAGATGTATGATGTCTATTTTTTCAATTAATTTGAAAAACGGATAGAAGTTTTTATGGATAATTTTTCAATATTTGGAACTTCATTTGAATTATGTTTAAATCATTTAGAAAAAGTTTTAGAATGATGTGAAAAAAAAATTTAGTATTAAATTAGGAGAAATGTTAATTCATGGTTGCAGAAGAAATTGTACTTGGGCATAAAATTTCTGAAAACGATATGGAAGTAGATTTTGCAAAAATTCAAGTCATAGCTAAACTAACTCCTCCTACTACAATGAGAGGGGTTAGAATTTTTTTAGGACTTGTTGGTTTCTATTGAAGATAAAATAAAGATTTTTCAAAAATCATTAAGCCTTTATGCCAACTTATAGAAAAAATGCAAAATTTGATTTTAACAAAAAGTGCATTAATGCCTTTGAATTATTAAAGGAAAAATTAATCACTACTCTTATAATAGTTTCTTCTGATTCGGAGAAACTATTTGAGCTAATGTGTGATGCGAGTGATTATGCATTTGGAGTTGTTTTAGAGCAAATATATTATAAAATTTTTAAGGTCATATATTATGTTAGTAAAACTCTGAATGAAGCTCAAATTAACTATCCCACTACTAAAAAAGAGTTATTAGCAATTTTTTATGATTTACGAGTATTATTAACTGTACCACTACTAAAAGTGATGACTTAAAAACGACATCGACATCAATATTGAGAAAATCTCTAACACGGCTCCGAATGCCGATAAGAGATTTTATTGGCGACTCCACCGGGGAATATCTTTCTTCTCATCTCTTGTTAATCGCTTGTTTTCACTTGATGCTTTGAACTTTAGGGCCACCTCCAACTCTTTGAAGTGTTATTTTTGACATTTTACAACAATAAAATAAAATAAAAAGATAAATTCCCAGTTTGTAAATGAGTCCATAACCTTTTATTCTCCTTAAATTTTTAGAAAATTTGTAATGGAATTTTCGGATTCAGTCTTTTCCATTCATCAAGATTTCAATACACTAATTAGGGAAGACGTTTGCCTTATCACAATGATCTTAGATTATATGATGAAATTGAATTTTCATTAAAAAATCCATATTAAACTTATGTGCAATCCTTTGAAGAATTCAAACTGGAACCTTATGAAGATTTTTTTAACTTTACAGTAGAATTACCTCAATACATGCTTGAAGAATAATATACTTTTGAAGAAATGGAAAAACAAGTTGACAAAAAAGGAATGAAATTTGTGTTTAACAAGAAAAAGACATTCCACCACCATCCATATATGAAGTGGATCTTGTTCAAAAAGTCAACGAAGAAATAAAACTCGTTATCTTAAAAGAAAGAAAAGATGGAATGAAATTGATAATTTTGAAACATCTGAATTCAAACATAGTGTTTTCAGGAACCCTTCCTCTTCAAAAAAAATTTGATATATTCCAATACCCGTTCAATATGAAGAGAATGCTTTTCAACCCAGAAATTCTCCGTCAAATCATGTCGTATACTCTATGTTTAAAAGATTATCTTGGAAAGACAGGTGTTTAATTTCTTGACAGTTAGATAAAATGAGATGTGTGGTCTCTAACACAATGAAAAGAAAGATACTTTTCAAGTGAAGATCCTACTTAATTAAAATAGGGTCAACAATTCCCATTAAACAGTCAGTGCACTCGGGTAACAATAAAATTTCGTCTGGGCCCAAGGATAAAAGATGTGGTAGTTAAAAGAAATAGAACTAAGCATAACAAATTAATATTAGAAGCAGAAGAAACATCTGCTAAAATGACTGCTTTGGTTGAAATGTTATAATGTGGAGACCCTTCTAATTCACAAAACGATGATACACTTCCCATAATATGTCGTCCTATACTAAAAAATAATATATTGAGACAAGAATCGTCAGGAGGAATCTTGGAAGCCATGAGTACTTATGTAGACATTTCTTAGGAAAAAAGTTGTGAAAAGTATCCTATGAAATCATTTGAAAAAAGATTGAAGAAATTGAAAAATGACATCAAGCAATTCTCATTACGAAGAAGGGATAATTCTTTGAATAGTTCAAATGAGGAAGTCACCGAGTAAATATGGTAGAAACACAATCTACCTCCTTAGCATGAGAATTAAGTGAAAAAGACATGACATAAGAATTACGAGCAGTATTCCGACAAAGGGATGAGCAAATCAACTGCCTCGAAGAAAAAATTTAAGAATTAATGGAAGCTATATAAAATCCACCAACAAATCCATTGCCTGTTGTTGAAATCATTAGGCCAGAGGCAATACACATTTTGAAAGATAGAAGAGAGCCAATAGAAATTGAAGAAAGCAACAAAAAGAAAAAAGGACTCTTCTCAAAGTGGAAAGAGAAAGAAATTACACAATTGGTAGAACAAAAAATAAAAAAAATAATGGCTCAAGTAAAAGCTGGATTATTAATTCCAAAGGGTAGGCCTTATCCAAGGGAATTTGATTATGTTCAATACCCTAAAGGTTTTGTTTCTCCTCTCTTCAAAATATTTGACGGGACTGGTAATCCTCGTCAGCGTCTTGCAAACTTCAGAGCAAGTTGATGTAATGCAGGAGGAAGTGACGCTCTTCTATTCTGACAATTTGTCAATTGTCTTACAGAAGTTGCCTTTGATTAGTTTGCAGAACTTCTTAATGAGTCTATTAAGACTTTTGCAGAACTTGAAAATATTTTCGTTCAACGGTTCACTGGAGCGCAACACCATACGACAGTTGGTGATTTGGTACTGAAAAGCAAAAGATAGAAGAGAGATTAGTGGATTACATTTTGCGTTGGAGAAATCTCAACATGAAATGTGAACTGTAACTCCAAGAATAGCACGTTGTTGAAATCTTGCTTAAAAATATCCATGGTCTTGTAGCATGCATGCTCAAAAGGATTCACAATAAAAACATTTGAAGAATTACTCAGTAAAGTTGCTAATATTCATGAAGAAGCTAAGCAGATGAGTGTAACAGAAAAGACCGAAAAGACAAGGTCTATCAAAACATTTGAAATGAAGCCAAAAAACGTTGTAGAGAAGGGTAAACAAGTAATACAAGTTGAACCTGAATAAACAAAACAACGACAGAACCAATCATTACCACAAACTTCTTCTCAATTACAACTTCAACAACCAATTCTAGTACCAACGGACAAAAGAACGACGGCTGGGAGAATGAATAAAGAATATCAGTTTAAGACAAAGGCTGTCAGCAAAATATTTCGTAGCCTACTGAAAATACTAGAATTCAAGCTACCTTAGGTTAAAAGATCAGCAGAAGTTGACAGGAAAGATAATCCCAACTATTGTCCTTATCACGTAATGCTTGGACACAAAATTGAATAATTTTTTCTCTTCAAAAACTGGTTAGAGCGTAACTTTAAAGAAGGAAATATAGTAATCTAGAAAGAATATTTGAAAGAACCTGAAAAAGGTTCGGTCAATATGATCTCGGTTGATAAGCTTAATTTCGACAGTAAAAACAAGGACAACACTGTTCAAGGTAAATCTTCTGAAGAAATTTGTATGGACATTCAGGTTACAGAATCCTTCAAGAAAGGAAAGAAAATGAAAAATAAAGAACTAAGAAGGATTAGAGGTCTTCTTGATATAGGGACTACTGTTTCTTTTGTATTTCCTAACTCTTATGTCCCTCCATATTCTACTAGGATAGTTGTCTTAGGTGAAGGCAGAAAATCCCTCAGGCCATTGACCTTGTATGACTTCCTTTTTGCCTCTACTATAAATAATAATACTTCCAGTTATATTTACTTTTTATCTATTTTGGGTGATACATCTGAAAATGATCATTCAAAATTTTAATTCTGAACACAATACTCAAATCATACATGATTTGATCAACCTAATGACAACCAAAATGACAATAACATTAATGAAATTTTGCCAATGACAAAGATAAAAGTGATATTGTCACACTCCAACTACAAGGAACCCCAATTTCCATAGAGTTGGAATCTTCAGAGTCGGAGATAACAGAGCCAAACAATAAACTTGAAGAAATAGTTGAAATTAATTTGCGAAGTGAAAAAGTTCTGCCACCTAGAATGGTTCCCTAAGAAAAAGAAAAATAAATAGTAACATTGGAAAAGATCATTCCTCCAATACGTCCACATCTCCCTGAAAGAAATGAGGATGATTTTCACAATAAGGTGGACTATGATGTATTAGCTCACTTGACAAATCTACCAGCAAAATTGAGTATTTATGATGCTCTTATGCTCTCCAAAGAAATGAGGGAGTCATTGATAAAAGCTTTTTTAGATCCAGACATTTGCCTAGCTCAACTTGCCAGCATCACTGAAATGTGAAGCTTGTCCATTAGAAGAATCTACAAAGATTACCTTTTCTGATAATGACTTGTTACTTGGAACTACCGAGCATAATCGTCGACTATACATCATAGTGAACAAAAATGACATGACACTTTCAATAGTGCTTATTGACCACGGTGCCTTGATTAACATAATGAATTTAAGAAATCTTACATATTTGGATATTGATGCATCCCAACTACCAAGAGATACAATGATGTTACGAGGATTTAATCAACAAGGAGAATGAGCTCTAAGATCAATAACATTTTTCCTAAAGATAGATGACTTAGTGATAATGGCAAAATTCCATATCATCGACTCTGAATCATCTTTTAATGCTTTACCTGGCAAACCATGGCTTCATGAGCATAAAATAATTCCCACTTCACTGCATCAATGCAGAAAATATTTACAAAAAGGACTAGAATGTTTTATTATAGGAGATCTGCAACCATTTTCAATCCATGAAATTGGTATACATGAAGACGCAACATACTATGCTCCTATAAAAAAATAATATTCTCTAGAGAGAAATTGGTGAATATAAAAGAAAACAGACAAAGAAAAGAAAATGAATGAAAATCGTTATCCTTTAACAAAGGCAAAGGGTGGTTATTCTCATCAAACACATACCCGAGGCCGAGGCAGAGGACGAGGACTAGAGAAAGAAAACTCAACTGTCACAATGAAGAAACCATTGAAGTTCAAAATTCACCTGGACTCTGAAGAAGATACAAAAGAAGAAACGACATCAGTGGTTCTAAAAGAGCCTCAATTCAAAATACCTCTTGAAGAAGAAGACAAAGAAAAACAATTTGAGTCTATGTATGAGAAAATTAATCATTATATACACTCTATGACTAACTCTGATCTCTACTGCTAAGATTGAGATTTAGTAGTCAAAGAAGTATATGGTGTAGATAAAAAGCCAATTAGGTTTACACTTGTTTAACTTCTTCTAGTACTGAAACATATGTAAAATTAGAAGATGAAAATCTTCAATAATCAATGAAACTTCCTTTTGAGTTGTATTCTCCTTGGGCACAAAAATTTATTCAAAATATTTTAATGCTCAAACAATGGTCTTGAAAACAACCACATTTCATTGAACACAAGTGGGATAATAATAAATGAAATCCTAACTCTAAAGGGGGTATTGGGTTTGGTACTCTTGAATCTCTAGATGATATGGAATTTTGCCTAGTCATCACTGAAAAACATAAGTCTGAATCAATATCTGATCCTCATATAAAAGATGCTCCTCTAGAATTGGAAGAGGAAATTAAATCAACAGCTGATGAATTAAGAGAAATAAATTCAGGAACTGTTGAAAACCTGAAACTAAATTTCATTAGTTCATATCTTAACGACATAGAAGCAAAAAAAAAATAATTCAATTGTTGACAGCATATAAAGATTGCTTTGCCTGAACTTATGACGAAATGCCTTGTTTAGCTCCAGAAGTTGCAGTCCACAAACTTAGGATAAATCAAATCGTAATCCCTGTTAAACAAGCCCTAAGAAGGATGCGTGTCGAAATAGAACAACAAGTCATTGTCGAAGTTAAGAAATTAATTGAGGCCGATTTCATACGAGAAGAAAATTGTCCGACATGGCTGGCCAATGTGGTGCCAGTTTAAAAGAAAAATGGTCAATTAAGGGTCTGTATACACTTCAGGGATTTAAACAAAGCATGTTTGAAAGATGAATTCCCTTTAACAATACCAGAATTAATGGTTGATATAGCATACAAACATGCAATATTTTCCTTTATGGATGTATCATCAGTATATAATCAAATAAAAATGTTTTCAGAGGATGAAGCAAATACAGCCTTCAGGACACCCATAGGGATATATTGTTACAAAGTTATGCCGTTTGGACTGAAAAATGCTGGTGCAACCCATCAAAGAGCCATGACACGATTTAATTGTCAATATTAAACAAAAAGATTATCATGTGTACGATTTGAGAATTGTTTTCGAACGATTACGACACTATAATTTTAAATTTAATCCTTAAAATGCACTTTCGATGTTACTTCTGGGAAATTTTTAGGATTTGTTGTTCTATATCGTGGGATTGAAATTGATCCCCTCAAAATTGAAGCTATCCTAAATATGCCTCCTCCCAAAAATCTAACTCAATTGAGATCATTTCAAGGAAAATTAGCATACACATGAACCGCCTCCAGGCATAGCGTAATTTTAATTTTTTGTAACAAGTATATAATGAATTCTTTAATCGTAGAGTTACTATTCAATGCAAGTATACATATCGCTCAAATAATATAGGGCTCTAGTGGAGTCCTGGATATCGATCCCATAGGGAATATTTTAGAGGCTATGGACTAGAAATATAGAAATCAATTCAAAATCAGAACTTGGAAATCGAAATTGTCTATATGTCACTAATATGCAATCAAAAATAATATTAAGTTTTAATAAACTAGTTCTACTAACAGATAACTAATTCTACTAATAAAGTGAAGTTCAAATATATAAGCAAGAATCTCTCTCCTTTGTTAATATATTTAAGTGAATGAATAATTAGAATTAATTTAAAATAATGTTGTGCCAAATAGGAGCATACCTATTCTTTACCCTTTGGTCCAGTCATAAAGAACATTGACTAATCCTATGCTTGGTTACTGAATCTGCGGCTAGGCTGGGAGGAAACCGGCTCTCACTTCAAAGCTCCCACGTTCCCCTCACCTGAGGGCTAACATCTACACTTTAATACCAAAACTATAGGACTGAATTGAGGATTTTAGTTTGTCACTCTAAAATCTCCAATTCTACGCCCATTGAATATTATTTTCCTATTTATTTGCTCCCTATTTCCGAGGACATTGACCTCCCTGAATCTCGGATGTAATCTTTACTAAAGTTGCGCTAGTGGAACCTTTTTTCGGCCCTAAATTGTTCCTTTTAAATTAATTGAAGAGTTCCCAAGAGTTTTCCAAGCACCCCTTCAAAAATCATCTACATTCAATGCACTTCATGAAAGAACCGTTGATCTTGAATACTTAGCCTTGGACCCTTTTGAATAAGCCCCGCTGTCGGCGGCCTCGATCTCGTCGTTGGTGGGTTTCCTTGTAATATATTCTAAACTCTTGGGAAAAACACGCCATCGGCACCCTAGATAAAATTTTCTTAATTTTTGTCCTTTTTGCTCCAAATTCACTGTTTTTGAATATTTTGGCTCCATTGTCCTTTAATCAACATACCTACAGAAAAACATAAAAAATGCACTTCTTTAAAGTGCAATATCATCAAAATTAATATACAATAGGCATGAAAATCTTATCATTTTTTCATTGGGTTAAAATCCCCCAAACTTAAATATTACCTGTTTTCAAGTAATCTTTAGTACTACATAAAAGTTATGATTCATTGTGGTAAAGTTTTAATTTCAAAATACAATAATTTTTATTTAAATAAATATCATAGCAAGAATTCTTAGACAGATTTTCAAGTAATTAGATTAATTCTGCAGATATAAGACTATCTAGTCATAAAGTCTATGTGTTCTAGTTTTCTATTCATTTGAAGAATGACTATATGTTGCAATATCAATTCACTTAGAATATTCAGAAGATAGGAACTTCATGAGGACACTATTAGTAAAGAAACTTGTCATAAATATAAGTTCAGAAATGTTTTTAGTTTTCCCTTTAGGTTAATCCAAGTGAAGCCAATTTTTGATAAGGCATTTCCTCAAGCTTCTCTTCACTTACTTTTTTTTTTTCTTTTCTTTTGGATTGCTTTTCAATCCTATATATTTTTCTTTTCTTTTCAGGGATTTTTTTTCAATCCTTTTCTTTTTCTTTTTCAAGTGAGGGTTACTATATCCGGATAGCCTGTTAATAATTTGGAACTTCACTCTTCTTTTCCTAAATTTGAAACTTTAAAACATTCTTTACCTTATATGTATTTCATAGTTTTTACATCATTGAATCCCAACTTTTTCTTTCTTAACTAAATTACTAAGATTCTTAATATTTCAAAATATAGTTTTCTTTACTTTAAATAGTTAACTATAGTCTTATCCTTTTATACTAAATATCTTAACCTACAAAATTAATTTTCATTACCAAAAATATTTCTTTAAATCTTCTATAATATTTAGATAAAATCTAAATATAGTTATCTGAATTAAATTTTATAACAAAAATCATGTTATAAATTTTGAAAATATTTTAATTGATAACACATAATAATTAATATTTTTTTCTCCCCCCAAACATAAAGTTTTCCATAATAGAAATAATACAGAGTGGAAAGAAACATTCTAAATATAAAAATCATACCATTGTACTTTAGGCATTTTTGTCTTTTTGAAATTTTGCAGGTTCTTCTTAAAAAAATTTCAACTTCAACTGTCCTGTAATATTAAAAACCTTTCTACACATATAACAATTTAGAAAATTTGCTGGGGTAATGAAATTTTAAAACAAGTATATAAAACTAAACATTAAACAACAACAATTAACTACACAGGACATATGCATTTCTCAACACAGAACAAACAATTTACTAAATTTTTAACTTAAAAGTTCATAATTGCAATTACAATCACAATCCATCACAAACATCAGAAATGAAAGCACAAACTACAAAATTAAACACATATCTCAGAAACAAAACATATTCCACAAAATACAATTAATAAAAATGAAAGTACTCAAACAAACAAAATCACATACATCACATCACAATCACTAAGATCAGTCATCAAAATCCCATACAATGTCTTCATCTCCCTGGTTGGCAGGTGGATTGGGTTGATAATGAGTGTAATGGGGGTATTTTGGAAAAATTACATCAGGCTCTCCTCTGTAGTACCTAGCCTGAGCATCATAATAAGCAATCTGAAAATCAGAATGCCTCTGAAGATACTCACTAATGTGATCATGTCATCACTCTAAAGCTTCAATCCTATGATCAATCCTTTCTAGTATTTCATCTAAATTCTTAAAACTGTTCCACTGCAGGGTCATTACATTCATCAAATCATATAAGGTAGGGGAGCTAGATGCAGGAGGGTCGTATCTAGTAGAAGGGATGTCTGTATTAGTAGAAGGTGCCTTGCTCCTACTCCTAGATCTCCATTCCTCATGGTATTCATAAGTCTTCAAATTCACATTACTAATGGGTTTCATAGGGTATACCCATTCTTCATCATCATTAGATTCAACTCCAAGTAATTGATAAAGTGCATAAATTAGGCCAAGATGACCTAAATATCCACTTGAATCACTCTTCGTAGTAGCCATAATATTCTTGTAAATTATTCTTCCCACACTTATACTTCTATTGTTCTGAATAAAAAAATTCAGAACAGCTTTGTCTCTCTAGAATTCACTATGATGATAGGTCGGTAGCAGAGTCGAACAAATGAAATAATGTCAAGCCTTAGCTGTGGCATTTATCAAGGAAAGAGGAAAGTTAATACGTTCGCGATTCTTAATTTTTCAAGTGCCTTTCCCATCAGTGAGAAAGTCAATAACATCTTCTAACGGACCTTCCATTGTTCCAAATATTTCATACTCGCTAGAAAAGTAATTGTGAGGCTCGTAAAAAGAATTAATGCTGGTAGCATTAAAATCGACAGAAAATCCTCTTAGTTGGATAGGCTCATCCTCGAGTTGAGTCAGATTTGAATAGAACTCTCTCACAACTTCAATAGCAGCTTTATTTGTGGTGTAACAGAAGAACTCCCATCTTCTTTCTCTGATGACTCGTTCCACCTCTCCTCTGGGATTATCGAAAACTCGATCTAGAATACACTTCTTTCCTTGAAAGATTGACGTATATCTCAATTGTGCTTTAGAATTTATAAATCGAGTCTCATGGAATTCAAGTCTCCTCTTTCGATGTGGATCCATTGTTTGATATATCAAAATTACAAAAAATCCAAACTAATCTCCAAAATAATAATATAATGGCTTCTAAAGGTGGTTTAAAGCAATCTAAATCAAGTTCCATGAATTATTTCCATGTCTTTTCTCCACATTTTCAAATTTATCAAAATTTCTTAATGCGGAATAAATTCATAGTGTAAATAAAAAATTTTTACATAGGTGTGAAGCTCTTACCAAGGGAAGATGAAATCCGGCTCCAAATCTAAGATCTATCAAGCCTTAGGTCGAAATTTTCGGTAAATCGGGGAAGAAGACAATGAATAGTGGCGGTTGATTGGTCAAAATCATGGTAAAAAGGTAAATTTTGGGATCTCACCGTCGGCGGGGTGGTTCGCACCGTCGGTGGGCTCAATTGAATTAAATTCCAATAGCCTCGGAAAAATCATACCCTCGGCGGCCTCGAGTGTGCCGTCGGCAACCTCGAGCGCGTCATCGGCGAGATTCTCAAATATTGATCATTTTTCAAATTTTTGTGATTTTGATTAATTTTAAGCCTCATCGTCATCCGTTCGATCATTTTAATCATATATTTTAATTGATTAAGTGATGTATTAACATAAAAAACATACACACAACAAAACTTCTCAATTTTATTATAAATCTAAGTTTTTACAATACACATTACATAACACACATAAGCAGGTATTTTCTCAACCTAAATTCATCTAATCAGCGTCGCAATCCAAACCACAACACTCAAAATGCTAAAAACAAACATTTCAATCATAATCTCAACTATATTAAGATTAAAAGCAAATTAAGAAAGCAAACACATAAACATAGTTCAAATCAAGTTTAACATAAAGAAAAAAATAAAGTAAAGCAATTCTACTACTCTTCTGAATCTGAACTGGTTTCTCCTCTAATATCACCCATTGCCTGAACATGGACGAACATGTTATAAAAAGGTCGGAATGGGGATTCTTCAGTTGAATCTTCTTCAATCCATCCCATCTTCTTCATTAAGCGTATCAAACTCGCATCAAATTGTTCAGTATGATCAAAATGTTATTTCATCCTCCAATCGATATGATCAAAGAAATCAGACATATTGTTAACTGTACTCGTTAAATTTTGTACCTGCTTCATCAGATTCTTGACTCAGTGTAAGATCATCGGTGTCTTGTCTACTACTAGAGGTTAAATAGGAATAGAATTTTGTGATGCTTGATCCATAATCACGCCCATGTCATTTTCCTCATCATTGGCTGGGAACATACAGGTTGGGTCTAAAGGTTTCCAAGGTAGCAGTACCTTTTCTCAAGTCTCGTACGATACTTGAAACAGACTACATATTGAGAAAATTGTTGAAGGATGTCCAAACCCTTGAGATGATCCTTGAACGATCATGCCAAATACAAACTTCATAATAATTGATACAATATCAATGGGCCATCTCATTTTAATGCAGTAGTTTAAGATAGCATTCTCTTTGGTGACTTTACCTATTTTCATCGTCGATAATAACTTCATAGATATGAAAAAGTGACAATTTTTTGAAACGGGATTTAAAAGTGTTGCAGAAAAACTAACGTATTTGTTTTCTCTAACTTCCCAGTATTCAGTTTCGTCCATCAAATATTGTTATATTTCATTCATCTTATCTCTCATCGGCACAAAATTTGAATAATGGCAGATAGGAACATTCTCAAGCATGTATAATTCATTAATTTGTTTAGAATTAAATGTTATTCACCTACCTTGGACATAGACGCTTCCTTGGTTGATTCCATTTAAATTGGCATAGAATTCCTTCACCACTAGAATGACTACTGCGGCAGTAGTATAGCAAAATACTTCCCATCCTCACAGCACGATCATTTCATCAATTACGGAATCCTCGATTTACAAATCCTCTTTCCTGGATTAGCCTTCTCTTTGACATCACCTTGTTGAAAAGTCGCTGCGCCTCGGCACTGACGAACTTTCTCTGGTTGTACACTTGAAATCTAGGGTGATCGACTAAATTTGAAGTGATTTGAGAGAAATTCAAGGAAGTTTCCATTCATTTTAGGGAATTGGTGTGTTTAGGAACAGTCCATGGAAGTTTATAGGGGTCGAATTTGCTAAAAATTGCCAAAAACAGTCATTTCGAACTCAAAAAACTGCCCACTCACCGATCACGCTGTCGATGGCCTCGACGGCACTGTCGGTGAGCCTTATGTAATTAAATTCTAGAGCTCTTGGGAAAACCCACCATCGACAGCATGTTGACCTCATTTTTGATGAGGTCTTCTCTTTTTCTTTTTAGTGCTTAGGATCTAGCCTTAGGCTTTTCCTTTGACTATCTTAGAGGACTAGAATTGGGACCCACCTTTTAGAAACTCAAACCACTTCTTAACTCCCTTCAAACTCCACAAACTTGACTATAGACCCCTAATCACCTAGAGGGTTGAAATCAAATGTGGAAGTTTAAGGATGAGTTCATATAGGACTCTTTGGCCTTAGGATCGCCCACAGGTGGCTCGGTCCAGTGAAGGGGCTGACTTACACACACACTACACTTATACACTACACTTTCACACACTTCCTAAAACACACCCATACCCAACTTAACCTCCTGACTCATGTAGGTGATTCACATGGATGGTCCTTAACCCCTAAGCCCTTGGCTAAGAGGGTTAGGAACAACATAGTGAATGCCTCAAATGAGTCCCTTCATGGCTCACGTGGGCTTGATATGGCTTCATGGCTCAACCAAAATGATTTCACTACACTTACATCCACCCAATCTTCAATTTCCCAAATTTTCAATTTTTGACCCCCAGGACCCTACACCCACTTAGCCTACCCAAAATCCTTGAAATTACCCAAATTTTTCAAAATTTCCTAAATCACCCAAAATTCCTCAAAATTGATCTTAAACATTTCCATATCACTCAAAGTGATCATCCATTCCCAAAAATACCAAAAATTCCAAAAATACCTCCCAATACCCTCCAAATACCCAAAATACCCCTCTTGACCCAAAAATCCAAAAAATTCAGAAAATTCCCAGAAAATTCCAGAAAATCCCAAATATTCCCAATTTCATTTTGTCCAACTATACCATAGGCCAATTTTGTCAATTTACCCTACTTTTGTCAAAACCCCCAATTTGACCCATTTTAACCCTAAGTGAACCCAATGTCAAACCAAACCTACCCAATTGACCCCAATTTTGGTCCAATTCAATTCTAAACTTCAATTCAATATCCCAAATACCAATCTAGACCAAATCCAAGTCCAATTTGATTGACATTTGGATCCAATTTCACTTTTGGCCTTAAAGCCCAATTTGGACACATGACCCAAACCTAACCCAAACTCACCCAATTCAATTCCAATTAACCCCAAATCTTTTCTAAATCTTCCTTAACATTCCCACAAACAAAATAATAACATGATTTGCCCAAAATTTAGACCCAAACCCCACTCAAACTCAACCCAAAGTTAAAAGGCCCTATTTTGACCTAAACCCAAACCTAACCCAAATGAGACCAAACCCCAAAATCAAGCCCAACCAAAGTCAAAACCTCTTTGAAACACTCCCATAAACATTTCTCAACATTGATTTTACATCAATTTCAACCCTAGCCCAACATTGGCCCAACTTGGCCCACTTGGACCTATATTGGCCCATTCACCAAAAGAGCCCAAATTCAACCCAATTCAAACCCAAATCACCCCCAATTTGCCTCAAGTCACTCATGACACATCTATGAGCTAAACCCAACAATTATTTGGCCCAAGCCTTTACCAAAATTTCACCCCAAAATCCATTTTAAAATTCAAAAGCCCACTTTCCTAAACCATTTTAAAAGCCCATCCTTCACCACATCCAAAGGCCCAAAATCTACCCTAAAGCCCACATGACATCTCCATTTGCCATCCACTTAATTAAATCCATTACCTAAGTCCTAAATTCACCATCAAATTATTCCAAATCAAGTTTCATACAAATTTCCATCAAATTACCAAAAATTCTTAAAACTCATTTTCATGAAATTGACCCAAGCTTTTTCCCAAGCCAAATGGAGCCAAGGATGAGCCATTCACAAGCCATATGAAGCCATGAAAATTTGGCATGTGACCATGCCATTAATGGCAAAAGGAGGAGGTCCTTTAACCATCTCCTAAAAGTCATTAGCCTTAAGCATGTTTCCCCTTAACCAAGATTTAATCCAAATATTCTTGGATAAGGACATCACCACCTCTTGACCAGCTAGCCTAACCGATCTTCTCAGCCCAAGACCAGCCATGGGGAGGTGAACCCAACCCAAACCAATGGGTTGACCAATTTCAAGCCAAAGTGGCCTCTCCCCCATTCCATTTTAATCCAAACACTTTACACATGTCCAAGCCCAATTGACTTCACCATTGTCAAGCCCTGACCTCCCTGGTCAAGATGGTGACCCATGCTCGCCGGCCAGCCGCTCGGATCGCCGGAAAACACCACACCCGAGAGCTCACATGTGAGCCAACCTTGAAATTCCACCTTGCTCGAGCCGCCCCATGCCCAATGGCCACCATGGCTGTTCTTCCCATGACCGGAGCAGGCTGATCCCAACCCTTGGCCATCCACGGGAGGCTCTCCAGCCACCTCTATTTAAACCCGACCCCCTCACGGCCATGAGAGGAGAGTTACACAAACCTTGCCGAAACTCTGCCAAAATTGTTCCAAACCCTTCTCCACCCTTAGAGCAGTTGAGCCCCAGTGTCAATTTGCCCTAATCCCCACTGATAAAATCCAATTTCCCAACTGAAATTCCACCCAAAAACCAGGACACTTCTCCACGGTGAGCCAATTCCTAAATTGATTGGTTCTACACCTTCACCGGACCGAGGGAAGGTGTCCACCAGCAAAAGCCCCATCTCCGGGTCACCCGGTTGCTCCGGCCTCCAAGCTTTGTGATCGGGCTTGGTCGAAATCACATCTAGACAATTCACCGGACCAAGAGACTTCATCCGGAGCTTGTCGGGATCCAATCGAAGGTGCAACAACTCTCAGATTGAAGTCACACTTCTCTGAGCAAAGGTATGCTAATTCTTCATCCCGAGCTTCTGGAGATTCTCCATTTCAAATGTCTTAATTTCAATGCATGATAGCCGTATAGATGTGTTCGTCTCTTCAAGACGAATCCATATAGTATAAGAACATGAAAATCCATTGAGTATCGAGTGAGATCTTAGGGATTTAGTGTGGACGGCTCTCGGGTGAGGACACTTGGGGACGATGAACGGATGCCGTCCATTCAATACACGCGCGGACGAACGGCTCAGATGGCGTCGGACCAGGAGACGGTACGAGAACCGCGTGGCCCGGGCTGCTGACTCAAGTGGCGGTGTCGAATCGGAGCGCGACACGCGGCGTTTCGGAGATGCCGAGGATGAGTTGGCGCCGCGTGGATAAATATAAAATTAGGATTTTTTTTTATTTATTTAATTCCCTAAACTTCATAAATTCATAACTCTGTGTAGAAAAAACAGAAAAATAAAATAAAAATACCCTCTTGCTCAGTGAACAGAGGAGAATAATGTGGAAAAGAAATCATTTAATTTCATCCAGTATTTTATTTTTTATAATTTATTTACTCTCTGCATACTTTTAATTCTCCATGCATGTATACAATTCACCATGGCATGAGACCATAGGGCTTTTGAAGCCTCTGAATTTGGGAACATTCCCTGAATTTTCCAAAGTCAGAGGCCATCCCAATAAAAAGTTATTGATTTTTCAAGTTCATGTTACTGTTTTGAGTATTTTAATTCCAATAAATAGCATATTTTGAAATAAATTCTAGGAAAATTTGAGGATGTTTCTTATGACCAGAGAACCCTAGGAAAAATAGGTTTTGACTTAGTTCATTTAAAACAACCCTAATTGGCTTAAACACCCAAAATAGGTCTCTAATTAATTAGAGTTAACCATGCATCAAATTAACTTGAAATCAATTCTCCACTGACCTTTAAGATCATAGGAATCCACCATAAAAGTTTGAGGTCAATTGGACTTGGTTAGCCCCACTAATTGGGTTGATTAAGCCACTTAGCCATTTTAAACTTTAAAAATTTATAACTTTTAAAATACCATTCAAAAATTCACCAAATTGGTTTTGGAGCCTCTCTAATATCAGGGGAACCTAAGAAAATTAAAATTTCAATTTTCTAAAAAAGTTGATTTTTAATAATATTTTAATATTTTTAATAATTAAAAAATAATAAAAATCACAAAAATAATAAAATTCACCAAAATGTCACATTTTGAATTTTAATCACATAGGAACAAATCCCACATTTTTCTTAGGTCTATTTAGTGGGATATTAAATTTTAAAGCTTTAAGGTAATTTTAAAATTAAAAAAAAATGTATTTTCTAGCATTTTCACTAAAATAATTATAATAAATCAAAAAAAAATCAGAAAATTGCAAAATTTGCTTCTCTGGTTTCCTTGATATCAGAGAGATTTTTAAAAAATATAAAATTCATTTTTTAACATTTATTTTATTTTTAAATTAATTAAAACTCCAAAACTTAAAATAATTATAATAAAAATAAATTAATTCAAAAAATCACCAAAATTGGTCCCAGTGATCCTCTGGTCATTAGGAATGTCCCCTAATTTTCTTAAGGACAGAAACTTTCCCTTGGTCATGTTATTAAATTTTCCTTGAAAATCTCTATTTTCTACCAAAAATAATTATATAAATAAATTAAATACAGAAAAATCACATTTTCTCCTCTCATGTCTTTATTGACATATGAGTGAAGTCACATAAAAATTTCAAGTTCATTTGAGTTCAATTTAGTGAGTTATGAAATTATTAAGCTTAAAGGGTAAAGTGGTAATTAAATTTTTTAATCCTTAATTAAAACTTTAGGTTTAATAAAAAAATTAACAAGTAAAATATTTGATCCTAATCTGATTTGGATGATTGAAATTTAAATGATTAAAGGGTAGAAACTCATTAAGCAATTTAAAATGATTAAACTTTAATTAAATAATTGATTAAATTTGGAAGAATAATAAAATTGGAATTATTAAAATAGGGATATTATTAGGAAGAGATTTATTCTTTAATTTAAAAATCCCTAAATTAATTATCTCATTAATATTCAATTCTTAATTAAAATGATAATTCAAATTCAAAATATTAAAAGACTTAATCATTAAACTAAAATTAAATTATTAAACTCTTTTAAAAATTTCAATTAAAATTAAAAAATAAAATTAAATTAAAATTAAATTAAATTAAATAAATTAAATTAAATTAAATTAAATTAAATTAAGATTAAAAATTAAATTAAATTAAATCAAATTAAATTAAATTAAATAATTAAATTAAATTAAATTAAATCAAATTAAATTAAATTAAATAGTTAAATTAAATTAAATTAAATTAAATCAAATTAAATTAAAATTAAATTAAATCAAATTAATTTAATGTAACATCAAAGCAAATTAAATTAAGTTAAATCAAATTAAGGATTAAATTAGATGAATAAGTTGAATTAAAGTAAATTAAATTAAATTAAATTAAATTAAATTAAATTAAATTAAGTTGAATTAAATATAACACCACCAAAGACATAAAGAATTCAAGACAAATCTAAAAGTATCTTGAACACTATTCCAAATTTAAACCCACTGATTAAATTCAAACTAAATCACCAGTTTACCCTCGAAGCTTTAGTTATCATAACTCCTAAACAGAACATTAAATGAAATGTAACTTCACTTATAGGATATTCAAATGTCCTAGTTCACTAAGTAAGATAACAACAAAACTTGAATTCTCGGACGATTAATTCATTTGTATAATTAAACCCATTTGGACTTAAAACGATCCTAGAAAATATTGAAAAGATGTTTAAGATTATTCTTAAGCACTTCCTCAATATGATAGGACATTTATAAGAACAATTGGACTTAATTGTTCTTTGATGAAGAAAATCGTCCTTAAACCAAAACAAAAAGAACCTAGACGTCATAGGAGATGACTTGGTATAGGATTAGGAATTTGGTAGAAAACCATAACCCTTCCCTTAGCTTTACCTAGGAACTTGCTTAAATATTCTAATTGTGTTTTAAGTGCAGCTTTGGATGACGGGAAGACCCTCCGAGTACGCTTTTATTTTATTGCAATTTACTTTCTTGCAATTTACATTATTGCAATTTATTTAACCGCATTGCACTTACTTTTCTCGCATGATAAACAAGCTGTTGCATGAAAACCCACACCTTTAGGATAGACCCTAAAACTGAAACCAAAACTAAGTTAAAAGTCATTGCAAGATAAAATTCACCGCCACAACATTTCAAAATATAAAACAACTCAAAATTTAATCACAAACAGAACACAAAACTACAATTACAATTAAATTAAAATGATCTGTTGGATGATCGGGAATACCTCGGATGATGTAACCTACGTGTTGCTAACGGGATTTCCCACGGTCTAAATGAAAGTGTGGAACTCATTCAGTTGAGTTTAGCAAATTCATCTGGACTAAGTGAATCCGATAAAAATAATGATGCCGGAAGGATGGAACCGTGGGATCTTAACCGGTGTCGTTATAATCAACTTTAAGATTTGTTTTAAATAAAACACAAAAAACACTTGGAAATTAAGACTTCTCTAAACCAAAACACTTTTCTCATCCCCTGATTTATGACTTCTAAAACTAAACCTCTGCAACAACAAGGAGCTCGGAGCATGGAGGGCGAGCACGTGCCATCGTCATCGAGCAAAACCTGAGTCTACTTCAGCAAAACTTTCCTAGAATTAAACAACAAAGCCATAGGACTTCGAGGTAGTTTGCCTAGTGCAACATAAATCCTCAACTCTTTGTTAGGCATTTGCATTGCAAATTAAGCCCTAACCGGTCTTAGGATTCCGAGGTAGTCGTCCGATACGACATAAACCCTCACATCTTCGAGGCTATTTGTATGATTCTATCATATAAATATAAGTCCTAATTAACTAAAATTGGCAAGATCAAAACATTTAAATAAATATTAGGACTTCCCTAAATCCAAACCAAACAATAGGATAGTCGGGAAATTACCGAAGTTCACTTCGAATCTGTGATTTCTCCTACTTTTCTTCCTTTTGATTCTCAAAACAAAATGTTCCAAATTTGATCCATTCCCTATTGAAATTCCAAATTTCAATCCCTTGAAAATCTTAAACTTTGAAATTCTTGAGAGCAGAATTATTGATTATTATCGAGAGTTTTCTTAGGTGATTCCCATCACTTAAGATGTAATTAACTATAGGGGCTTGCCCTTATAGAGAATTTTAAAGAACCCGAGTAATATAAACCTCGTTTAATGTTTTCATATTAAGCGAGGGAATTTTGTCGGCTTATAAAATTGGCTCGCGAGACCAAACGGATGTCACAAATCTTCTAGTTTATTTAATCGAGCCCCATCGTCGAGCGGTGTGTCTATCCTTAGGGATAGATACACGGTTTGTGGTGCGGTGCTCGTTTATATAAACTATTTGGGATGTGGGATCGGTTTAATCTCATATCTTAAAACCTTCAAATTTAAAATTATTTTCAAAATCAAATACTACTTTTCAAATTATTTATTTTAATTAAATTAAAAATTCGCCGACAGCTTCTGTTAGGCGACCCCCCCTTTTCAAAATAAACACACCAACCTAAAAATATGCCGACAAGATTTCTGGCGACTCCGCTGGGGAAAATTCCTCTCTCCATTTTAATCAAATAATTCTGCTTTCAAAAATCAGTAGTGCATCCATGTCCTTAGTGGATCAAACTACCCTTCTTTCCGTTGGAATACTATGTTCATTTCTATCTTGAATGAGTATAGCCAACATTCTCTCGGATTTAGGAGCCACTTGTTTAGACACCCCTAAACGGAGAGGTTCCGAGATCCTTTTACCTCATTTTTGAGGTGGGGTGGACCCCTGATAGGTGTTAGTTTAGGAATGATCCTTCGAGTTGAGAAGTCTTGCTTAAGACTTTCTTTTCCTTTCCAACTCTGAATCGGATTCCTTACCTTCTCTACACCTTTGAACATTCCGTTCTAAATAAACAAACCCTCTAATAAGTGACTCTTTTTCCTTCTTATAAATACATGAACAAGAATGTGTTCGGACTCTTTTCAATTCCTTTCTTTTCGTCCTAAAGAAAAGAAGCATAACTTGGGACTGACAACCAGAATCTACCCTGCAGAAATGGAAGCCCCGAAGCTGATTTTCTCCTTCACCAACGGACCGGACTTCGCCGTGCTATAAGGATGAGTCTGCCCGACAATGGGATCATCCGATTTGGACGAGGATTTGAAAACACGAATGTCAAGGTCACCGACGTCTCCCTCTTTGCACCGACGAACAAGGTATTTGAAGCTGAGGAGCCACTGCTTGAGTTCAACCTTAGGTCGACCCAAGAGTTTCCGCCCTTGCAAAGGATCCCGACTAGGAGGAGTACTGCCGTCCTCAGGAGGACTGTTCTTACTACCCCCACTGGTCTAGTTGTTTCTGCACCTACCCCAACTTCCGCCAAATCAAAGGGGAAAGAAATCCGGAACTATGGTAAACCCGTTACCGTGGAGGGTACGGATATTCTGTAAGACCTTCGTTTTCGAAATCGAGTCCGGTTCAAAGATTCCATCACCGACAAGGACCCAAAGAAGAAACGAAGTAGAAGGATCGCCGAGAGAAGCCGTAGCTGCCGAGATTGCTTTCTGGAGGAAATTCCAGAACCGCCGTAATATACACCGCTACCGAATATACACCGCTGCCCGACTACATACCACTTTTGGGAGGAAGCGGGTTCCATCCCCTCTCCGCCGCGAGAGGATGAGGAGAATGTTCGCAAGATTGCTACCACATTACCTCGGCCCGCATACTACAACGACGGCCGCAAGAAAAGAACTAGAACTACGCCGTTTGCTCGACTGCAAACTTTGGTAGAAAAGTTAGCAAGGAAGGAAAAGCGCCCCGTATCGGAGATTCTACGAAGGATAGGATGGGTGCCGGTCAAATCCCGTCTTGGGCCCCGAGTAGAACCCGCCGTCATGACGGAAAAGCCAAGCAAGAGAATGAAGGCTAGCCCGCCCGTCGTAGTCTCGGGATTACGGATTAGGGAGGATACCACCTTCCGAGCATTTCTGCAGACGGACCATCCGGTCCTAGACCTTCTACTTGCTAGAAGGATGGTATGGCGTCCCACTACTTGGGCGGTTGAGATTGAAACAACAACCCGAGAAAGAAAGTCTCGCCGGGAGGCTGGAATGCGAAGAAAGTGCTACTTGCGATAAAGGGAACTCGTGAAAAAGGGACCCGGCGGCTATCGCATGACAACCGCAAAGACACAGAAAGCCCCGCTAGAAGATGCCATGGAAAAGTTGAGAACCGATATCCAACGGTTGGCAAAAGAAAGAGAAGAAAAGTTCGGAGATGAGATCGATTCATCGGAGTTCATGGACGACCAATATGCAGAAATCAATATGATTGAGACACGAGCTTCATCAGCTTCGCAAGGTGCTCCTGCGGCCGCATAAAGAGAGGAGCCGGAGCCGATGAGAAGACGGCTTCGAGGAAAAGGACGACACGATCGCTCAAATGGTGAAAAGGATGGAAGAGATGGCCGTAGCTCGGCCACTCTCCGAGTCGAAGTACAACCACATAGAGAGACACCCCCGGAGGTCATTCACATTGTAGACGGAGGAAAGGAGATTACATCCGTCAATGGGGATGATCAGCTGAAAAAGGATACAACACAAAGTATGATCCACGAAAAGGATATCAAGAACTTGGTAGAACGGCGAGTGCGAGAAGCCTTAGCACAATCGAAGAACGGGACATCTATTCGGACGGGTAGACCTTACCCGGAAGAATTCGACGTTGTCCAATACCGAAAGGCTTCGTACCACCTGCTGTTCAAGACCTTCGACGGAGCCGGAAACCCCCGACGAGCATGTTGCACACTTTCGTGCCGGTTGTTGCAATGCGGCGGGAGCGATGCGTTACTCTTCCGACGGTTCGTCGGCGGTCCGTCGAGGAATCGCCTTCGGCCGGTATGCGGAAATACCCAATGGCTCGGTGAAGACATTCTCGGAGCTAGAGAGCCTCTTCATCGAGCGATTTGTCGGAGCTCTGCACCACATCACTATAGGTGATTTAGTGGTAGAGAAACAAAGGCCGAATGAAACTTTGGTGGATTACATACTTCGATGGAGGAACTTAAGCATGAAGTGTGAACCACAACTGCAAGAACAACATGCAGTCGGCATCTTGCTTAAAAGCATTCACGGCCCGATAGCACTTCTCCTCAAAGGATTCACTTATTAAGACTTTTGAGAAGTTGTTAAGCAAGGCCGGAAGCTTGCAAGAAGAGGCGAAGCAATTGAGTTTTGCCGACAAGACGGACAAGCGAAGCCGGTGAAGACCTTCAAAAGAAATCCGGGATCGTTGCGGCAGTTGATAAAGGCAAGCAGCCGATGCAAATACCACCGGAACGGCCGCAACAACCACAACGGAATTACCAGCAACCACGGTCCAGCTATCGATCGTCTCCGCGAGTATGAACAACCGCCTCGTCCGCAACGTACATTAAGGGAGTTTACGAGCGAGAGAATATCCGTTCAAAAATGAAGCGATCATCGAAAATGTTCCGTAGCCTAATGAAGACTCCAGATTTCCAGTACTGCGGAACCTAAAAGACCAGAGGAAGTCAACAAGAATGGTGATCCCAATTTTTGCCCCTACCATCGGATGCTTGGGCACAAGATAGAAGATTGCATTACCTTTAAAAGTTGGCTCAACGTTAACTTTCAGAAAGGGAATATAACAATCCCGAAGGAGTACATGAAGGAACCCCAGAAAGGAGGTTCCGTCAATGTTATCTCAACCGATCCCGTCATTCCGATAGATCCCTATGCAACTGACGATGGATGGACTACCGCTCGGACGAGGTCTTCGAAGAAGATTTTAGACAACATCCGAACCGCTTCGGTGCGAGCTTCAATTCGAGTTCGAGACCTCGTTAAACCGGTACTATCACTTGCGATAGAGGAACCACCTCAACGAGGAGGCGATCGAAGAGAAGAAGAAATTGACGAAGAAGAGGGGACCGAGACTCCTAAGGCTGAGGCTAGGGGCTGCTTATCCTAGGATAGTTGTTTCCGATTCGGGGGAGAAATCCCTCGAACCTACGATTTTGTATGATTATCTACTCACTTCGGTGGGATCATATAATGATAAGGGTGATGGCGTTGGCTACGTTTTGACTCGTTTCTAGCGATTACGTAACTAGCGACAATCCGGACATCGACTTCGATACCAACGAGCAATTCTCAAATCATACACGATCTCGACGAGCAAAATAACGAAGAAGACATCCATCGAGGAGGCTACGAGAGTTCAACAAGCAACGGATCTATCTGTGAGTTTCGAGGAGCTCCAGTCACAATAGAGTTAGAGCCTTCAGATTTTGAAGATAATCCGGAAGAGCCTGTCATTCCGATTCAAGAGGAGACACCGACAAGTTCAACACTAGATTAAGAAGAAATTACAGAAGTCAACTTGAGAAGTGGAAAAGTTCTACCTCCAAGAATGGGTCCAAAAGACAAAGGAAAGCGGTGGTTGTTCAAGAAGAACCAACCCCGGCGGAAGAAATACCCATTCGAGAAGAAGCCGAGACGCATGAGAACAAAGTGGACTACAACGTGCTAGCCCATCTTAGGAAACTACCGCCAAACTGAGCATTTACGATGCTCTCATCTTATCAAAGGAGATGAGAGAAGCTCTGATCAAGGCCTTACTTGATCCAGAAATTTGCTTAACTCAAATGGCTAGAGATTCTTTAGATGAGGTGTGCTCGTTAAAAGAACAGCGAGGCGTTACCTTCACGGACAGTGACCTACTACTTGGGACGACGGATCACAACCGACCGTTGTACATTTCGGTTACAATTGGGAAGTTTACGCTCTCCGAGTATTGGTGGATCCGGGAGCATCAATCAATATAATGAGTCTTCGAACACTAGCATATTTGGAAATTGATGCTCGCGAGCTCGAAGCGGACAAAATGTTATTAAGAGGATTCAACCGAGAAAGGAGAAAGAGCCCTCGGGTCAATAACGCTGCGATGAAGACCGGTGACTTAGCAAAGACAACCGCAAAATTTCACATAATCGATTCGAAACGTCGTTCAACGCTCTCTTGGGCCGACCATGGATACATGAAAACGGGATGGTACCATCGTCTCGCATCGGTGCATCAAATACTACGATGGAGGGGAACGAGTGCATCAAAGGTGACTTGCGACCATTCTCCGTACATGAGATTGGAATCCATGAGGACGCAGCTTATTATGCACCTCCAAAGAAAACGATCTTCTCCAGAGATACCTTAACAAATGAAGCAAAGAAAGTTCAGGACAACGAAGAACTTGAAGTTCTAGTCCAACAGTCACTCACCACTCCCTTCCGGCGAGATGGTGAAGGTTTCTCCACAACTCGCATCCGAGGTCGAGGCCGGGGACGAGGCCGTGGTAGAGACGTTAGGACAGTTGGACGGAGGAAACCAACCATCAATGTTGATTGGGAAGATAGTTCGAAGAAGAAAAAGAAATCGAACAAGAAGCAGCGGCAATAAGTCGGAAGAAGCCGCAATTCAAGATCTCCCTCGAAGATGAAAAGAATGAAGAATACAAATCAATGTACGAGAAGATTAATCACTACGTACATACTATGACCCTAACCCCGATCCATTCTAACAAGATCGAGGGTATGGTGGTCAAAGAGGTACGTAATGATGGTGCAAGGCCAATCAAATTCTACCGTGGTGCTTCTACCTCCAAAACTGAAAATAATGTACAATTCGAAGATGTCACTTCATCAGAATTAATGGAATTACCTTTTGAGTGGTACTCTCCCTGTGTTCAAAATTTAATTCAACGTGGTTTATTACCTCGACAATGGACAAAAGGCCAATCTCAACATTTTGAAAAATTATGGAATAACTCCGGTCGTCCACCCAATTCAAAGCATGGAATCGGATTCGGCACAGTAGGGTCAGTTGACGATACTGGATTTTGCTTGGTTGTCACTTGCGAGTCCAATGAAAACTGCATGGAAACTACAGACGAACTCGAAGATTTACAAATTGGAGACGCTCCACCAGAATTCGAAGAAGAAATTAAATCCACAATAGATGAGTTAACGGAAGTTAACTTAGTTACTAGCGAAGAGCCTAGACCTACCTTTGTTAGCTCCTTACTCAACAAAGAAGACTCCGAAGAAATAATCAAATTATTAATGGAATTTAAGTACTGTTTTGCTTGGAACTACGATGAAATGCCAAGATTGGCTCCAGAGGTTGCAGTTCATAAGCTAGGAGTGGATCCTACTTCTGTCCCAGTCAGACAAGGTCCCAAAAGAATGCGTCTAGAAATCGAACAACAAGTCATAGCCGAAGTTAAAAAGCTAATAGACGCTAAATTTGTCCGTGAAGAACAATACCCGACTTGGTTGGCCAATGTGGTGCCAGTCAGAAAGAAGAATGGTCAGATCAGAATCTGTGTGGACTTCAGAGATTTAAACAAGGCATGTCCAAAAGATGAATTCCCTCTACCGATCCCAGAATTAATGATCGACATTGCTTCAACACATGAAATATTCTCGTTCATGGATGGATCTTCAAGATACAACCAGATAAAAATGGCTCCGAGAAGATGAAAAGCTTACGGCATTCGAACGTCGATCGGAGTATTTTGCTACACGATGATGCCATTCGGACCGAAGAACGCGAGAGCAACCTACCGAAGAGCAATGACAAGAATTTTTGATGATCTCATCCACAATCAAGTCGAATGCTACGTGGACGATGTGGTCATCAAAAGCAAAGTAAAGGAAAACCACCTGTATGATTTGAGAATTGTTTTCGATCGATTAAGACAATTTAACCTTAAGATGAATCCCTTAAAATGCGCCTTCGGTGTCACCTCCGGGAAATTCTTAGGATTCGTTGTCCGACATCGTGGAATTGAAATCGACCCGGAAAAGATTAAAGCTATCTTATAAATGCCGCCTCCCAAAACCTTAAAACAACTACGATCTTTTCAAGGAAGTCGGCATATCTTCGACGTTTTATCTCAAACTCGTCGGGTAGGTGTCGGCCTTTCTCGGCACTAGTTAAAAAGGACGCCAAATTTATTTGGGAAGAAAAATGCCGAAAAGCCTTCGAGGACATTAAGCGATATTTAATGACACCTCTCGTCTTAGCGGCCCCGGTCTCGGGTAGACCGCTGATACTTTACACCGCGGCTTTAGACGACTCTCTCGGAGCCCTGTTAGCCCAGGTCAATGATGAGGGTAAAGAAAATGCTCTTTACTACTTAAGCCGTCGTTTACTTCCGACGGAAGTAAGGTATCCCACAATTGAAAAGCATTGTTTGGCCATGATCTTCGCCGCTCAAAAGCTCGGGCACTACATGCTTTCTCATAAGGTCAACCTAATCTCGAAGTTTAATCCATTGCAATACTTGATGACTCGTCCAACACTTTCCGGCGGACTTGCCGGATGGTCGATGATATTATTGCAATTCGATATAACTTTCGTGCCTCGCAGGTGTCGTGAAGGGACAAGTCTTAGCAGACTTTCTCGCAGCACACCCTTTGCCGGCAGAATCTCCTCTCAATGACGATTTGCCAGATGAACAAATAATGAAGCTAGAAGACCTTGATGATCGACGTTGGGAATTGTATTTCGATGGAGCATCTTCAGCACACAAAGACGAAGAATCGCAAGTGATAGTGCCCAGTAAGGCAGGAATCGGGCTAATCTTTATAACACCGGAGTGGGGGGTGTTAAGATACTCCTACCACTTGACAGAACCGTGTACAAACAACGAAGCAGAATACGAAGCCCTCATAATGGGACTGGAATTAACTATTCAAATGGGAATAACAGACATCAACATCTACGGGGATTCGCAGTTAATCATTCAACAGATCGCCGGACAATACAGAATTTTAAAGCCAAGACTCGAGCAATACTTCCAGTACGCCATACAGTTGTTGGAACAAATTCCAAATGTAACGATCTACAAAATTCCCAGAAAAGAAAATGCTTTAGCAGTTGCTTTAGCCCGTCTCGCAAAAGAATTCACCTGTTTGCAAGATGAATCGATGGAAGTGTCGGTTCACGGACGTCGGGTCCTATCACGACTCGACATAGACACAATACACAAATCGAGAAAAGAAAAAGAATCGGTTGCGAGCGGTGACGGAAAACACGGAAGATTGGCGACGACCATTGATAGATTACACGCAAACGGGAAAGCTACCGGACGATAGGTCGCTAGCCCATCGGATCAAGAAAAAACTCGCCCTACGCATTAATAAACAACACATTGTACGGAAGGTCTTTTGATCGAATGTGGCTCGGGTGCCTAAGCGGGTCCGAGGCCCGTGAAATTGTTAAGGAGGTGCATTCGGGACTACGTGGCGCTCACCGATCGGGTCCGAAGATGAAAATGAAAATTAAAAGACTAGGAGTACTACGGCCCTCGATGATGACCGACCGCTTGAAAATCGCCAAGAGCTGTCACCAATGCCAAGTGCACGGAGTGGTTCTACACCAACCTCCAAATGTGTTGCACCCGACAATTGCGTCGTGGCCATTTGAATGTTGGGGCACAGATATAGTGGGTCCAATAGAACAACCATCTTCAAAAGGACATCGATTCATTCTTGCGGCTACAGATTACTTTTCCAAGTGGGCAGAGGCAGTTCCACTTAGAGAAGTGAAAGCACACCACGTGCTACGGTTTTCGAGAACCAAGTTGTCTACCGTTTCGAGTGTCGCGCAGGATCATCTCGGATAATGGGTCGGCATTCATAAGCACGCAAATCAACAATTTTGTCGGGAGACACGGAATCGGCCGGCGATACTCAACAATTAACTACCCAAGAGCAAACGGTCTCGCTGAGGCTTTTAATAAAACTCTCGTTCAAATCTTAAAGAAAACCCTGGACGATAATAAGAGAAATTGGCACGAGAAATTGTTAGAAGCCTTATGGGCCTACCGGACAACCTTTAGAACTCCTACTCGAAGCTACACCTTACGCTCCGGTGTATGGGTCCGAGGCGAGTGTTACCTTTAGAGGTTCGGCTTCCTTCACTCGGAATTGCGGTTGCAAACAAGATCACGACGAGAAGAGAACGCCAAATTACGACTCGAAGAATTAGAAAGCTTGGAAGGGAAAAGACTTGCAGCGCAACAGAATTTAGAACTATACCAAGCTAAGATGGTTCAAGCCCATGACAAACTGGTCCGCCCAAGAACCTTCAAAGTTGGTGACTTAGTTCTCGTTCTCAAGAGACCTATTCTTGCACACCGCAAGATAGGAGGAAAATTTGAACCCACTTGGGAAGGACCGTTTGTGGTTGAAACGGTATACTCGAGAGGTTCCTACCGGCTAGTGAATTGCCGGGGAGAACGACATATGCTTCCGATCAACGGACGATACTTGAAAAAGTATTACACTACTCGATGTTTAGAAGGAATGAATTCTTCATCCCTAAGAAACACGGGCGAAGTAATTACTTATGATTGGGTCCGAACCCAAAAATAATAAAATGTGTTAAAATAAATAAAGTCATGATAATAAAGTTTTCCTTGTTTTCTTTTCCAAATCAAAATCTCTTCCCTGATCTTATCCTACTTCATTCTCGTTAAATTTGAAAATAAAAAAAATATATAAAAAAAATGTATCTTTAATAAACATTTTCTTAATGTTCTTGTTCTTAGTACGACCCCCGATCCTTTTCCTTGTCTTTTCGCAGGGAAATGTCGAACGGGCGGTTGGTCCTGAACTTTAAGAATGGCGTAAGCCTTGCACTCGATGAAAAGAGGGTGAAAGATGGAGCGATAATCGAGATTAACTCGGATTTCGCACCAGCAAGCCTACAGTACGAGGAAAGTGACTGGGTCCCAGTTAACCGAGAAGAACTACCCGGGCGACAGATGATGAAAGTGGGTGGCCCAAGCCACCAATCCAACAACAAGAAAAGAAAAGCAAACACCGAAGAAGATAAGAAAATGAAATCCGTAGTCGCTACAGCGGAGGGCAGGCTTGTCAGCGCCGCGCCCATAGAGATTCATGAAGTTCGAAGGGCTACTCTCACGACCACGCAACGAAGAAATAAGAATCGCCGTATCCGTAAGATGTTAACAAAACTAGGCTGCGGACCGGCGCGACGAGACTCGTTGCTAATGCCGGTACATACACTTCGAGGGCACCGGTTCACCGAGAACTCGAAGAAAGGAGGCCAGTTCCTAGGATAACAGAAAGAATCGGGGAAATCTCCGGAAGATCGAAGAAAGAAGGCTACCACGCCACCGGATAGAACCACCGGTGATGCATGACCTTGTTGCGAAGCAACCCGGGGGATGTCCCGACAGGCATCATCCACGAGGAGCCGAGGTATGCGGGAGAACGTGAAGGGATTGAACCGTATATCCCACAATATGTCACAAGGCCTCGCCATCCGCGATCATTCCGGAATACGAGCTGGAGAGAATGCAAAATGTTGAAAAGAAAACCTTTGAATACTTCGAGAGAATTAAAGGTAGAAGAATCAATATACTAGAGGGCCTCGAGCTACATACAGACGTATTCTCAGAGTATGAACAACGACAAATCGTGGATTGTATCCGGGATTTGAAAAGAATGGGCCGAGCAGGCCGCCTAAGGGAAAATACCTACTCAGAACCCCGGAGATGGATGCCAGGGAAGGGAAGAATCACAATACAAAGCGGATGCTACTACAACTTTGCTGAAGACAGGAAGGGAAACCGACCGGGAATACTCCGTCATGGGCAAGTAGATCCGATGCCATTAGTCATCAAGAGAATGGTAAAGAGATTGATAACATGGAGGGTACTGCCAGCAGATTGCATACCCAATAGTTGCATTATCAACATCTACAAACGAGGTGACCGCATACCCCCACATATAGATCACCACGACTTTGTCGGACCCTTCGCACGGTCTCTTTCCCGAACGAGTGTAACATCATGTTCGGATCCGACCTCCGGATAGCGGGCCCGGGTGAGTTCCGAGGGCCGGTAAAGATACCTTTACCGGTAGGTTCCGTCATGATACCGAAGGGCAACGGAGCGGATATCGCTAAGCATTGCATACACGGAGTGCCGGTGAAGCGGATCTCGGTTACTTTCGGGAGGATGGACGACAAGCAAGACACCTTACCATTTCCAACCGGATCCGGAGCTAGAGAACCTCCGGCCTTACGAGCTGTGAGTTACATGGGAAATATCACACCTCAAACGTACATCCATCCGGCATCCTTGCCAAGGATGGCTTGGAAGGTGATGTTATTAACCATGTACCCCACTATTCAGACATGGATTTTTTGACGGATGCTTCTCTTGATGGATCGCCAAAGATCATACATAGTCCGTTTTGAGTATACCTGGATTGTATGAAATGTATTCCAGATCGAGTTGTATGATGTATCTTCAATATGATTGGAATGAAAGTGACCATGTCACAATTTTGGCCTTCACCTCTTTTGTGCAAATTGATTGGGAAACGCCATTAAAGTTAAATGAACTTTAAACAAAGAACATAAAAGAAATAAAAAAAAGGGATAAAAGAAAACTTTCCTTAAAAATCTTAAAAAATGACGAACACCAAATTCACATGAACATTAAATGAACGATAAAATAAAATTTGAATCATTAAAAGATAAACGAAATCAACATAAATGTTAAATCAAATCACAAATCAAATTCTCAATCAAATTCCAAATCCACTCTCGATCAAATTTCAAATTTGATCTTCCCAAATCTCAAATCAAATTCTCAATCGAATTCCAAATCCAATCTCGATCAAATTTCAAATTTGATCTTCCAAATTTTAAATCAAATCTTAAATCAAATTTCAATCGAGTTCAAACTCATCCTTCTAAATCTCATATTCAATCTTTCCAGATTTCAAGTCTCAATCAAATTCAAATTCAATTTCTTCCAGATCTCGAATCAAATATCAATCACATCAAATTCAAAATTTTGGGTCGAGGATTTTACATCCAAGACTGCACTGCTTTAGGGTTCTTTTCCTATTGCACTGAAATACATCAAAATTCAACCTTTTGGGTCGAGGATTTTATATCCAAGACTGCACTGCTTTAGGATTCTTTCCTATTGCACTGAAGTACATCAAATTCAACCTTTTGGGTCGAGGATTTTATATCCAAGACTGCACTGCTTTAGGATTCTTTCCTATTGCACTGAAATACATCAAATTCAAACTTTTGGGTCGAGGATTTTACATCCAAGACTGCACTGCTTTAGGATTCTTTTCCTATCGAGGATTTTACATCCAAGACTGCACTGCATTAGGATTCTTTCCTATTACACTGAAATACATCAAATTCAAATTTTTGGGTCGAGGATTTTACATCCAAGACTGCACTGCTTTAGGATTCTTTCCCTATTGCACTGAAATACATCAAATTCAAATTTTTGGGTCGAGGATTTTACATCCAAGACTGCATCTGCTTTAGGATTCTTTCCCTATTGCACTGAAATACATCAAATTCAAACTTTTGGGTCGAGGATTTTACATCCAAGACTGCACTGCTTTAGGATTCTTTCCCTATTGAACTGAAATACATCAAATTCAAACTTTTGGGTCGAGGATTTTAAATCCAAGACTGCACTGCTTTAGGATTCTTTCCCTATTGCACTGAAATACATCAAATTCAAACTTTTGGGTCGAGGATTTTACATCCAAGACTGCACTCGCTTTAGGATTCTTTCCCTATTGCACCTGAAATACATCAAATTCAAACTTTTGGGTCGAGGATTTTACATCCAAGATCGCACTCGCTTTAGGATTCTTTCCTATTGCACCGAAATACATCAAATTCAAATTTTTGGGTCGAGGATTTTACATCCAAGACTGCACTCTGCTTTAGGATTCTTTCCCTATTGCACTGAAATACATCAAAATAAAACTTTTTGGGTCGAGGATTTTACATCCAAGACCGCACTTGCTTTAGGATTCTTTCCCTACGACGAATGAAATACATCAAAATCAAACTCTTGAGGTTAAGGATTTTACATCCAATACCGCATTGCTGCGAGATCTCTCCTCATTGAAATGATTCAATCTGATCAATTAAATTTTCTTTCGAGGTTGAAGATGTTACATCTAAAACCTCAGAATTCCAATTTTCATTTCAAATCAAATCCCTCAAATTAATTTTGACAAAACTTCAATCTAAATTAAAACTCCAAACTAAAATCTAAGTTCACACGTCAAACTTAAAACGAAACAAAATAAAATCTAAATCGAAATTCTCCCAGGTCATATGATTCGGAATTCACCTCCTTTTCTTTTCCCCGGCGAGAGTTCGGTATCTCCGGTTTTGGGAACATACCCGATACTCCCACGGCGGAAATTCTTTTGCTTTGTCTTAAGTTTGTCACTTGGACGTTTGTGTTGGTTTTGTTGATCGCTTCGATCAACACCAATACGCGCGGTGTGCTCCGTCGACTCACCACACCTATTGGGGGTCCATTTGTTGACCTCATTTTTGATGAGGTCTTCTCTTCTTCTTTTTAGTGCTTAGGATCTAGCCTTAGGCTTTTCCTTTGACTATCTTAGAGGACTAGAAATGGGACCCACCTTTTAGAAACTCAAACCACTTCTTAACTCCCTTCAAACTCCACAAACTTGACTATAGACCCCTAATCACCTAGAGGGTTGAAATCAAATGTGGAAGTTTAAGGATGAGTTCCTATAGGACTCTTTGGCCTTAAGACTGCCTTGGGTGGCCAGGTCTGGTGAAGGGGCTGACTTACACACACACTACACTTATACACTACACTTTCACACACTTCCTAAAACACACCCATACCCAACTTGACCTCCTGACTCATGTAGGTGATTCACATGGATGGTCCTTAACCCCTAAGCCCTCAGGCTAAGAGGGTTAGGAACAACATAGTGAATGCCTCAAATGAGTCCATTCATGGCTCATGTGGGCTTGATATGGCTTCATGGCTCAACCAAAATGATTTCACTACACTTACATCCACCCAATCTTCAATTTCCCAAATTTTCAATTTTTGACCCCCAGGACCCTATACCCGCTTAGCCTACCCAAAACCCTTGAAATTACCCAAATTTTTCAAAATTTCCTATATCACCCAAAATTCCTCAAAATTGATCTTAAACATTTCCATATCACTCAAAGTGATCTTTCATACCCAAAAATACCAAAAATTCCAAAAATACCTCCCAATACCCTCCAAATACCCAAAATACCCCTCTTGACCCAAAAATCCAAAAAATTTAGAAAATTCCCAGAAAATTCTAGAAAATCCCAAATATTCCCAATTTCATTTTGTCCAACTACACCATGGGCCAATTTTGTCAATTTACCCTACTTTTGTCAAAACCCCCAATTTGACCCATTTTAACCCTAAGTGAACCCAATGTCGAACCAAACCTACCCAATTGACCCCAATTTTGGTCCAATTCATTTCTAAACTTCAATTAAATATCCCAAATACCAATCTAGACCAAATCCAAGTCCAATTTGATTGACATTTGGATCCAATTTCACTTTTGGCCTTAAAGCCCAATTTGGACCCATGACCCAAACCTAACCCAAACTCACCCAATTCAATTCCAATTAACCCCAAATCTTTTCTAAATCTTCCTTAACATTCCCACAAACAAAATACTAACATGATTTGCCCAAAATTTAGACCCAAACCCCACTCAAACTCAACCCAAAGTTAAAAGGCCCTATTTTGACCTAAACCCAAGCCTAACCCAAATGAGCCCAAACCCCAAAATCAAAGCCCAACCAAAGTCAAAACCTCTTTGAAACACTCTCATAAACATTTCTCAACATTGATTTTACATCAATTTCAACCCTAGCCCAACATTGGCCCAACTTGGCCCACTTGGACCTATATTGGCCCATTCACCAAAAGAGCCCAAATTCAACCCAATTCAAACCCAAATCACCCCCAATTTGCCTCAAGTCACTCATGACACATCTATGAGCTAAACCCAACAATTATTTGGCCCAAGCCTTTACCAAAATTTCATCCCAAAATCCATTTTAAAATTCAAAAGCCCACTTTCCTAAACCATTTTAAAAGCCCATCCTTCACCACATCCAAAGGCCCAAAATCTACCCTAAAGCCCACATGACATCTCCATTTGCCATCCACTTAATTAAATCCATTACCTAAGTCCTAAATTCACCATCAAATTATTCCAAATCAAGTTTCATACAAATTTCCATCAAATTACCAAAAATTCTTAAAACCCATTTTCATGAAATTGACCCAAGCTTTTTCCCAAGCCAAATGGAGCCAAGGATGAGCCATTCACAAGCCATATGAAGCCATGAAAATTTGGCATGTGACCATGCCATTAATGGCAAAAGGAGGAGGTCCTTTAACCATCTCCTAAAAGTCATTAGCCTTAAGCATGTTTCCCCTTAACCAAGATTTAATCCAAATATTCTTGGATAAGGACATCACTACCTCTTGACCAGCTAGCCTAACTGATCTTCTCAGCCCAAGACTAGCCATGGGGAGGTGAACCCAACCCAAACCAATGGGTTGACCAATTTCAAGCTAAAGTGGCCTCTCCCCCATTCCATTTTAATCCAAACACTTTACACATGTCCAAGCCCAATTGACTTCACCATTGCCAAGCCCTGACCTCCCTTGTCAAGATGGTGACCCATGCCTGCCGGCCAGCCGCCTGGATCGCGAAAACACCACACCCGAGAGCTCACATGTGAGCCAACCTTGAAATTCCACCTTGTTGAGCTGCCCCATGCCCAATGACCACCATGGCTGTTCTTCCCATGACCAGAGCAGCTGATCCCAACCCTTGGCCATCCCTGGGAGGCTCTCCAGCCACCTCCATTTAAACCCGACCCCCTCACGGCCATGAGAGGAGAGTTACACAAACCTTGCCGAAACTCTGCCAAAATTGTTCCAAACCCTTCTCCACCCTTAGAGCGATTGGAGCCCCGAGTGTCAATTTGCCCTAATCCCCACCGATAAAATCCAATTTCCCAACCGAAATTCCACCCAAAACCAGGACACTTCTCCACAGTGGAGCCAATTCCCAAATTGATTGGTTCTACACCTTCACCGGACCGAGGGAAGGTGTCCACCAGCAAAAGCCCCATCTCCGAGCCACCCGGTTGCTCCGGCCTCCAAGCTTTGTGATCGAGCTTGGTCGAAATCACATCTAGATAATTCACCAGACCAGGAGACTTCATCTGGAGCTTGCTGGGATCCAATCGAAGGTGCAACAACTCTCAGATTGAAGCCACACTTCTCTGAGCAAAGGTATGAGCTAATTCTTCATCCCGAGCTTCTGGAGATTCTCCATTTCAAATGCCTTAATTTCAATGCATGATAGCCGTATAGATGTGTTCGTCTCTTCAAGACGAATCCATAGAGCATAAGAACATGAAAATCCATTGAGTATCGAGTGAGATCTTAGGGATTTAGTGTGGACGGCTCTCGGGTGAGGACACTTGGGGACGATGAACGGATGCCGTCCATTCAATACACGCGCGAACGAACGGCTCAGATGGCGTCGGACCAGGAGACGGTACGAGAACCGCGGGGCCCGGGCTGCTGACTCAAGTGGCGGCGTCGAATGGGAGCGCGACACGCGGCGTTTCGGAGATGCCGAGGATGAGTTGGCGACGCGTGGATAAATAAAAAATTAGGGTTTTTTTTTATTTATTTAATTCCCTAAACTTCAAAATTTCATAACTCTGTGTAGAAAAATCAGAAAAATAAAATAAAATACCCTCTTGCTCAGTGAACAGAGGAGAATAATGTGGAAAAGAAATCATTTAATTTCATCCAGTATTTTATTTTTTATAATTTATTTACTCTCTGCATACTTTTAATTCTCCATGCATGTATACAATTCACCATGGAATGAGACAATAGGGCTTTTGAAGCCTCTGAATTTGGGAACATTCCCTGAATTTTCCAAAGTCAGAGGCCATCCCTATAAAAAGTTATTGATTTTTCAAGTTCATGTTACTGTTTTGAGTATTTTAATTCCAATAAATAGCATATTGTGAAATAAATTCTAGGAAAATTTGAGGATGTTTCTTATGACTAGAGAACCCTAGGAAAAATAGGTTTTGACTTAGTTCATTTAAAACAACCCTAATTGGCTTAAACACCCAAAATAGGTCTCTAATTAATTAGAGTTAACCATGCATCAAATTGACTTGAAATCAATTCTCCACTAACCTTTAAGATCAGAGGAATCCACCATAAAAGTTTGAGGTCAATTGGACTTGGTTAGCCCCACTAATTGGGTTGATTAAGCCACTTAGCCATTTTAAACTTTAAAAATTCATAACTTTTAAAATACCTTTTAAAAATTCACCAAATTGGTTTTGGAGCCTCTCTAATATCAGGGGAACCTAAGAAAATTAAAATTTCAATTTTCTAAAAAAGTTGATTTTTAATAATATTTTAATATTTTTAATAATTAAAAAATAATAAAAATCACAAAAATAATAAAATTCACCAAAATGTCACATTTTGAATTTTAATCACATAGGAACAAATCCCACATTTTTCTTAGGTCTATTTAGTGAGATATTAAATTTTAAAGCTTTAAGGTAATTTTAAAATTAAAAAAAAATGTATTTTCTAGCATTTTCACTAAAATAATTATAATAAATCATAGAAAAATCAGAAAATTACAAAATTTGCTTCTCTGGTTTCCTTGATATCAGAGAGATTTTTGAAAAATATAAAATTCATCTTTCAACATTTATTTTATTTTTAAATTAATTAACACTCCAAAACTTAAAATAATTATAATAAAAATAATATAATTCAAAAAATCACCAAAATTGGTCCAAGTGATCCTCTGGTCATTAGGAATGTCCCCTAATTTTCTTAAGGACAGAAACTTTCCCTTGGTCATGTTATTAAATTTTCCTTGAAAATCTCTATTTTCTACCAAAAATAATTATATAAATAAATTAAATACAGAAAAATCACATTTTCTCCTCTCATGTCTTTATTGACATATGAGTGAAGTCACATAAAAATTTCATGTTCATTTGAGTTCAATTTAGTGAGTTATGAAATTATTAAGCTTAAAGGGTAAAGTGGTAATTAAATTTTTTAATCCTTAATTAAAACTTTAGGTTTAATAAAAAAATTAACAAGTAAAATATTTGATCCTAATCTGATTTGGATGATTGAAATTTAAATGATTAAAGGGTAGAAACCCATTAAGCAATTTAAAATGATTAAACTTTAATTAGATAATTGATTAAATTTGGAAGAATAATAAAATTGGAATTATTAAAATAGGGATATTATTAGGAAGAGATTTATTCTTTAATTTAAAAATCCCTAAATTAATTATCTCATTAATATTCAATTCTTAATTAAAATGATAATTCAAATTCAAAATATTAAAAGACTTAATCATTAAACTAAAATTAAATTATTAAACCCTTTTAAAAATTTCAATTAAAATTAAAAAATTAAATTAAATTAAAATTAAATTAAATTAAATAAATTAAATTAAATTAAATTAAATTAAATTAAGATTAAAAATTAAATTAAATTAAATCAAATTAAATTAAATTAAATTAAATTAAATCAAATTAAATTAAATTAAATAATTAAATTAAATTAAATTAAATTAAATCAAATTAAATTAAATAATTAAATTAAATTAAATTAAATTAAATCAAATTAAATTAAAATTAAATCAAATCAAATTAATTTAATTTAACATCAAAGCAAATTAAATTAAGTTAAATCAAATTAAGGATTAAATTAAATGAATAAGTTAAATTAAAGTAAATTAAATTAAATTAAATTAAATTAAATTAAATTAAATTAAGTTGAATTAAATATAACACCACCAAAGACATAAAGAATTCAAGACAAATCTAAAAGTAACTTGAACACTATTCCAAATTTAAACCCACTGATTAAATTCAAACTAAATCACCAGTTTACCCTCGAAGCTTTAGTTATCATAACTCCTAAACAGAACATTAAATGAAATGTTACTTCACTTATAGGATATTCAAATGTCCTAGTTCACTGAGTAAGATAAGAACAAAACTTGAATTCTCGGACGATTAATTCATTTGTATAATTAAACCCATTTGGACTTAAAACAATCCTAGAAAATATTGAAAAGATGTTTAAGATTATTCTTAAGCACTTCCTCAATATGATAGGACATTTATAAGAACAATTGGACTTAATTGTTCTTTGATGAAGAAAATCGTCCTTAAACCAAAACACAAAGAACCTAGACGTCATAAGAGATGACTAGCTATAGGATTAAGAATTTGGTAGAAAACCATAACCCTTCCCTTAGCTTTACCTAGGAACTTGCTTAAATATTCTAATTGTGTTTTAAGTGCAGCTTGGGATGACGGGAAGACCCTCCAGGTACGCTTTTATTTTATTGCAATTTACTTTCTTGCAATTTACATTATTGCAATTTATTTAACTGCATTGCACTTACTTTTCTCGCATGATAAACAACTGTTGCATGAAAACCCACACCTTTAGGATAGACCCTAAAACTGAAACCAAAACTAAGTTAAAAGTCATTGCAAGATAAAATTCACCGCCACAACATTTCAAAATATAAAACAACTCAAAATTTAATCACAAACAGAACACAAAACTACAATTACAATTAAATTAAAATGTTCTGTTGGATGATCTGGAAAACCTAGGATGATGTAACCTACGTGTTGCTAATGGGATTTCCCACGGTCTAAATGAAAGTGTGGAACTCATTCAGTTGAGTTTAGCAAATTCATCTGGACTAAGTGAATCCGATAAAAATAATGATGCCGGAAGGATGGAACCGTGGGATCTTAACCGGTGTCGTTATAATCAACTTTAAGATTTGTTTTAATTAAAACACAAAAAAACACTTGGAAATTAAGACTTCTCTAAACCAAAACACTTTTCTCATCCCCTGATTTATGACTTCTAAAACTAAACCTCTGCAACAACAAGGAGCTCGGAGCATGGTGGGCAGCACGGCCATCGTCATCAGCAAAACCTGAGTCTACTTCAGCAAAACTTTCCTAGAATTAAACAACAAAGCATAGGACTTCGAGGTAGTTTGCCTAGTGCAACATAAATCCTCAACTCTTCGTTAGGCATTTGCATTGCAAATTAAGCCCTAACCGGTCTTAGGATTCCGAGGTAGTCGTCCGATACGACATAAACCCTCACATCTTCGAGGCTATTTGTATGATTCTATCATATAAATATAAGTCCTAATTAACTAAAATTGGCAAGATCAAAACATTTAAATAAATATTAGGACTTCCCTAAATCCAAGCCAAACAATAGGATAGTCGGGAAATTACCGAAGTTCACTTCGAATCTGTGATTTCTCCTACTTTTCTTCCTTTGGATTCCCAAAACAAAATGTTCCAAATTTGATCCATTCCCTATTGAAATTCCAAATTTCAATCCCTTGAAAATCTTAAACTTTGAAATTCTTGAGAGCAGAATTATTGATTATTATCGAGAGTTTTCTTAGGTGATTCCCATCACTTAAGATGTAATTAACTATAGGGGCTTGCCCTTATAGGGAATTTTAAAAAACCCAGGTAATATAAACCCTGTTTAATGTTTTCATATTAAGCAGGGGAATTTTGTCGGCTTATAAAATTGGTTCGTCGGACCAAACGGATGTCACAAATCTTCTAGTTTATTTAATCGAGCCCCACCGTCAAGCGGTGTCTATCCTTAGGGATAGATACACGGTTTGTGGTGCGATGCTCGTTTATATAAACTATTTGGGATGTGGGATCAGTTTAATCTCATATCTTAAAACCTTCAAATTTAAAATTATTTTCAAAATCAAATACTACTTTTCAAATTATTTATTTTAATTAAATTAAAAATTCGCCGACAGCTTCTGTTAGGCGACCCCCCTTTTCAAAATAAACACACCAACCTAAAAATATGCCGACACGGCATCGATCACACCGTCGGTGCCCTAGGAAAAATTTTGCACAAAAATTCCATGGTCAAATACGTTCCAAATTTTCTTTATGGATCCAAATTCTTGATAATCAAAGGGAAAATACATGTAGTAGAATTCAATATTACTACAAAATAACAATAAATTCAAACAAACACTCAAACAAATAAAGACAACTATGGGTTGCCTCCCATAAAGCGCTTGGTTTAACGTCATCAGCCCGACCTATTCAGGTGTTATTTAGGTTGACTAAGCATTAAAAATTATTTAAAGTTCAGTTTCTTACCCTCAAAATATGATTTTAATCTATGTCCATTTACTTTAAATTTATTCCCAGTCTTCTGATCATCAATTTCAATAGCTCCATAAGTATAAACCCGAGTCACAGTAAAGGATCCCAGCCAATTAGACTTCAACTTCCCAGGAAATAATTTCAGCCTTGTATTGTAAAGTAAAACTTCTTATCCTAGTTCAAAGTTCTTCTGGTTAATCTTCCGATCATGCCTTAACTTCAGTTTTTCCTTAAAAATTCTGTCGTTATCATAAGATTCATTTCTTAATTCTTCTAATTCATTCAATTGTAACAATCTCTTCTCACCAGCATTTTTCAAATTATAATTAAATTATTTAATCGTCCAATATGCTTTATGCTCTAATTCTACTAGTAAGTGACAAGTCTTTCCAAAAATAAGTCTGTAAGGAGTCATACCAATAGGTGTTTTATAAGCAGTCCTGTATGCCCATAATGCAGTATCCAGTCTCGTAGACTAATCTACTCTACTAGGATTTACAGTCTTTTCTAAAATTTGTTTAATCTCACGATTAGAAACTTCAGCTAAACCACTAATTTGAGGATGATAAGCAGTAGAGAATCTATGAATAATATTAAAATTTTCTGCTAATCGCTAAATGTACTTATTCATAAAATGGGATCCTCCGTCAATGATAATCACTCTCGGCATTTCGTATCTTGTGAAAAAGTTTTTCATTAAGAATCTTGAAACACTTTTAGCATCATAACGAGGTAAAGCTTGTGCTTCAATCCATTTTGATACATAATCAACTGCAATTAAAATATATAAGTTTTCAAATGAAGGAATAAATGGTCCTATGAAATCTAATCCCCAAACATCAAAAATCTAAACTTCTAACATGAAATTCAGACGCATTTCATTTCTTCTAGATATATTACCTACTCGTTGGCATCTATCACAAGTTTTGATATATCTGTAAACATCTCTAAAAAAAGTAGGCTAATAAAATCCAGCTTGCAAAATTTTATGCACAGTTTTGTCAATCCCAAAATATCCTCCAAATTCAGAATTGTGATATTTTTGAATAATCAGTTCAGTTTCTTCATAAGGCACACATCTTTTAATTATAAGATTGTTACATTACTTATATAAATATGGTTCATCCCAAAAATGTGCTTTTGCATCATGAATGAATTTTTTCTGTTGCTGCAGAGTTAGCATAGGTGGCAAAATATCGCTTACTATATAGTTAACTATATCAGCATACCAAGGTATTTTTCACTCATTTATATTATAAATTTGTTCATCTGGGAAACTGTTTGTTATTTCATTGTCAGTGTTAGATAATTCATGATATTCTAGTCTCAACAAATGATCAACAATTTGATTATCAGTTCCCTTTCTATCAATCACCAAAAAATTGAATTCTTGCATTAAAAGTACCAAATCTAATTAATCTTGGTTTAGTATCTTTCTTTTGCATCAGATATTTAATAACAGAATGATCAGTATGCACAATACATTTAGTCCCAATTAAATATGATTTGAATTTATCAAAAGCATATACAATAGCCAGTAACTCTTTTTCAGTAACCGTATAGTTAATTTCAACATCATTAAGGGTTCTACTAGTATAGTATATAACTTTAAAAACTTTATCATATCATTGACCAAGAACAGCTCTAATAGCAAAATCACTAGCATCGCACATTAATTCAAAAAGTTTTTCCCAGTCTGGTAAAACTATTACAGGTGCTGTGATTAGTTTTTCCTTTAATAACTTATAGGCATTCGAGCAGTCTTCAGTAAACTCAAATTTCTTGTCCTTTTCTAGAAGTTGGCATAGAGGTTTGGTAATTTTTGAAAAATTTTTAATATAGCGCCTGTAGAAACCAGCATGTCCAAGAAAACTTCTTACCCTTCTCACTGTAGTAAGAGGAAGTAATTTAGCTATTACTTGAATTTATGCAGGGTCTACTTCCATGCCATTTTCTGAAATTTTATGCCCTAATACAATTCCTCCTGTAACCATAAATTGACATTTCTTCCAATTTAAAACTAAATTAGTTCTTTCGCATAGCTCCAAAGCTTTTTCAAGATTATTTAAGCATGCGTAAAATGATGTTTCAAACATAGAAAAATTATCCATAAATACTTCTATTCCATTATCAATTAACTTACTAAATATAGACATCATATATCTCTGAAATGTTGCAGGTGCATTACATAATCCGAAAGGCATTCTTAGAAAAGCAAAAGTTTCATAAGGACTAGTAAATGTTTTTTTCTCTTGATCCTTAGGAGCAACAGGTATTTGATGGTAACCGGTATATCCATCCAGAAAGCAGTAATACTTGTGTCCAACAAGTCTATCCAAAATTTGGTCTAGGAAAGGGAGAGGAAAGTGATCTTTTTGGGTGGCGGCATTTAATTTTCTATAATCAATACAAATATGCCATCCAGAAACTTGTCTGATAGCTATTAGTTCATTATTTTCATTTGCTTCAACAGTTACTCCTCCATTCTTAGAGACACAATGAATTGGACTTACCCAAGTACTATCCAAAATCGGATATATAATTCCAGCATGTAACCATTTTAAAATTTCATTTTTTAACTACATCTTTCATAATAGGGTTCAGTCTCCTTTGTGGATCAATTCTTGGTTTATGTTCATCATTTAATAAAATTTTGTGCATACAAATCGAAGGACTAATTCCTTTAATATTATCTAAAGTCAAACCAAAAGCTTTTTTGTATTTTTTTAATGTATCCATTAATTTTTGTTCTTGAATTTCATTTAAGTCCGAGGATACAATTACTAGTAATGTTGAAAACTCTCCTAAAAATACATACTTCAAATGATTTGGAAGATTTTTTAAATCAAGTTCAGGGGGTTTTAGAAAAGATAGAATTAATATTTCATTTTTTGGTGCTGTTGAATTGAGCATTTCAAATTTCTCCTGAATATAATCAGCTTCTTTGCTATCAATTTCATCGTAATTATCTTTTTCCATATCTCCTTCTTTAAAAATTTCTTTGAAATATTTTTTTCTTAGATAATCACATATATCCATTCTGAAACATTCATCATCTTTTTCAATTAAAGGATATTTCTTTGACTTTGAGATGTTAAAGGTTACTTCTTGATCATTTACTCTCATAGTCAATTCTCCTTTTTGTACATCTATCATGGCTCTTCCTCTAGCTAGGAATGATCTTCCTAAAATGATTGGAATTTCCTTATCTTCTTCCATATCTAAAATGATAAATTTCATAGGAAAGATAAAATTATCAACTTTAACCAAAACATCTTCTACAACTCCTTTAGGATGTGTAATAGATCGATCAGCTAACTGTAGAGTTACAGAAGTCGGTGCAATCTCTCCTATTCTTAACCTTTTAAAAGTTGATAGAGGCATCATATTTATGCTAGCTCCAAAATCACATAATGCTCGCCCAAAAAATTTTTCACCAATAACATACGGGATTGTGAAACTACCAGGATCTTTAAGTTTTTTAGGAAGCTTTCTCTGAATTATAGCACTACACTCTTCATTGAGTGAAACAGTCTCATGATCTTGTAACCTCCTCTTTTTGTTGAGTATATCTTTCATAAATTTCACGTAATCAGACATTTGTTTTAAAGCTTCAATAAAAGGGATATAAATTGACAATTTTTTCAAAATGTCTAAGAATTTAGCAAATATTTTTTCTTTATCTTGTTGCTTTAGTCTTTGAGAAAATGGTGGAGGTGGTCTTTCAATAGTAATTTTCATGGGTTTCAGAGGAAAATCAGGATATAAACTTTCGTTTTCTCTTTCAGTTTCTTATTTTTCCTTTTCAACTACATATTCTTTTTGAACTCTTGTTTCCAACTCTTTTCCACTTCTTAATTGAATAGCCTCAATTTTTTATTTTCCTTGCTCTTTAGGATTTACTTCAACATTGCTAGGTAAATTTCCAACAGGTCTATTGCTCAGTGCAGTAGTAATTTGCCCTAATTGGTTTTATATATTTTTAATAGCAGCTCCTTGACTTTGTAATTGATTACCCATATTCAAAACTAATTCTTCCATAGATAACTTCTTCTCCTTAAATTGTGAATTATTATAAAAACCTGTGAATTAGAAGGTCTATAATTCGAATTTCCCTAGTTGTTTATATTTCTTAATGGGTTTATAAGATTGTTCCCCCACTGAGGATTAACAGGATTAGCATTACCTTGGTTATTCAAATTAAATTTTGGACGATTCTTCCAACCTGGATTATAATAGTTTCAATAAGGGTTATTTTGTCTATTATTTATTAAATTTATTGTTTCATATGAAGATTGAGCATCTACAATTTGTCCTAATGAATTTTCTTCTAACACTGGAGGTGTTTGATAACGATTCATTCCGTATTGATCTATTTTCTTTGAAAGAGTAGTAATTTGAGAAACTATCATAGTTAAAACATCTGAATCAAGAATACTAGCTACTCTCTTAGGATTTACTCTTTCAGCAGGCCATTAAAAATTATTGGTAGCTATTTCTTCTATTAACGCATAAGCTTCTTCAAAAGGTTTAGACATTAGTGATCCACCAGCAGTAGCGTCAATAATGGATCTAAGAGATCCTACTAATCCATTATAAAATATTTGAATAATTATCCAATCTGGTAGATCATGATGTGGGCAACTTCTAAGAAGTTCTTTAAATCTTTCCCAAGATTCATATATCGATTCTCCCTCATACTGACTAAAAGATGTGATATCGTGTCTAAGCTTAGCAGTCTTAGATGGTGGAAAATATTTTGATAAAAATTTTTGTGAAAGTTCTCCCCAAGTTCTAATAGATCCAGGTGCTAACGAATTTAATCAAGCCTTAGCCTTATCCCTTAGTGATAAAGGAAAAAGTCTAAGTCTAACAGCATCATCAGACACTCTGTCGTATTTAAAAGTAGCATAAAGTTCTAAGAAACTTGCTAAATGTAAATTAGGATCTTCATTTGAAGTTCCACCGAATTGTTGTTTTGTACCATTTAGATAATTGCAGGTTTAAGATCAAATGAATTAGCAGCTAAATCAGGATTTTGGATAGTTAAGTGAATTTCATCTAATGTAGGGTTAGGGTAATCTCTTAATGGTCTAGATTGATGTTCATTTTCTATTCTTTGGTTGTTTACATTGCTTTCCATTGTTTCAGAATTTATAGCTTCTTTTCTCAGTTTTCTAATTCTCCTAACAGTGCGTTCTAATTCTGAATCATAGGTTATAAGATTTTTAAAACGAAATTTACGCATACAATCAAAATTAGTACACAGCAAAATAGTTAACTAAATATAAGTTGCAATTCTATTAAAAAGTTTTATAACAGTCCTAAATCGTCCGTTACTCTAATTATGTTATACTCCCCAGCAATGACGCCAAAAACTTAACGTAATTTTAATTTTTTGTAACAAGTATATAATCAATTCTTTAATCGCAGAGTTACTATTCAACGCAAGTATATAAATCGCTCAAGTAATACAAGGCTCTAGTGGAGTCCTGGATATCGATCCCACAGGGAATATTTTAGAGGCTACGGACTAGGATTATAAAAATCAATTCAGAATCACAACTTGGAAATCGAAATTGCCTATCTGTCACTAATATGCAATCGAAAATAATATTAAGTTTTAATAAACTAGTTCTACCAACAGATAACTAATTCTACTAATAAAGTGAAGTTCAAATATATAAGCAAGAATCTTTCTCCTTTGTTAAGATATTTAAGTGAATGGATAATTAGAATGAGTTTAAAATGATGTTGTGCCAAATAGGAGCATACCTATGCTTTACCCTTTGGTCCAGGCATAAAGAACATTGACTAATCCTATGCTTAGTTAATAAATTTGCGGCTAGGCTGGGAGGATACCAGCTCTCACTTTGGAGCTCCCACGTTCCCCTCACTTGAGAGCTAACATCTACACTTCAGCACCCAAACGATAGGACCGAATTGATGATTTTAGTCTATCATTCTAAAATCTCCAATTCTACGCCCGTTGAATATTATTTCCCTATTTGTTTGCACCCTACTTCTAAGGACTTTGACCTCCTTGAATCTCGGATGTTATCTTTACTATAGTTGTAAACTCAACATAGTTTAACTAATCAATTGGCCAGATTGAAACTAAATTAAGATTTAAGTAAAAGATTATCACAACTTCTTTAAACTTTTATTGGCACACTAATTCAATTTACCATTTCACAAAAATATCAAAACAAGGAGAAAGACAGAAAAACTACACAGATTTCATGGAGAGGATACGATAAAACTTGGATTATATATAAAGGCAAAGTTCTACAAACTAAAATAAGTAAATACAACTTATCCCAAATTCCTCCCCAAGCAAACTCCTTGAAGTTCCTCTGAACCTCTTCCTTTCTTTACAGTAAGCAGAATTCTTCTTCGAAACAGCAATGTGGAAGAAATATCTCACTTCCCTTCCACTATTACAATCTCTCGAAGAATTTCTCACAAATATCACTATCTGAACTCACTAATTAACACTCTATAAACTCTATATGGACTCACTAGACTCACACACTTGACTCTCTAATGGATTAGATTGACATGTGGTGAACACAAATGGACGCTAGTGTACCCTCTTTTCGGCCTCAAATTGTTCCTTTTAAAGTAATTGAAAAGTTCCCAAGAGTTTTCCAAGCACCCTTCAAAAATCATTCACATTTAATGCACTTCGTGAAAGAATAATCGATCCCACCATCAGCGGCCTTCTAGAATACTTAGCCTTGGACCCTTCTGAATAAGCCCGCTATCGGTAGCCTCGATCTCGCCGTCGGCGGGCTCTCTTGTTATATATTCTGAACTCTCGGGAAAAACACACTATCGGTGCTATCGACCTCACCGTCGGCGCCGTGGACCTCGCTGTCGGTGCCCAAAATTAAATTTTCATAATTTTGGTCATTTTTTCTCAAAATTCGCTCCTTTTGCATATTTTTGCTCCATTGTCCTTAAATCTACATACCTACAAAAAACATCAAAAATACCCTTATTTAAAGTGCAATATCATCAAAATCAATATACAATAGGCTTGAAAATCTTAACATTCTTTTCATTGGGTCAATATACAATGTTTTCTTTCCAATTTTTCAGGTAGGTGTCAGTCTCTCACTGCCGTAACCAGAAAAAAATACCAAATTTGTGTGGGATGAAAAATGCCAACACGCCTTTGAAATTATCAAACAATACTTAACAACACCTCCTGTCTTAGCAGCCCCCGTGTTAGGAAGACCTCTAATCCTTTACACTGTGACATTGAATAATTCCCTTGGAGCATTACTAGCACATGCAAACGATGAAGGAAAAGAAAATGCATTATATTATTTGAGTACGTTGTCTGGTTCCGACAAAAATAAAATACCCGGTGATTAAGAAGCATTACTTAGCCTTAATTTTTGCAGTTCAAAAACTAAGACACTATATGTTTTCTCGTAAAGTAACTCTTATTTCAAGAGAACCCACTACAATATTTGATGATGCGACCGATACTTTCTAGAAGATTAGCAAGATGGGCAATGATATTGATCCAGTTCAACATAACATTTGTACCATTACGTGCTGTCAAAGGACAAATCTTGACAGATTTCTTAGCAGCACGCCCAATTCCAATTGGATTACCTCTCAATGATGATTTGGCAGATGAACAAATATTAGAAATAAAAAGCTCAAGCATATAATGATGGGAATTATATTTTGATGGAGCATCATCTGCTCAAAAAGACAAAGACAAATAGACGATTATACCAGGCAAAGCTGGAGTAGGATTAATTTCATTACTCCAGAAAAAGCGATGATGCCATTTTCTTATCATTTGATGGAGCCATGCACAAATAATGAAGCTAAATATGAAGCACTCATAACCGTTCTTGAATTGAAAATATTAATGGAAATCAAGAATATCAATATCGACGGAGATTCCCAATTAATCATTAATCAAATTGCAGACAAATATAAGACATTGAAACCTCGATTAGAACAATATTCCTGTTACACTCTGAAACTGCTTCAACAAATTCCTGATGTGATGTTTTCTTAATCTCGAGACGAGATAATTCTTTAGTAGATGAGAATTCGCTTGTTCTATAAAAGGATGACAAGTTCTTTCTCAAATCGACATGAATAATTTTTACAAAATCTCTGAAAGCAGGAAAATGAAAATAATTGAGGAGGAAAAGAATGATTGGCGACAACCAATTATTCAATATCTGCAATCTGGAAGATTACCCCAAAACAACTCTATCACAACTCACATTAAACAAAGAGAATTATACTATGCAATAGTGAATGATATCCCTTACAAATGATCTTTTGAACAAATGTGGTTAAGATGCATAAGCCAAACTGAAGCTCAAGAGATTGTTAAAGAAATTCATTCAGTTCTATGTGGTGCACACCAATCTAGGCCTAAAATGAAAATGAAAATAAAAATAATGTGATATTCTTGGCCAACAATGATGACTGATTGTCTAGAGGTCTCAAAAAAATGTCACCAATGTCAAATACATTGAGTGTTCTTACACCAACCACCAAATGTACTACATCCAACTATTGCATCTTAGCCATTTGAATGTTGGGGCACCGACATAGTGGGCTCTATAGAGCCTCTATCTTCTAAAGGCTATAAATTTATTCTTGCAGCCACTAATTACTTCTCCAAATGGGCCGAAACAATACCACTCAGGGAAGTTAAAGCAGAATAAGTTCTCTACTTCTTCAAAACTCATATTGTCTATAGATTTGGAATACCTCAAAGGGTCATATCAGACAATGAACTAGCCTTTAAAAATACAAAAATGAATAATTTATTCAAAGAAGGGATATATTGGAGGTAATCCACAATCTATTATCCTAAAGCCAATGGTTTAGCTGAAGCCTTCAACAAAATATTGGTACAAATTTTGAAAAAGACATTAATCAACAGTCCAAGACAGTGGCATGAATGATTAATAGAAGCTCTATGAGCCTATAGAACTACATACCAAACACCAACACGGTCAACACCGTTTGCTTTGGAATATGGTTCTGAGGCTATTTTACAACTTGAAGTGCAGATTCCTTCTCTCAGACTTATTTTTGCAAATAAAATAACTGAGGAGGAAAATGCTAAATTATGACTTGAAGAACTTGAATGTTTAGAAGGTAAACGTCTCCAAGCTCAACAAAATTTGGAATTCTATCAAGCAAAAATGATACTAGCCCACGACAAGTTGGTTTGTCCTAGAACCTTTCGAATCAGTGAACTAGTTTTAGTTCTTCGAAGACCTGTACTCGCTCATCGAAAAATAGGTGGAAAGTTCGAACCAATATGGGAGGGTCCATATGTAATTGAAAAGACATATTCCGGTGGATCATACCAATTGGTAGAGTTTCAAGGACAAGAATCTTGTCCCCAATCAATGGGCGTTTCTTGAAAAAATATTATGTGACACAAACATTATGAACCATGACTTATTTATGAACTGGGAAAATAATAAAAATGGTTTGCCTTGTTTATGAAAATTTTACTCTGTCTCTTGAAATCTATTTTATTCTTATTAAGTAAACACTTATAAGCATAATTCCTCAAAATAAAACAAAAAAAAATCTTAATTAACAAAAACATTTTGACGATGAAATTTAGTCTTACATGTTATATTATCCTTTCACTTACAGAAAAATGTTTGACAATAGACTTTTTTTCACTTTTTGAAATGGTGTAACGATGGCTTTGGACCGCCGACACATTGACAAAGGAGCAAGAATTCATTTTGACCTTGATCTGCTACAACTTGAACTGATATATCAAGGTTCACTGCTTTACCTTGTTAATCAAGAAAAAGTTGAAGACAAGACACCTGTAATAGAGTTCAAAGCTTGAAAACAATATGACATCATGGATGAATGTCCTGATCACAATTACGCAAGTAAAATAACTTATAAAATTATGGCGAAATTTAACCCCAAATTAGATTAAGCGGCTAATGTATGATATTTAAAGATTAAAGTTTTTATAAATAAATATAAATAGTACACTAGGGGTACTACGCAACTATACGTATCGTTTCAAGTAATATAGTGCTTTCTTTTAAAACCTCAGTATCGATCCCATAGTGAAGTGAGGTAACAAATCCTTCAAGCTAATTCTAGTTTAATTCTATAAGGCCTTAATTTGGAATGTCAATTAAAATGGTTTTTCTAATAACTATTCCTAAATGAAAATTAAAATAAAAATATAACTTATCTGGATAAATTGGTTTAGAGAATTTTGAGATGTTAAAGACTACCTTTCTCTTGCAATTACTTAGATAATGTGTAAGAAAGAAATACTTAGAATTAAATGTAGTAGTGACAAATAGAAGCATATTTATTCTTTACCCTTGTTATAGCATCTAAAGAATTATTAGTAGTAAGAGACGAAGTTCTAGGCTCTTGCTTCTAGTTTTCCCCTCATGGGTGCCTATGGTGGGGCCTACTAGTGACCCGTCACCTCCTCTTAAACCAAATTGATAGAATTTAGCCTGTCACTCTAAAAACAAATTCAATTCTACGCCCTTCAAAGATTTTCTCCCTATCTATTTCCACCTCCCCCTTCAACGATTTATCATCTAACTTTCCAAGGGAAATGAGATACTTACAAATTAAGAACTCTTAGCCCATGGTTAGGTCATACGAACTCTCCACAGATTTTAACATTACAAGTGATCAAGTTTTAGTGTAAATAAAAATTAGGTAAAGTTTCATCACATTAATAAAATAAGAAAATATCTAAGCAAATCTTGATTACTTAACATAAATCTATTTTATTACAAAATAAATATAAATGAAAATAATGGCAAAAGAAGTAAAAGAATTGATAGAATTATGTAATAAATTAAGTGCCAACAAGGAACATATGTCTTTAATATTCTATTAGTTTCATGCAACTATATGTCACCTAGAAGTATCTAATAGAAACAGATTATTAAATTATAATTCCTTCAAATTTACATTATCACCTAACTATATTGTTAGTTAACCGGACAATGTGAGTGCACTCAAGTTGCAAGATCACCACTCTTTCGAGTATTAGTTTCACTTACAACAGATTTTACATAACCTATTGTCAATTAAGTTATGTCAATGAAGTGAAGGAGATGTTACTCATCACATTAAAGTAAAAATAATTCTATCATAAAAATAATTTTCCTACACATGCCACTACATCATATTAAAAGAATATAGTAAAGAAAATTACAAACGAAGCATGGATAAAACATAACAGAGAACTTAATTTAAATCAAAGAAAATTCATTAAAAAGTGTTTACAACAATTACGAGAAAATGAAGAACACAATACTTAGCTTTTTCCCTCAAAAAGAAAGAAGAGGATCTCTCCACCAAAGTCTCTTACCGATCCATGCATTGCTAGTACATTCCTTACATAAAATTCTCAAAATCTCTCACCAAGCTCTCCAGAAAATGTAGAAATCTACGTCATGACTCTAACCTGATTCTAAAATGACTCCACATAACTCCGTAAGACTCTAAAAGGACTCTCTTTACTGTAGAATTAATCCATATTTATAGAGCTTCGAAAATGACCACAGGTTGCTTCAGGCATCTCTTCAACATTCGTCCACATTCAATGTATATTCTAGAAATTAACTGTGGCGCCTAGGCGCCAGAATTTATGTGTGGTCTCACCCCTTCACTTAAGAGACGCACCTCTTCATTTAAAAAATCCATATTTATAGAGCTTCGAAAGTGACCACGGGTTGCTTCAGGCATCTCTTCAACATTCATCCACATTCAATGTATATTCTAGAAATTAACTGTGGCGCCTAGACGCTAGATCCTGTGTGTGAAGGGTCACACCCCTTCACTTAAGAGACGCACCTCTTCATTTAAAAACCGTTGCAATGTGTCTAGATTCATTGTATTACTTGATGACATGTGGGATTTTGTCCAAAGGCTTCTAGAATGCTTTGGAACCACCCAAAAATGTCCAATAACCATCCACAACCGTCCCCAGAACATTTTTGGCTGTGTCTGGCACCTAAGCACTCGTTTCTGGTGCCTAGGCACTGTTTTATCATGGTCTCTGGCGCCCATGCATTGGTTCTAGCCCCTAGGCACAACCCTGTGCGCAGCTTCACTGTTTTGCTCCGTTTGGCTTCGTTTCGACTCTGTTTCGCCCCGTTTCAGTTTTGTTGCATTCCTAACATCTTCACCTACAAGATAAACATAAAAAACAATCTTTCTTCAATGAAAAAATACCTTCCTTTAAAGTATATATCATTAAAAATATTCATAAAGTGAGCATAAAATCTACACTAAAAATAGGTAATTTTTAGGTGGATCAATTCCCCAAAACTTAAACGTTACTTGTCCTCAAGTAACACTATGACATATAAAACCACATAAGAAAATCATGTGTATGAGTTTCTTTAGAAGTTCCTAAAATTTTGTTCTAGAAATGAGTAGTCCAATTTAGAAAATATTTTAGTAAATGAGACCAATTTAAAGTTTAGAAATCTCTTAGATGAAAGAGTATGAAAATATGTTTTTCTATCTAATTCAGAAATAAATTTTGCTATCTAATTCAGAAATACTTGTAGATATTTCAAAATATAAGGGTTGGACATTTTTATTTTCTTTACTTAAAAATAATTATTAAAAATAATTATAGTAACTATGTTATATTTTTAAGCTTAAGATTTTCTCAAATCTTATACCTTAAAAAACTTAGGTTTGGAACCAATTTTTGATAAGACCCTTTAATCCTCAAGTTTCTCCTTCCTTTTTCACATACTATACTTTTATTTTCTATTCTTTTATTTTATTTTATTTTCTTTTCTTTTCTTTTTCTATTTCTTTTCGTTTTCTTTTCTTTTTCTTTTTATTTTCTTTTCATACTTTACTTTTCTTTTCTCAGGCAAGGATTACTATATCTGGATAGACCTTTAATAATTTTTAATTCCGCCCTTCCTTTCCAAAAGTATAAGGTAGATATAAATCTTTTACTTAGAAATATAATAATAGTTTTGAAAATTATTTTTCAATAAGATAAATTTAAATATAGAAAAAAATGTCTAATCCTTCTATTTTTTTCAAAAATACAATTTTTGTTATTATAGATAGTTACACAATATTTATCATTTTTTTACTAAGAAAATTTTAAATTTTAAAATTTCATTAATACTATATATTTTTACTAAATTCTCTTACTCATTTCTATATTCAAAATTTTTATTTCCCTAATATAAGTTCATACACATAATTATTCTTCAATCAAAAATTAAATTTATTTATAGCATTTTTTAGAACATATAAAATTTAAGTTTTTGAAAATTTTTTTTCATCCCCCCAAACTTGAATTTTAAAATATTTTGAAATTAATTTCATAAAATGTAGGAGGAAGAAAAGCTGAAAATACTAACTATTACAACATCCTATCAAATTTATATACATGCATAATCAGGATAGAATGACTGCAGTAGAAAGTAAATCTAGCCTAAAACATGCTTGCAAAAATGTTAAACTAAAAAAGAAGTATACTAACTTTTTAGTATATTTTTCTTCCTACCCCCAAACTTGATTTTTAAGATGTATAACATTCAGTACAAAAAATATAACTAAGAAGAAGAATAGTTTAGAAATTCTATCTACCACAAATGTCTATCAGAAATATAAGCAGGAAGAAGAATAGTTCAGAAATTTTAACTATCACAAATGTCTATCAGAAATATCTATAAGTATTCATTAGGACAGAAAAATTTGCAATAGAAAGTAAGTCTAAACTAAACATGCCATAATAAAATTAAACTTAATTAACAAACATGACATGTATCGATATAGGAATATATATTTAAAGTGTTCTTCAAATCTCTAAATTGTTGTAACACAAACATGAACACACATGATAAATGAGGTTAACTCATCACATCTCACTACCTTATTTTGGATTTCTAACAGAATCACTACACAAAGAAATTAGGTACTTATAAATAATTTAATATAGTCTAATCCCAAGGACATGATTATCTCAGGTATGTTGCCTCTCGGGCACCAGCATCAGGAATCACCTTATCCCTTTAAGTAAGCACATCTAAAAATTATAAGGATAGTGTAAGATCATCTATAGGTTACACATTAAATAGGTTCATGACTCCTACCGAATGAAAATAAGGTCAGAGAAAGGAAGTAATGGAAATTAAGATGGATCCATAAGAAGTTAAGGAATTTCCTCCGCCATGACACACGAAGATCAAATCAAACCCCTAACAATCCAAACATCAATCAAATTGATCAATCCACACTAAAGCAATCACAATAAAACACTAAAAATTATGATTCACAATCATACTAAATCAAAACTGTCGGCACATTTTGAGGTTGTGTGTTTTATTTTGAAAAAGGGGGTCGCCTAACAGAAATTGTGCGGCGAATTTTTTAATTTAATTTAAATAAATAATTTGAAAAGTAGTATTTGATTTTGAAAATAATTTTAAATTTGAAAATTTTAAGATATGAAATCAAACTTATCTCACATCCCAAATAGTTCACATAAACGAGCACCGCACCACAAACCGTGTATTTATCCCTAAGGATAGACACACTGTTTGATGGTGGGGCTCGATTAAATAAACTAGAAGCTTTGTGACATCCGTTTGGTCTGCGAACCAATTTTATAAGCTGACAAATTCCCCTGTTTAATATGAAAGCATTAAACAGGGTTTATATTACCTGAGTTCTTTAAAATTCCCTATAAGGGCAAGCCCCTATAGTTAATTACATCTTAAGTGACGGGAGTCACCTAAGAAAACTCTCGATAATAATCAATAATTCTACTCTCAAGAATTTCAAAGTTTAAGTTTTCAAAGGATTGAATTTTGGAATTTCAATAGGGAATGGATCAAGTTTGGAACATTTTGTTTTGAGAATTCAAAGGAAGAAAGGTAGGAGAAATTACGGATTCGAAGTGAACTTCGGTAATTTCCCGACTATCCTATTGTTTCGCTTGAATTTAGGAAAGTCCTAATGTTTATTTAATGTTTTGATCTTGTCAATTTTAATTAATTAGGGCTTATATTTATATGATAGAATCACACAAATAGCCTCGAAGATGTGAGGGTTTATGTCGTATCAGGACGACTACCTCGGAATCCTAAGACCGGTTAGGGCTTAATTTGCAATGCAAATGCCTAACAAAAGGTTGAGGATTTATGTTGCACTAAGCAAACTACCTCGAAGTCCTATGGCTTAGTTATTTAATTCTAAGAAAGTTTCTGTTGAAGTAGACTTGTTTTGCCGATGACGAGGGTCGTCGTCGCCCACCATGCTCCGAGCTCCTTGTTGTTGCAGAGGTTTAGTTTTAGAAGTCGTAAATCAGGAGATGAGAGAAGTGTTTTGGTTTAGAGAAGTTTTAAAATCCAAGTGTTTTTTGTGTTTTAATTAAAACAAATCTTAAAGTTGATTATAACGACACCGGTTAAGATCCCACGGTTCCATCCTTCTGGCATCATTATTTTTATCGGATTCACTTAGTCCAGATGAATTTGCTAAACTCAACTAAATGAGTTCCACACTTTCATTTAGACCAGTGGGAAATCCCGTTAGCAACACGTAGGTTACCTCATCCGAGGTATTCCCGATCATCCAACCGGACGTTTTAATTTAGTTGTAATTGTAGTTTTGTGTTCTGTTTGTGATTAAATTTTGAGTTGTTTTATATTTTGAAATGTTGTGGCGGTGAATTTTATCTTGCAATGACTTTTAATTTAGTTTTGGTTTCATTTTTAGGGACTATCCTAAAGGTGTGGGTTTTCATGCAACAATTGTTTATCATGCAAGAAAAGTAAGTACAATGCGATTAAATAAATTGCAACAATGTAAATTGCAAGAAAGTAAATTGCAATAAAATAAAAGCGTACCTGGAGTGTCTTCCCGTCATCCCAAGCTGCACATAAAACACAATTAGAATATTTAAGCAAGTTCCTAGGTAAAGCTAAGGGAAGGGTCATGGTTTTCTACCAAGTTCCTAATCCTATAGCTAGTCATTTCCTATGACGTCTAGGTTCTTTGTGTTTTGGTTTGAGGACGATTTTCTTCATCAAAGAATAATTAAGTTCAATTGTTCTTATGAACATCCTATCATATTGAGGAAGTGCTTAAGAAGAATCTTAAAAATCTTTTCAATATTGATAGGATTGTTTTAAGTCTAAATGAATTCAATCATACAAATGAATTAATCGTCCGGGAATTCAAGTTTTGTTGTTATCTTACTCAGTGAACTGGGACAGTTGAATGTCCTATAAGTGAAGTAACATTTCATTTAATGTTCTGTTTAGGAGTTATGATAATTAAAGTTTTCGAGGGCAAATTGGTGTTCCAATGATTTGTGATTTAATTTAAATTAATGGGTTTAAATTTGGAATAGTGTTCAAGTTGATTTATATTTAGTTTCTTTATGTCTTAGATGATGTTATTTAATTCAATTTAATTTAACTTTGATTTAATTTAATTTGGTTTAGTTTAATTTAATTTAATTTAGTTTAATTTAATTTGATTTAATTTAATTTAATTTAATTTAATTTATTTATTTAATAAGTTTTAATTTAATTTAATTTAATTTAATTTAATATTTTTTAATTTAATTTAATTTAATTTAATTTAATTTAATTTGTTTCATTTAATTTATTTTAATTTATTTTAATTTATTTATTTTAATTTAATTTATTAATTTAATTTAATTTAATTTATTTATTTGATTTAATTTAATTTAATCTTTGATTTAATTTTATTTTTAATTTTAGTTTAATTGAAAATTTAAAAAGAGTTTAATAATTTAACTTTTTAATTTAATTTTAATGATTAAGTCCTTTAACATTTTAAAATTTAAATTTGAATTATCATTTTTAATTAGGAATTAAATATTATTGAGATGATTAATTTAGGGATTTTTTAAATTAAAGAATAAATCTTTTCTTAATGACATCCCTATCTTAATAATTCCAATTTTATTATTCTTCCAAATTTAATCAATTGTTTAATTAAGGTTTATTTTAATTATTTTAAATTGTTTAGTAGGTTTCTACCCTTTAATTATTTAAATTTCAATCATCCAAATCAGATTAAGATCAAATATTTTACTTGTTAATTTTTTATTAAACCTAAAGTTTTTATTAAGGGTTAAATTTTTTTTAATTACCATTTTGCCCTTCAAGCCTAATAATTTCATAACTCACTAAATTGAATTTAAATGAACTTGAAATTTTTATGTGACTTCACTCATATGTCAATAAAGACATGAGAGGAGAAAATGTGATTTTTCTGTATTTAATTTATTTATATAATTATTTTTAGTGGAAAATAGGAATTTCCAAGGAAAATTTAATAATATGACCAAGAGAAAGTTTCTGTCCTTAAGAAAATTATGGGACATTCCTAATGACCAGAGGACCACTTGGACCAACTTTGGTGATTTTTTGAATTATATTATTTTTATTATAATTATTTTAAGTTTTAGAGCATTAATTAATTTAAAAATAAAATAAAGGTTGAAAAATAAATTTTATATTTTTCAAAAATCTCTCTGATATCAAGGAAATCAGAGAATTAATTTTTGTAATTTTCTGATTTTCCTTTGATTTATTATAATTATTTTAGTGAAAATGCTAGAAAATACATTTTTTTAATTTTAAAATTACCCTAGGGCTTTAAAATTTAATATCTCATCAAATAGACCTAAGAAAAAATATGGGATTTATTCCTAAGTGATTAAAATTCAAAATGTGACATTTTGGTGAATTTTCTAATTTTTATGATTTTTATTATTTTTTAATTATTAAAATATTAAAATAATGCAAAAAATTAAATTTTTTAGAAAATTGAAATTTTAATTTTCATAAATTCCCCTGATATCAGAGAGGCTCCAAAACCAATTTGGTGAATTTTTGAAAGGTATTTTGAAAGTTATGAATTTTTAAAGTTCAAAATGGCTAAATGACTTAACCAACCCATTTAGTAGGGCTAACCTAGTCCAATTGACTTCAAAATTTTATTGTTGGTTCCTCTGATCCTGAAGGTCAGTGGAGAATTGATTTCAAGTCAATTTGATGAATGGTTAGCTCTAATTAATTAAAGAGCTATTTTGGGTGTTTAAGCCAATTAGGGTTATTTTAAATAAACTAATCCAAAATCTATTTTTCCTAGGGTCCCCTGGTCATAAGAGACATCACCAAATTTTCCTAGAATTTATTTCACAACATGCTAATTATTGGAATTAAAATACTCAAAACAGTAACATGAATTTGAAAAATCAATAACTTCTCATAAGGATGGCCTCTGACTTTGGCAAATTCAGGGAATGTTCCCAAATTCAGAGGCTGCAAAAGACCTATGGTCTCATGCCATGGTGAATTTTTTATATGCATGGAGAATTAAAAGAATGCAGAAGGTAAATAAATCATTAAAAATAAAATACTTGATGAAATTAAATGATTTCTTTTCCACATTATTCTCCTCTGTTCACTGAGCAAGTGGGTATTTTTATTTTATTTTTCTGATTTTTCTACACAAAGTTATGGATTTTTGAAGTTTAGGGAATTAAATAAATCAGAACATCCCTAATTTTCTATTTATCCGAGTCTGCGCCGCGTCAACCTCGGCAGCTCCGAAAGGCCACGCGGCGCGTTCTGGTTCAACGCCGCCATCTGACTCAGCGCTCCGGGGCCCCGCTGTGTCGTTCCATCTCCTGATCCGACGCGATCCTGGCCGTCCGTCCGCGCGTGTATTAAGTGAACAGCATCCGCTCATCGTCCCCAAGCGTCCTCACCCGAGAGCCATCCACACTAAATCCCTAATATCTCACTCGATACTCAATGGATTTTCGTGTTCTTATACTCTATGGATTCGTCTTGAAGAGACGAATACATCTATACGGTTTATGTGGCATGAAATTGATTCAATAAAAATGGAGAAGAAGAGTGAGGCCATACCTTTGCTCAGAGAAGTGTGGCTTCGATCTGAGGGTTGTGTCACCTTCGATTGGATCCCATCGAAGCTCCGGATGAAGTCTCCGGTGCGGTGAATTGCCTAGCTATGAAAGTGATCACGACCGATCACAAAGCTTAGAGGTCTGGAGCAAGCTGGGTGGCACTGGAGATGGGGCTTTCGGTGGGAAACTTCTCCTCTTGGTCCGAGTGAAGGTGTAGGACCGATCGATTTGAGGATTGGCTCACTATGGCAAAGTGTCCTGGTTTTGGGTGGAATTTCGGTTGAGAAATTGGGCTCGTTGGTGGGGATTAGGGCAAATTGACACTGGGGATCAAGCTGCTCACAGGATGGTGAAGGGTTTGGAACAATTTTGGCAGAGTTTCAGCAAGGTTTGTGCAACTCTCCTCTCATGGCCGTGAGGGGGTGGTGTTTAAATAGGAGAGGGTGGAGGGCCTCCCAGAAAGAGTTAGGGCATGGGATCAGCTGCTCTCGGCATGGGAAGAACAACCATGGAGGCCATTGGGGATGGGGCAGCTCAGCAGGTGAGAATTTCAAGGTTGGCTCACATGTGAGCTCTCGGCCATGGTGTTTTCCAGCGACTTGGTGGCTGGCAGGCCAGGCATTGGTCACCATCTTGTTCGGGTGGGTCGGGGGTCGGGGTTTAGTGTAGGCGATTGGCAAATGCCATGTGTAAAGAGCTTGGATTTAAATGGAATGGGGGGAAGGCCATTTTGGGTTCAAATGAGTCAACCCATGATTTTGGGCTAGGTTCACCACCCAAGGCCTGGTTTAGGCTGAATAGAAAGTGATTTAGATCAGCTTAATCAGTGAGGAATGGTCACCATCCAAGTACAATTAAGCTTAAGCAAGGTTTAGTGGAATCATGGGAGTGGTTAATCACCTTTAGGAATTAAGGAAAGAGTCTCCTCCTTTTGCCCAAAATGGCATGGTGACATGTAAAGAGGCTCTCATGGCTTCCATGTGGCTCATGCATGGCTTCATGGCTCACCTTTGGCTTGGGAAAAGTCAAGTCAATTTCATGGAAATGGATTTTAAGAAAATTTTGGTATTTTGATGGGAATTTGTATGGGGCTTAATTTGGAATGGCTTCATGATGAATTTTTAAACTTAGGGATTGATTTTAATTAAGGGTGTGATGTAGAGCAATTGTCATATGGGCTTTAGCATGAAATTTGGGCTTTTAAGAAGGTTTCCATGTAAGTGGGCTTTTGGTTTAAAAATAGATTTATGGATGGGAATTTTGCAAAATAATTTTTGGGTTTAGCTCATAGATGTGTCATGAGTGACTTGGAGCAAATTGGGAGTGATTTGGGTTTGAATTGGGTTGAATTTGAGCTCTTTTGGTGAATGGGCCAATATAGGTCAAATTGGGCTAAGTTGGGCCAATGTTGGGCTAGGGTTGAAATTAATGTAAAATTAATGTTGGGAAATGTTTATGGGAGTGTTTCAAAGAGGTTTTGACTTTGGTTGGGTTTTGATTTTAGGGTTTGGGTTCATTTGGGTTAGGTTTGGGTTTAGGTAAAAATTGGGCTTTTTGGCTTTGGGTTGAATTTGAGTGGGGTTTGGGTCTAAATTTTGGGCAAATCATGTTAGTGTTTTGTTTGTGGGAATGTTAAGGAAGATTTAGAAAAGATTTGGGGTTAATTGGAGTTGAATTGGGTGAATTTGGGTTAGGTTTGGTTTATGGGTGCAAATTGGGCTTTAAGGCCAAAAGTGAAATTGGATCCAAATGTCAATCAAATTGGACTTATATTTGGTCTAGATTGGTGTTGGGAATGTTGAATTGAAGTTTAGAATTGAATTGGACCAGAATTTGGATCAATTGGGTAAGTTTGGTTTGACATTGGGTTCACTTTGGGTTAAAATGGGTCAAATTGGGGGTTTTGACAAAAGTGGGGTAAATTGACAAAATTGGCCCATGGTGTAGTTAGACAAAATGAAATTGGGAATATTTGGGACGTTTTGGAATTTTCTGAGAATTTTCTGATTTTTTGGATTTTTGGGTCAAGAGGGGTATTTTGGGTATTTGGAGGGTATTGGAAGGTATTTTTGGAATTCTTGGTATTTTTGGGTATGGATGATCAATTTGAGTGATGTGGAAATGTTTGGGATTGACTTTGGTGAATTTTGGGTGATTTGGAAATTTTGGGGGATTTCAAGGGTTTTGGGTAGGCTAGGCAGGTCCAGGGCCCCGGGGGTCAAAAATTAAAAATTTGGAAAATTGAAGATTGGGTGAATATAAGTGGAATGAAATCATTTTAGTTGAGCCATGAAACCATATCAAGCCCACATGAGCCATGAAGGGACTCATTTCAGGCATCCAATATGTTGTTCCTAACCCTCTTGCACTTAGGGCTCGGGGGTTCGGGACCATCCATGTGAATCACCTTCATGAGTCAGGAGGTCAAGTTAGGTATGGGTGTGTTTCTAGGAGGTGTGTGAAAGTGTAGTGTATAAGTGTAGTGTATGTGTAAGCCAGCCCTTCACCAGACCAGGCCACCCAGGGCAGTCCTAAGGCCAAAGAGTCCTATAGGAACTCATCTTTTAAACTTCCACATTTGATTTCAACCCTCTAGGTGATTAAGGGTCTACAGTCAAGTTTGTGGAGTTTGCAGGGAGTTAAGAAGTGGTTTGAATTTTTAAGTGGTGGGTCCCAATTCTAGTCCTCTAAGATAGTCAAAGGAAAAGCCTAAGGCTAGATCCTAAGTACTAAAGGGAAGAAGAGAAGACCTCATCGAAAATGAGGTCAACAAATGGACCCCCAATAGGTGTGGTGAGCTGACGGAGCACACCGCGAGTATTTGTGTTGACCGAAGCGATCAGCAAAACCAACACAAACGTCCAAGTAACAAACTTAGGACAAAGTAGAAGAATTTCCGTTGGGGAGTGTCAAGTATATCTACGAGGCCCGGAGATTCACGAACTCTCGGCAGGGAAAGGAAAAGGAGGTGAATCCCAAATCACATGATCTGGGAGGATTTCAATTTAGATTTTATTTTGTTTTAGTCTAAGTTTTGATGTGTGAGCTTAGATTTTAATTTGGAGTTTTAATTTATATTGAAGTTTTGTCAAAATTAATTTGAAGGGATTTGATTTGAAAATGGAATTTTGAGGTTTTGGATGTAACATCTTCAACGTCAAAAGAAAATTGAATTGATTGGATTGAATCATTATAATGAGGAGAGATTTTAGAGCTATGTGGTATCGGATGTAAAATCCTTAACCTCAAGAATTTGATTTTGATGTATTTCATTGCGATAGGGAAAGAACCTAAAGCAATGCAGTCTCGGATGTAAAATCCTCAACCCCAAAAGTTTGATTTTGATGTATTTCATTGCGATAGGGAAAGAACCTAAAGCAATGCGGTCTCGGATGTAAAATCCTCAACCCCAAGAATTTGATTTTGATGTATTTCATTGCGATAGGGAAAGAACCTAAAGCGATGCGGTCTCGAATGTAAAATCCTCGACCCCAAAAGTTTGATTTTGATGTATTTCATTGCGATAGGGAAAGAACCTAAAGCAATGCAGTCTCGGATGTAAAATCCTCAACCCCAAAAGTTTGATTTTGATGTATTTCGTTGCGATGGGGAAAGAACCTAAATCAATGCAGTCTCGGATGTAGAATCCTCAACCCCAAAAGTTTGATTTTGATGTATTTCATTGCGATAGGGAAAGAACCTAAAGCAATGCGGTCTCGGATGTAAAATCCTCGACCCCAAAAGTTTGATTTTGATGTATTTCATTGTGATAGGGAAAGAACCTAAAACAATGCGGTCTCGGATGTAAAATCCTCGACCCCGAGAATTTGATTTTGATGTATTTCATTGCGATAGGGAAAGAACCTAAAGCAATGCGGTCTCGGATGTAGAATCCTCGACCCCAAAAGTTTGATTTTGATGTATTTCATTGCGATAGGGAAAGAACCTAAAGCAATGCGGTCTCGGATGTAGAATCCTCGACCCCAAAAGTTTGATTTTGATGTATTTCATTGCGATAGGGAAAGAACCTAAAGCAATGCAGTCTCGGATGTAAAATCCTCAACCCGAAGAATTTGATTTTGATGTATTTCATTGTGATAGGGAAAGAACCTAAAGTAATGCAGTCTCGGATGTAGAATCCTCAACCCCAAAAGTTTGATTTTGATGTATTTCATTGCGATAGGGAAAGAACCTAAAGCAATGCAGTCTCAGATGTAGAATCCTCAACCCCAAAAGTTTGATTTTGATGTAGTCATTGACTTTGCAAAGATTTGTAGTGTTGATTTGAAAAGTGTGGAATTTGGGTGTTTCAAAAATTTCATGAAAGTTGTAAAAGACTTTCATGGAAGGAAATAGATTAGGAGGAAATATGTAGATGTTACACACCCCGTTCAAAAGAGTTGATCGGAAGTTGCTGGTTTGGGTTGGATACAATTCCTCGCCATCAGATTCGATCCGTGTTAATGGAATCAACCGCTTCCATCCCAGACAAGGGAGAGGGTAGAACAGATTGGATTTCAGATTTGGAAGGTTGAGTTTGAACTCGATTGAAATTTGATTTGAAATTTGATTTGAGATTTGAAAGGATTGAATTTGAAATTTGATTGAAGATTGATTTGAGATCTGGAAGATCGAATTTGAATTTAATTGAGATTTGATTGAGATTTGGAATCTGGAAAGATTGAATTTAAAATCGATTTAAAACTTGTGCTCATTTTATTTTTTGTCCTTTAAAGATTCAAATTTATTTTATCGTTTATTTAATGTTCATGTGAATTTGGTGTTTATCATTTTTAGATTTTTAAGGGAAGTTTTATTTTATTCTCTTTTTTTTATTTCTTTTCTGTTCTTTGTTCGAAGTTTATTTAACTTTAATGGCGTTTCTCAGTCAATTTGCACAAAAGAGGTGAAGGCCAAAAAAATGTGACATGGTCACTTTCATTCCAATCATGTCGAAGATACATCATACAACTCGATGCGGAATACATCTCATACAATCCATGTAGACTCAAAACGGACTATGTATGATCTTCATCGATCCATCCAAAGAAGCATCTGTCGAAAATCCATGTACGAATAGTGAGGTACATGGTCGATAACATCACCTTCCAAGCCATCCTTGGCGAGAATGCCGTATGGATGTTCGTTGGAGGTGTGATATTTTCCATGCAACTCACGGCTCGTAAGGCCGGAGGCTCTCTAGCTTCGAGTGCATGTGGAAATGGTAAGGTGTCTTCCTGTCGTCCATCCTCCTGAAAGTAAGCGAGATCCGCTTCACTTGGTACTCCCGGTATGCAATGCTTAGCGATATACGCTCCGTTGCCCTTCGGTATCATGACGGAACCTACCGGTAAAGGTATCTTCAACGGCCCTCGGAACTCACACGGGCACCTGCTATCCGGAGGTCGGATCCGAACATGATGTTACACTCGTTCGGGAAAGAGGCGTGCGAAAGGTTCGACAAAGTCGTGGTGATCTATGTGCGGGGGTATGTAGTCACCACTGCTTGTAGATGTTAATAATGCAACTATTGGGTATGCAATCTGCGCGAGTACCCTCCATGTTATCAATCTCTTTACCATTCTCTTGATGACTAGTGGCATTGGATCCACTTGGCCATGACGGAGTATTCTCAGAGGGTTTCCCTTCCTGTCTTCCGTAAAGTTGTAACAGCATCCGCATTGTATTGTAATTCTCCCTTTCCCTGGCATCCATCTCCGGGGTTCTGAGTAGGTGTTTTCTCTTAGGCGGCCCGCTCGGCCCATTCTTTTCAAATCCCGGATGCAATCCACGATTTGTTGTTGTTCATATTCGAGAATACATACGTATGTAGCTCGAGGCCCTCTAGTATATTGATCCTTCGCACTCCAATTCTCTCGAAATATTCAAAGGTTTTCTTTTCGACATTCTGCATTCTTTCCAGCTCGTATTCCGGAATAATCTACAGAAGGCGGGGCCTGGTGACGTATTGTGGGATATACGGCTCAATCCCTTCACGTTCTCCTGCATACCTCGGCTCCTCGGGGATGATGTCCGTCGGGACATCCCCGGGGTTGCTTCTGCAACAAGGTCATGCATCAGCTGGTGGTTCTATGCGGTAGCGTGGTAGTCTTCTTTCCTACGATCTTCGTGAGATTTCCACGGTCCTTTCGGTTATCCTAGGAGCTGACCTCCTTTCTTCGGGTTCTGGTGAACCGGTGTCCTTGACGTGTATGTCTTTGGTAGTAGCAAGCTTGCCTCGTCGCGCTGGTCCATTGCTAGTTTGGTTAACATCTTACGGATACGGCGATTCTTATTTCTTCGTTGTGTTCTTGTGAGAGTAGCTCTTCGAACTTCTTGAATTTACGTAGGCGCGGCGGCGACAAGCTTGCCCTCTGTTGTAGCGACTACGGACTTGATTTTCTTATCTTCTTCGGTGTTTGCCTTTCTTTTCTTGTTGTTGGATTGGTGGCTTGGGCCACCCACTTTCATCACTGTCTACCCAGGCAGTTCCTCTCGGTCAACTGGGATACAGTCACTTTCCTCGTACTGTAGGCTTGCTGGTGCGAAGTCCGAGTCAATCTCGATTATCGTTCCATCTTTCACCCTCTTTTCGTAGAGTGCAAGGCTTACGCCATTTCTAAAGTTCAAGACCAACCGCCCGTTCGACATTTCCCTGCGAAAAGACAAGGAAAAGGATCGGGGGTTGTACTAAGAACAAGAACATTAAGAAAATGTTTATTAAAGACAATTTTTTATTACTTTTTGTATTTTTAAATTTAACAGGAATGAAGTGGGGAAAGATCAGGAAAAAGATCTTAATATGGAAGAGAAAACAAGGAAAACTTTATTATCATGATTTTATTTATTTTAGCACATTTTTTATTATTTTTGGTTTCGGACCCAGTCATAAGTAATTACTTCGCCCGTGCTTCTAGGGATGAAGAATTCATTCCTTCGAAACATCGGGTAGCATAATACTTTTTCAAGTATCGTCCATTGATCGAAAGCATATGTCGTTCTCCACAGCAATTCACTAGGCTGGTAGGACCTCACGAGTATCTTGCTTCAACCACAAACGACCCTTCCCAAGTGAGCTCAAATTTTCCTCCTATCTTGCGGTGTGCAAGAATAGGTCTCTTGAGAATGAGAACTAAGTCACCAAATTTGAAGGTTCTTGGGCGGACCAGTTTGTCATGGGCTTGAACCATCTTGGCTTGATACAGTTCTAAATTCTAGCTGTGTTGCTAAGTCTTTTCCCTTCCGGGCTTTCTAATTCTTCTAGCCGTAATTTGGCATTCTCTTCGTCGTGATCTTGTTTGCAGCTGCAATTACGAGTGAAGGAAGGCTGAACCTCTAAAGGTAACATCTGCCTCGGACCCATACACCGAGCATAAGGTGTAGCTTGAGTAGGAGTTCGAAGGTTGTACGGTAGGCCCATAAGGCTTCTAACAACTTCTCGTGCCAATTTCTCTTATTATCATCCGGGGTTTTCTTTAAGATTTGAACGAGAGTTTTATTAAAAGCCTCGAGCGGGCCGTTTGCTCTTGGATAGTAAATTGTTGAATATCGCCGGTCGATTCTGTGTCTCACGACAAAATTGTTGATTTGTGTGCTTCGAATGCGACCCATTATACGAGATGATCTGCATGGCACTCCGAAACGGTAGACAACTTGGTTCTTGAAAAGCGCAGCACGTGGTGTGCTTTCACTTCTCTAAGTGGAGCTGCCTTTGTCCACTTGGAAAAGTAATCCGTAGCCGCAAGAATGAAGCGATGTCCTTTTGAAGATGGTGGTTCTATTGGACCCACTATATCCGTGCCCCAACATTCAAATGGCCACGATGCGATTGTCGGATGTAGCACATTTGGAGGTTGGTGTAGAACCACTCCGTGCACTTGGCATTGGTGACGGCTTTTGGCGATTTTCATGCGGTCGGTCATCATCGAGGGCCGGTAGTACCCTAATCTTTTAATTTTTATTTTCATCTTCGGACCGGAGCGGTGAGCGCCACGAGTCCGAATGCACCTCTTTAACAATTTCACGGGCCTCGGACACCTTAGGCACCTCGGCCGCATTTGATCGAAAGACCTTACGTATAACGTGTTATTTATTAATGCGTAAGACGGAGTTCTTTTCTTGATACGATGGGCTAGCGACCTATCGTCCGGTAGTTTTCCTATTGCGGGTAGTACTATTAATGGTTGTCGCCGATCTTGTGTGTTTTACATCCTTTGTTGCAGCTGATTCTTTTTCTTTTTCGATTTGTGTATTGTGTCTATGTCGAGCTGTGATAGGACCGACGTCCAGTGAGCTGACACTTCCACTGATTCATCTTGCAAACGGGAAAATTCTTTTGCGAGACGGGCTAAAGCATGCTGCTCAAAGCATTTTCTTTTACGAGAATTTTGTAGATCGTCACATTTGGAATTTGTTCCAACAGTTTGTATGGCATCTTGGAAGTATTGCTCGAGTCTTGGTTTTAAAATTTTGTCTTGTCCGGTGATACGTTGAATGATTACTTGTGAATCCCAGTAGATGTTGATGTCACGTTATCCCCATTTGAATAGCTAATTCCGAGTCTATTATGAGGGCTTCGTATTCTGCTTCGTTGTTTGTACATAGCTCTGTTAAGTGGTAGGAGTATCTTAACATCCCTCGCTCCGGTGTTATAAAGATTAATCTAATTCCTGCCTTACCGGGCACTATCACTTGCGATTCTTCGTCTTTGTGTGCTGAAGATGCTCCGTCGAAATATAATTCCCAACGTCGATCATCAGGGTCTTCTAGGCTCATTATTTGTTCATCGGCAAGTCATCATTGAGAGGAGATTACTGCCGGTAAAGGGTGTCTTTGCGAGGAAGTCTGCTAGGACTTGTCCCTTTACGGCACGAAGAGGCACGAAAGTTATATCGAATTGCAATAATATCATTGACCACACGGCAAGTACGCCGAAAGCGTTGGACGGGTCATCGAAGTATTGCAATGGATTAAACTTCGAGATCGAGGTTGACCTTATGAGAAAGCATGTAGTGCACGAGGTTTTGAGCGGCGAAGATCGGGGCCAAACAATGCTTTTCAATTGCGGGATACCTTATTTACGTCGGAAGTAAACGACGGCTTAGGTAGTAAAGAGTATTTTCTTTACCCTCATCATTGACACAGGCTAACGGGGCTCCGAGGAGTCGTCTAAAGCCGCGGTATAAAGTATCGACGGTCTACACGAGGCCGGAGCTGCTAAGACAGGAGGTGTCATTAAATATTGTTTAATGTCCTCGAAGGCCTTCTGGAATTTCTCTTCCCAAATAAATTTGGCGTCCTTTTTAACTAGTGCTGAGAAAGACTGACACCTACCTGACAAGTTCGAGATAAAGCGTCGAAGATATGCCAACTTCCTTTGAAAAGATCGTAGTTGTTTTAAGGTTTTGGGAGACGACATTTCTAAGATAGCTTTAATCTTTTCCGGGTCGATTTCAATTCCACGATGTCGGACAACGAATCCTAAGAATTTTCCGGAGGTGACGCCGAAGGCGCATTTTAAGGGATTCATCTTAAGGTTAAATTGTCTTAATCGTTCGAAAACAATTCTCGAATCATACAGGTGGTTTTCCTTTACTTTGCTTTTGATGACCACATCGTCCACGTAACATTCGACTTGATTGTGGATGAGATCATCAAAAATTCTTGTCATTGCTATCTGGTAGGTTGCTCCTGCATTCTTCAGTCCGAATGGCATTATTGTGTAGCAATATACTCCGATTGGCGTTCTGAATGCTGTAAGTTTTTCATCTTCTGGAGCCATTTTTATCTGGTTGTATCCTGAAGATCCATCCATGAATGAAAATATTTCATGCGTCGAAGCAATGTCGATCATTAATTCTAGGATCGATAGAGGGAATTCATCTTTTGGACATGCCTTGTTTAAATCTCTGAAGTCCACACAAATTCGATCGACCATTCTTCTTTCGGCGGCACCACATTGGCTAGCCAAGTCGGGTATTGTTCTTCACGGACAAATTTGGCGTCTATTAGCTTTTTAACTTAAGCTATGACTTGTTGTTCGATCTCTAGACGCATTCTTCCGGGACCTTGTCGGCGGGACGAAGTAGGATCCACTCCTAGCTTATGGATTGTGACCTGCGGAGCTAATCACGGCATCTCATCGTAGCTCCAAGCAAAACAGTCTTTAAATTCCATTAATAACTTGATTATTTCTTCGAAATCTTCTTTATTGAGTAAGGAGCTAACAAAGGTAGGTCTAGGCTCTTCGCTAGTACCTAAGTTAACTTCCGTTAACTCATCTATTGTAGATTTAATTTCTTCTTCGAATTCTGGTGGTGTGTCTCCAATTTGTAAATCTTCGAATTCTTACGTGGTTTCCATGCGGTTTTCATTAGACTCACAAGTGACAACCAAGCAAAATTCGGTATCGTCAGCTGATCCTCTTGTGCCGAATCCGAGACCATGCTTTGAATTGGGTTGACGACCGGAGTTATTCCATAATTTTTCAAAATGTCGTGATTGGCCTTTTGTCCATTGTCGAGGTAAGAAACCACACTGAATTAAATTTTGAACACGGGGAGAGTACCACTCAAAAAGTAATTCCATTAATTCTGATGAAGTGACATCTTCAAATTGTACATTATTTCCAATTTTGGAGGAAGGAGCACCACGGTAGAATTTGATTGGCTTTGCACCGCCGCTACGTACCTCTTTGACCACCATACCCTCGATCTTATTAGAATGGATCGGGGTCAGGGTCATAGTATGTACATAGTGGTTAATCTTCTCGTACATTGATTTGTATTCTTCGTTCTTCTCATCTTCGAGAGAGATCTTGAATTGCGGCTTCTTCGGAGCTTATTGTCGCTTGCTTCTTGTTTGATTTCTTTTTCTTCTTTAGAAGCCTGTCTTCCCACTCAACATTGATGGTCGGCTTCTTCGTCCAGCTCGTCCTAACGTCTCTACCACGACCTCGTCCCCGGCCTCGACCTCGGATGCGAGTTGTGGAGAAACCTTCCCCATCTCACCGTAAGGGAGTGGTGAGTGACTGTTAGACTAGAACTTCAGGTTCTTCGTTGTCCCAAACTTTCTTCGCTTCATTTGTTATGGTATCTACGGAGAAGATTGTTTTCTTCGGAGGTGCATAATAAGTCGCATCTTCATGGATTCCAATTTCATGTACGGAGAATGGTTGTGAGTTACCTTTGATGCCTTTGTTCCCCTCCATCGTAGTATTTGATGCACTTGGTGTAGAGATGATGGTACCATCCTATTTTCATGTATCCATGGTCGGCCCGAGTAGAGCGTTGAACGACGTTTACGAATCAATTATGTGAAATTTTACGGTTGTCTTTGCTAAGTCACCGGTCTTCATCGATAGTGTTATTGATCCGAGGGCTCTTTCTCCTTTCTGGTTGAATCCTCTTAATAACATTTTGTCGGCTTCGAGTTCACGGGCATTAATTTCCAAGTATGCTAGTGTTCGAAGACTCATTATATTAATTGATGCTCCTAGATCCACCAATACTCTGGAGAGTGTAAATTTCCTAATTGTAAGCTCGAAATGTACAACGGTCGGTTGTGATCTGTCGTCCCAAGTAGTAGGTCATTGTCCGTGAAGGTAACACCTCGTTGTTCCTTTAACGAGCAAACCTCATCTAAGGAATCTCCGGCCATTTGAGCTAAGCAAATTTACCGGATCAAGTAAGGCCTTGATCGAGCTTCTCTCATCTCCTTTGATAAGATGAGAGCGTCGTAGATGCTCAGTTTGGCCGGTAGTTTCCTAAGATGGGCTAGCACGTTATAGTCCACTTTATTTTCATGTGTCTCGTCTTCTTCTTGAATGGGTATTTCTTCTGCCGGGGTTGGTTCTTCTTGAACAACCACCTGCTTTCCTTTGTCCTTTGGACCCATTCTCGGAGGTAGAACTCTTCCATTTCTTAAGTTAACCTCTGTAATTTCTTCTGAATCTAGTGTTGAGCTTGCTGGTGTTTCTTCCTGAATCGGAATGACAGGTTCTTCCGGATTAGCTTCGAGTACGAAGGCTCTAACTCTATTGTGATTGGAGCTCCTCGAAACTCGCGAGATAGATTCGTTGCTTGTTGAACTCTCGTAGCCTCCTTGATGGATGTCTTCTTTGTCATTTTGATCGTCGAGATTGTGTATGATTTGAGAATTGTCGTTGGTATCGAAATCGATGTCCGGATTGTCGCTAGTTACGTAATCGTTAGAAACGATCAAAATGTAGCCAACGCCATCACCCTTATCATTATAAGATTCCACCGGAGTGAGCAAATAATCATACGAGTCGGAGGTTCGAGGGATTTCTCCCCCGAATCCGAAACAACTATCCTAGGATAAGCAGCCCCTAGTCTAGCCTTAGGAGCCTCGGTCTTCTCTTCTTCATCGATTTTCTTCTTTTCTTCAATCGTCTCTTGTTGAGGTGGTTCTTCTATCGCAAGTGATAATGCCGACTTGACAGGTTTTGAACTCTGAATTGAAGCTCGCCCCGAAGCTGTTTGGATGCTGTCTAAAATCTTTTTCGAAGACCTTGTCCAAGCGGTAGTCCATCCATCGTCAGTTGTATAGGGATCTATCGGAACGATGAGATCAGTCGAGACAACATTGACGGAACCTCCTTTCTGGGGTTCCTTCATGTACTCCTTCGGGATTGTTATATTCCCTTTCCGAAGGTTGTCATTGAGCCAACTTTTGAAGGTAATGCAATCCTTTATCTTGTGTCCAAGCATCCGGTGGTAAGGGCAAAAGTTGGGATAACCTTTCTTGTTGACTTCTTCTGGTCTTTTAGGCGCTGGCAGCTAGAAATATGGAGTCTTCATTAGACTACGGAACATCTTTGGCACTGCCTCATTTTTGAATGGATATTCCCTGCTCAGAAACTCCCTTAATGTACGTTGCGGACGAGGCGGTTGTTCATATTGTTGAGATGACTGATAGCTAGGTCGGGGTTGCTGGTAATTCTGTTGAGGTTGCTGCGGCCGTTCGGACGATATCTGTATTGGTTGCTTGCCTTTGTCGACTGCTGCAATGATCCTGGATTTCTTTTCAAAAGTCTTCACAGGCTTTTGCTTGTCTGTCTTATCGGCGAAACTTAATTGCTTCGCCTCTTCTTGCAAGCTCCCGGCCTTGCTTAACAACTTCTCGAAAGTCTTAATAGTGAATCCTTTGAGGAGAAGTGCTATCGGGCCGTGAATGCTTTTAAGTAAGATGCCGACTGCATGCTGTTCTTGTAATTGTGGTTCATACTTCATACTTAGATTCCTCCTTAGAAGTATGTAATCCACCAAAGTTTCGTTCGGCTTCTGCTTCTCTACCACTAAAGCACCTATAGTGATGTGGTGCTGAGCTCCGGCAAATCGCTTGATGAAGAGGTTTTCTAGTTCTGAGAACGTCTTCACTGAACCATTTGGTAATTCCGCATACCAATCAAAGGCGATCCACGATGAGGCTGCGCGACGAACCGTCGGAAGAGTAACGCATCGCTCCCGCCGGCATTGCAACAGCCGGCACGAAAGTGTGCAACATGCTTGTCGGGGATTCCCGGTTCCATCAAAGGTCTTGAACGAGAGGTGGTACGAAGCCTTTTGGGTATTGGACGGCGTCGAATTCTTCCGGGTAAGGTCTACCCGTCCGAATGGATGTCCCGCTCTTTGACTGTGCTAAGGCTTCTCGCACCTGCTGTTCCACCAAGCTCTTGATATCCTTCTCTAGAATCATACTTTGTGTTGTATCTTTCTTTAGCCGGTCATCCCCGTTGACAGACGTAATCTCCTTTCCTTCGTCTACGATGTGAATGACCTCTGGGGGTGTCTCTCTTTGGGGTTGCACTTGACTCTGGAGAGTGGCTAGGGCTACAGCCATCTCTTCAATTCTCTTCGCCATTTGGGCGATCGTATCGTCTTTCTCTTGAAGCTGTCTTCTCATCACTTCCGGCTCCTCTCTTTCCGCGGCTGCAGGAGCACCTTGTGAAGCTGACGAAGCTCGTGTTTCGACCATGTTGATTTCTGCATATTCATCATCCATGAATTCCGATGAATCAATCTCGTCTCCGAATTTCTCTTCTCTTTCTTTTGCTAGTCGTTGAATATCAGTCCTTAACTTTTCCATAGCGTCCTCTAGCGGTCTTTTCTGTGCATCCTCGCAGTTATCGTGTGATAGCTGTCGGGTTCCCTTCTCACGAGTCCCCTTTACGGCGGTGGCACTTTCTTCGGATTCGAGTCTCTCGACGAGACTTTCCTTCTCGAGTTGTTGTTTCAATCTTAATTGTCCGGTAGTGGGACGCCATACCATCCTTCTAGCGGCGGAAGGTCTAGGACCGGATGGTGCTGTCGGCCCAAATGCTTGGAAGGTGGTATCCTCCCTAATCTGTAACCCTGAAACAACGACAGGCGGACTAGCCTTCATCCTTTTATTTGGCTTTTCTGTAACGATGACAGGTTCTACTCGCGGCCCAAGACGGGATTTGACTGGAACCCGCCCTATCCTTCTTAAAATCTCCGATACGGGGCATTTCTCTTTCTTTGCTAGTTTCTCGATCACAGTCTGTAGTCGGGCAAATGGTGTAATCCTAGCCCTTTTCTTTCTGCTGTCGTCGTAGTACGCTGGTCGAGGTAATGTCGAAACAATCCTGCAGACATTTTCCTCGTCAGCTGCGGCAGAAAGGGGATGGAATCTACTTCCTTCCAAAAAGGGTGTATCTTCAGGCAATGGTATGTATTCGGGTAGTGGTGTGTACTCGGGGATTTACGGGATTTCCTCCGGGAAAGCAACTTCGGCGGCTCGGCGCTTCCGGCAATCTTCCTACTTATGTTCCTTCTTTGGGTCCGTGTTAGTGATGGAATTCTTGAGCCGGACCCGATTTAAAAACGAGAAGGTCTCACGGGAAAGTCTCGTACCCTCCACGGTAACGGGTTCACCATAGTTACGGATTTCCTTCCCCTTTAATTTGGCAGAAGTCGGGGTAGGTGCGGAGACAACTAGACCGGTGGGGGTAGCAAGAACGGTCCTTCGCGGACGGCGAGTACTCCTCTCAGTCGGGATCTTTTGCAGGGGAGGAAACTCTTGGGTTGACCTAAGGTTGAACTCGATCAACAGCTTCTCAGCTTCAGATACTTTGTTTATCAATACGAAAAGGGAAACGTCGGTGATCTTGACATTTGTGTTCTCGAATCCTTGTCCAAACTGGATGATCCCATTGTCGGGCAGCTCAATCTTATAAACAGTGAAGTCCAGTCCATTGGTGAAGGAGAAAATCAGCTTTGGGGCTTCCATTTCTGCAGGGTAGATTCTGATTGTCAGTCCCAACTTATGCTTCTTCTCATCAGGATGAAAAGAAAGGAATTGAAACGAGTCCGAACACATTCTTGTTCATGTATTTATAAGAAGGAGTTATTTGTTAAAAGAGTCATTCATTAGAAAGTTTGTTTATTTAGAACAGAATGTTCGAAGGTGTAGAGAAGGTAATGAATCCGATTTAGAGTTGGAAAGGAAAAGAAAGTCTTATGCAAGACTTCTCGACTCGAAGGATCACTCCTAAACTAACACCTATTGGGGGTCCACCCCACCTCAGAAATGAGGTAAAAGGATCTCGGAACCTCTCTGTTTAGGGGTGTCTAAACAGTGGCTCCTAAATCCGAGAGAATGTTGGCTATACTTGTTCAAGGTAGAAATGAACATAGTATTTCCAATGGAAAGAAGGGTAGCTTGATCCATTAGGGACATGGATACACTACCGATTTTTGAAAGCAGAATTGTCTGATTAAAAATGGAGAGAGGAATCTTCCCCAGCGAGTCGCCAGAAATTGTCGGCACATTTTGAGGTTGTGTGTTTTATTTTGAAAAAGGGGGTCACCTAAAAGAAATTGTGCGGCGAATTTTTTAATTTAATTTAAATAAATAATTTGAAAAGTAGTATTTGATTTTGAAAATAATTTTAAATTTGAAAATTTTAAGATATGAAATCAAACTGATCTCACATCCCAAATAGTTCACATAAACGAGCACCGCACCACAAACCATGTATCTATCCCTAAGGATAGACACACTGCTTGATGGTGGGGCCCGATTAAATAAACTAGAAGCTTTGTGACATCCGTTTGGCCTGCGAACCAATTTTATAAGCCGACAAATTCCCCTGCTTAATATGAAAGCATTAAACAGGGTTTATATTACTCGGGTTCTTTAAAATTCCCTATAAGGGCAAGCCCCTATAGTTAATTACATCTTAAGTGACGGGAGTCACCTAAGAAAACTCTCGATAATAATCAATAATTACGCTCTCATGAATTTCAAAGTTTAAGTTTTCAAAGGATTGAATTTTGGAATTTCAATAAGGAATGGAGTCGAGTTTGGAACATTTTGTTTTGAGAATTCGAAGGAAGAAAGGTAGGAGAAATTACGGATTCGAAGCGAACTTCGGTAATTTCCCGACTATCCTATTATTTGGCTTGAATTTAGGAAAGTCCTAATGTTTATTTAATGTTTTGATCTTGTCGATTTTAATTAATTAGGGCTTATATTTATATGATAGAATCACACAAATAGCCTCGAAGATGTGAGGGTTTATGTCGTATCAGACGACTACCTCGGAATCCTAAGACCGGTTAGGGCTTAATTTGCAATGCAAATGCCTAACAAAAGGTTGAGGATTTATGTTGCACTAAGAAAACTACCTCGAAGTCCTATGGCTTAGTTATTTAATTCTAAGAAAGTTTTGCTGAAGTAGACTTGTTTTGCTGATGACGAGGGTCGTGCTGCCCACCATGCTCCGAGCTCCTTGTTGTTGCAGAGGTTTAGTTTTAGAAGTCGTAAATCAGGAGACGAGAGAAGTGTTTTGGTTTAGAGAAGTTTTAAAATCCAAGTGTTTTTGTGTTTTAATTAAAACAAATCTTAAAATTGATTATAACGACACCGGTTAAGATCCCACGGTTCCATCCTTCCGGCATCGTTATTTTTATCGAATTCACTTAGTCCAGATGAATTTGCTAAACTCAACTAAATGAGTTCCACACTTTCATTTAGGCTGTGGGAAATCCCGTTAGCAACACGTAGGTTACATCATCCGAGGTATTCCCGATCATCCAACAGGACGTTTTAATTTAGTTGTAATTGTAGTTTTGTGTTTTGTTTGTGATTAAATTTTGAGTTGTTTTATATTTTTAATTTAGTTTTGGTTTCATTTTTAGGGACTATCCTAAAGGTGTGGGTTTTCATGCAACAGTTGTTTATCATGCAAGAAAAGTAAGTACAATGCGATTAAATAAATTGCAACAATGTAAATTGCAAGAAAGTAAATTGCAATAAAATAAAAGCGTACTCGGAGGGTCTTCCCGTCATCCCAAGCTGCACTTAAAACACAATTAGAATATTTAAGCAAGTTCCTAGGTAAAGCTAAGGGAAGGGTCATGGTGTTCTACCAAGTTCCTAATCCTATAGCTAGTCATTTCCTATGACGTCTAGGTTCTTTGTGTTTTGGTTTGAGGACGATTTTCTTCATCAAAGAATAATTAAGTTCAATTGTTCTTATGAACATCCTATCATATTGAGGAAGTGCTTAAGAAGAATCTTAAACATCTTTTCAATATTGATAGGATTGTTTTAAGTCTAAATGAATTCAATCATACAAATGAATTAATCGTCCGGGAATTCAAGTTTTGTTGTTATCTTACTCAGTGAACTGGGACATTTGAATGTCCTATAAGTGAAGTAACATTTCATTTAATGTTCTGTTTAGGAGTTATGATAATTAAAGTTTTCGAGGGCAAATTGGTGTTCCAATGATTTGTGATTTAATTTAAATTAATGGGTTTGAATTTGGAATAGTGTTCAAGTTGATTTATATTTAGTTTCTTTATGTCTTAGATGATGTTATTTAATTCAATTTAATTTAACTTTGATTTAATTTAATTTGGTTTAGTTTAATTTAATTTAATTTAGTTTAATTTAATTTGATTTGATTTAATTTAATTTAATTTAATTTATTTATTTAATATGTTTTAATTTAATTTAATTTAATTTAATTTAATATTTTTTAATTTAATTTAATTTAGTTTAATTTAATTTAATTTGTTTAATTTAATTTAATTTAATTTAATTTAATTTAATATAATTTATTTATTTTAATTTAATTGATTTATTTAATTTAATTTAATTTACTTGTTTGATTTATTTTAATTTAATCTTTGATTTAATTTTATTTTTAATTTTAGTTTAATTGAAAATTTAAAAAGAGTTTAATAATTTAACTTTTTAATTTAATTTTAATGATTAAGTCCTTTAACATTTTAAAATTTAAATTTGAATTATCATTTTTAATTAGGAATTAAATATTAATGAGATGATTAATTTAGGGATTTTTTAAATTAAAGAATAAATCTCTTCTTAATGACATCCCTATCTTAATAATTCCAATTTTATTATTCTTCCAAATTTAATCAATTGTTTAATTAAGGTTTATTTTAATTATTTTAAATTGTTTAGTAGGTTTCTACCCTTTAATTATTTAAATTTCAATCATCCAAATCAGATTAAGATCAAATATTTTACTTGTTAATTTTTTATTAAACCTAAAGTTTTAATTAAGGGTTAAATTTTTTTTAATTACCATTTTGCCCTTCAAGCCTAATAATTTCATAACTCACTAAATTAAATTTAAATGAACTTGAAATTTTTATTTGACTTCACTCATATGTCAATAAAGACATGAGAGGAGAAAATGTGATTTTTCTGTATTTAATTTATTTATATAATTATTTTTGGTGGAAAATAGGAATTTCCAATGAAAATTTAATAATATGACCAAGGGAAAGTTTCTGTCCTTAAGAAAATTATGGGACATTCCTAATGACCAGAGGACCACTTGGACCAACTTTGGTGATTTTTTGAATTATATTATTTTTATTATAATTATTTTAAGTTTTGGAGCATTAATTAATTTAAAAATAAAATAAAAGTTGAAAAATAAATTTTATATTTTTCAAAAATTTCTCTTATATCAAGGAAATTAGAGAATCAATTTTTGAAATTTTCTAATTTTTCTTTGATTTATTATAATTATTTTAGTGAAAATGCTAGAAAATACATTTTTTTAATTTTAAAATTACCCTAGGGCTTTAAAATTTAATATCTCATCAAATAGACCTAAGAAAAAATATGGGATTTGTTCCTAAGTGATTAAAATTCAAAATGTGACATTTTGGTGAATTTTATTATTTTTATGATTTTTATTATTTTTTAATTATTAAAATATTAAAATAATGCAAAAAATTAAATTTTTTAGAAAATTGAAATTTTAATTTCCATAAATTCCCCTGATATCAGAGAGGCTCCAAAACCAATTTGGTGAATTTTTGAAAGGTATTTTGAAAGTTATGAATGTTTAAAGTTCAAAATGGCTAAATGACTTAACCAACCCATTTAGTAGGGCTAACCTAGTCCAATTGACTTCAAAATTTTATTGTGGGTTCCTCTGATCCTGAAGGTCAGTGGAGAATTGATTTCAATTCAATTTGATGTATGGTTAGCTCTAATTAATTAAAGAGCTATTTTGGGTGTTTAAGCCAATTAGGGTTATTTTAAATAAACTAATCCAAAATCTATTTTTCCTAGGGTCCTCTGGTCATAAGAGATATCACCAAATTTTCCTAGAATTTATTTCACAACATGCTAATTATTGGAATTAAAATACTCAAAACGAGTAACATGAATTTGAAAAATCAATAACTTCTCATAGGGATGGCCTCTGACTTTGGAAAATTCAGGGAATGTTCCCAAATTCAGAGGCTTCAAAAGCCCTATGGTCTCATGTCATGGTGAATTTTCTATATGCATGAAGAATTAAAAGAATGCAGAAGGTAAATAAATCATTAAAAATAAAATACTTGATGAAATTAAATGATTTCTTTTCCACATTATTCTCCTCTGTTCACTGAGCAAGAGGGTATTTTTATTTTATTTTTTCTGATTTTTCTACACAAAGTTATGGATTTTTGAAGTTTAGGGAATTAAATAAATCAGAAAATCCATAATTTTCTATTTATCCGAGTCGGCGCCGCGTCAACCTCGGCAGCTCCGAAAGGCTACGCGGCGCGTTCTGGTTCGACGCCACCATCTGACTCAGCGCTCCGGGGCCCCGCTGTGTCGTTCCATCTCCTGATCCGATGTGATCCTGGCCGTCCGTCCGCGCGTGTATTAAGTGAACGACATCCGTTCATCGTCCCCAAGCGTCCTCACCCGAGAGCCGTCCACACTAAATCTCTAATATCTCACTCGATACTCAATGGATTTTCGTGTTCTTATACTTTATGGATTCGTCTTGAAGAGACGAATACATCTATACAGTTTATGTGCCATGAAATTGATTCAATAAAAATGGAGAATGTTTAGAAGCTCGGGAAGAAGAGTGAGGCCATACCTTTGCTCAGAGAAGTGTGGCTTCGATCTGAGGGTTGTGTCACCTTCGATTGGATCCCGGCAAGCTCCGGATGAAGTCTCCCGGTCCGGTGAATTGCCTAGCTATGAAAGTGACCACGCCGATCACAAAGCTTAGAGGCCGGAGCAACTCGGGTGGCTCGGAGATGGGGCTTTCGGTGGGAAACTTCTCCTCTTGGTCCAGGTGAAGGTGTAGGACCAGTCGATTTGAGGATTGGCTCACTATGGCAAAGTGTCCTGGTTTTGGGTGGAATTTCGGTTGAGAAATTGGGCTCGTTGGTGGGGATTAGGGCAAATCGACACTCGGGATCAACTCGCTCTATGGATGGTGAAGGGTTTGGAACAATTTTGGCAGAGTTTCGGCAAGGTTTGTGCAACTCTCCTCTCATGGCCGTGAGGGGGTGGTGTTTAAATAGGAGAGGGTGGAGGGCCTCCTAGAAAGAGTTAGGGCTTGGGATCAGCTGCTCTCGGCATGGGAAGAACAGCCATGGTGGCCATTGGGGATGGGGCAGCTCAGCAGGTGAGAATTTCAAGGTTGGCTCACATGTGAGCTCTCGACCATGGTGTTTTCCAGCGACCTGGTGGCTGGCCGGCCAGGCATTGGTCACCATCTTGTTCAGGTGGGTCAGGGCTGGGGTTTAGTGTAGGCAATTGGCAAATGCCATGTGTAAAGAGCTTGGATTGAAATGGAATGGGGGGAAGGCCATTTTGGGTTCAAATGAGTCAACCCATGATTTTGGGCTAGGTTCACCACCCAAGGCCTGGTTTAGGCTGAATAGAAAGTGATTTAGGTTAGCTTAATCAGTGGGGAATGGTCACCATCCAAGTACAATTAAGCTTAAGCAAGGTTTAGTGGAATCATGGGAGTGGTTAATCACCTTTAGGAATTAAGGAAAGAGTCTCCTCCTTTTGCCCAAAATTGCATGGTGACATGTAAAGAGGCTCTCATGGCTTCCATGTGGCTCATGCATGGCTTCATGGCTCACCTTTGGCTTGGGAAAAGTCAAGTCAATTTCATGGAAATGGATTTTAAGAAAATTTTGGTATTTTGATGGGAATTTGTATGGGGCTTAATTTGGAATGGCTTCATGATGAATTTTCAAACTTAGGGATTGATTTTAATTAAGGGTGTGATGTAGAGCAATTGTCATATGGGCTTTAGCATGAAATTTGGGCTTTTAAGAAGGTTTCCATGTAAGTGGGCTTTTGGTTTAAAAATAGATTTATGGATGCGAATTTTGTAGAAGTTTGGGGCAATTAATTGTTGGGTTTAGCTCATAGATGTGTCATGAGTGACTTGGAGCAAATTGGGAGTGATTTGGGTTTGAATTGGGTTGAATTTGGGCTCTTTTGGTGAATGGGCCAATATAGGTCAAATTGGGCTAAGTTGGGCCAATGTTGGGCTGGGGTTGAAATTGTTGTAAGATTAATGTTGGGAAATGTTTATGGGAGTGTTTCAAAGAGGTTTTGATTTTGGTTGGGTTTTGATTTTAGGGTTTGGGTTCATTTGGGTTAGGTTTGGGTTTAGGTCAAAATTGGGCTTTTTGGCTTTGGGTTGAATTTGAGTGGGGTTTGGGTCTAAATTTTTGGCAAATCATGTTAGTGTTTTGTTTGTGGGAATGTTAAGGAAGATTTAGAAAAGATTTGGGGTTAATTGGAGTTGAATTGGGTGAATTTGGGTTAGGTTTGGGTTATGGGTCCAAATTGGGCTTTAAGGCCAAAAGTGAAATTGGATCCAAATGTCAATCAAATTGGACTTAGATTTGGTCTAGATTGGTGTTGGGAATGTTGAATTAAAGTTTAGAATTGAATTGGACCAGAATTTGGATCAATTGGGTAAGTTTGGTTTGACATTGTGTTCACTTTGGGTTAAAATGGGTCAAATTGGGGGTTTTGACAAAAGTGGGGTAAATTGACAAAGTTGGCCCATGGTGTAGTTGGACAAAATGAAATTGGGAATATTTGGGACTTTCTGGAATTTTCTGAGAATTGTCTGAATTTTTGGATTTTTGGGTCAAGATGGGTATTTTGGGTATTTGGAGGGTATTGGGAGGTATTTTTGGAATTCTTGGTATTTTTGGGTATGGATGATCAATTTGAGTGATGTGGAAATGTTTAGGATTGACTTTGGCGAATTTTGGGTGATTTGGAAATTTTGGGGGATTTCAAGGGTTTTGGGTAGGCTAGGCGGGTCCGGGGCCCCGGGGGTCAAAAATTGAAAATTTGGAAAATTGAAGATTGGGTGAATATAAGTGGAATGAAATCATTTTAGTTGATCCATGAAGCCATATCAAGCCCACATGAGCCATGAAGGGACTCATTTGAGGCATCCAATATGTTGTTCCTAACCCTCTTAGCCAAGGGCTCAGGGGTTAAGGACCATCCATGTGAATCACCTTCATGAGTCAGGAGGTCAAGTTAGGGATGGGTGTGTTTCTAGGAGGTGTGTGAAAGTGTAGTGTATAAGTGTAGTGTATGTGTAAGCCAGCCCTTCACCAGACCAGGCCACCCAGGGCAGTCCTAAGGCCAAAGAGTCCTATAGGAACTCATCCTTTAAACTTCCACATTTGATTTCAACCCTCTAGGTGATTAGGGGTCTACGGTCAAGTTTGTGGAGTTTGCGAGGAGTTAAGAAGTGGTTTGAATTTCTAAGTGGTGAGTCCCAATTCTAGTCCTCTAAGATAGTCAAAGGAAAAGCCTAAGGCTAGATCCTAAGTACTAAAGGGAAGAAGTGAAGACCTCATCAAAAATGAGGTCAACAAAAACACACTGATAACTATGGGTTGCCTCCCATAAATAGCTTGGTTTAGCGTCTTCAACCCTACAAATTATTCCTCCTAGATCAAAAATCCAATTAAGTAATCCTTGATTAATCACTGATGCGGTCGGACTTTTATAATGCAAGAATTTATGAACACAAATTTTATATTTATTTATAATGATTTTGTAAAGTCCAAGCATTCAACGCAAGTATATGTATCGTATCAAGTAATACAGAGCTCTAATGGAGTCTTAGATATCAATCCCACAGGGAAGTGACGAAGTAAAAAGTAAGAGTTTCACAGTAAATAATGTAGTACTGAATTCCAATACTCAAATTGCAATTAAAGTTTAATATTTACTTCTACTACCAAGATGCAGAAAACGATAACAATTAAACAAACTACACTTACGTATAATATCATTAAAGACATAATTAACTAACAAGCACAAACTAAACTATATATTTGAAAGGTTTTGATATATAAGAAAAGTACCTTTCCTCTTACGATGAGAATATGAAGTGTGGATGATATGGAATGATTATCTATGGTATTGTGCCAAATAGGAGCATAATTTTTTCTTTACCCTTAAAAGAGTATCCCCTCTTCCAAGCATGAAAAGAACATTGACATATCCTAAGTTTAGTCACTAAATCTAAGACTAGGCTGGGAGGATACCGGCTCTCACTACGGAGCTCTCACTCACCCTTCACTTGAAGGCTAACCTTCGAATTTAGTTACTAATCTTTGGACCAAATTTGGGATCTTAGCCTATCACCCTGAAACCTCCTATTTGAAGTCCACCAAAACACATTTCCTTATTTATTTGCACTCAATTCCCATGAACTATGCAATTCATCAATGGAAATTGAATGGATTCTTCAATATTGTTATAGGACACTAAATCCTTTCAGAATTAATGTTCAACAACATATTTTAACAATTCAATTGGCCAGATCGAAGAGTAAATTAAGCTCAAAAATGAAAAACCATCACAATTTCTTCAATACATTAAAAGCACTTCAAATCCACATCAACACATCACATCTCTATGCAACAAGAAACACAAAGGAGTCTACTCAAAATTCATGAAGAAGATACAATAAAACATGGATTTTATATATAAAAGAAAAGTCATACAAACCACAAAAGAAAATACAACTTATCTCTTTTCTCTTCCCTAATGCAAATCCCTTAAAGTTCCTTTGAATCCTTTCTCTCTTCTTTACAACACTTAATTCCATCTTTATAATGGAAAGGAAGAAGCAATCTCTCACTTTACTTCTTCTCCTTCACTCCTTAGAGAAGAATTCCTCTCAAATTCTCACTTCTACACTCTTCTCTCCTAAGCCCTAACACTCAAAACACACTAAACTCTCTAAAACACACAAGACACACACAAAAAACCACACCCTTTTCATCCAAAAATTGTTACTTATAAGTTAGAAATGAAATCCCAAGAGTTTCCATAAGCATCCCTTCTAAAAGTCGCCAAAACTCTTCAATTTTGAAGTCCACTGACATTGGGTGCCGACGGGTCCTGATAGGATGCTGGCAACACTCTATCGTCCAAATATTGCTGAACTCTTAGGAAAATGGCGCCAGCGGCACCCATTCTTGTTTTTCTCCTTTTTGCTCATTTTTCCTCTGAATTTGTCCCTTTTTGCTTCTTTTCGCTCCAATCACCTAAAATCATCATACCGGCAACAAATCATGAAAAATACCTTTCTTTAAAGTGCAATATCACCAAAATAGGTAGAATTATATAACAAAAATAGTATATATTTTTGGTGCATCAAAATCCCCTAAAATTAACTATTACTTGTCCTCAAGTAATCCTTTTACTACATAAAAATATAACTCTAGGCAATGCACTTTTCACCTGTAAGATGTTAAAATTTTTCATTTAAAAGATTATATTGGTTAGACTTTTAGAAAGAAATTTACTAACTCAGGTCAATACTACAGGTATAAGAATATTCAGCAATTAAGTCTAAGAGTTCTAGTCTTCTATTTATTTCAAGTTAAACCATAATTTGTCACATTAAGAGTACCTTGAAAGATTATGTGAACAAGAAGTTCATGCAAAATTTATCAGAATGTAGGCCAATACTTTAAATATAAATTCAGAAATGAAATCAAGTTCTCCGTTTAGGGTGACTCAAGTGAAGCCAATTTTTTATTAGACATCTCATCAAGCTTCTCCTCGTACTTACTTTTTTTTCTTTTTCTTTTCTTTTTGGGATTATTTTTCAATCCTTCTTTTCTTTTCTTTCCTTTTTTTAAAATGAGGATTACTATATTTGGATAGCCTTTAATAATTTTGAACTTCACTCTCCTCTTTCTAAAGTTTAAACTTGAGATACCTCTTTACTTTATAATTAGGTACGAGCTTTATTATTCATCATAAAGTCACAATCTCTTCTTAACACATAATACTTTAAGTCTCTTAACATTTCAAAAGTACAGTTTTCTTTACTTTAAATAGTTAACTATAATCAAATCCTTTCATACCAAATATCTTATTTCTATAAAATTAACATTTATTACTAAAAACTATCATCCAATCATTCCATAATATTCAACTAAAATAAAAAGTTTTAGTTACCTACAGTAAAATTCAACTACCAGAAGTTATGCTAATAGTTATTGAAAAAATATAATAATTGAGAACAAATAAGAGTTAATATTTTACCCTCCCCCAAACTTAAATTTCTCAATAAATTTGAAACAATAGAGAGTAAAAGAAACTAACCTTTTTGTGCTGGGATCTTGAAATCTTCAACAGCTATCTGGTATTAGTCAAAATTTACGACTAGCAGGCATGAAACAGTTAGTAACTGTGATATATAACTATTTTAATTATTTGTAAGGTGAAGAGAAATTAGCTTTAAACATCTAAACATCTAACAAAATATCACAATACTAAACAAACTATCACATCACTACACATTTCGTTTAACAATTTCAATATATTTTTTTAATAATACAACATAACAGTACACCAACATGGTTACACATCACATGAAAAGCAAATATCTACTACATTAGAACAGTACAAAACTACACAACAAGAAAAAAAAGAAACATAAACAAACAATCTACCAATCTACATCACCAGGATCATCAGCAGGGTCAACTGGATCAGGTCTATACGGTGTATAGCTGGGGCAAGTAGGAAATATCACATCTGTCTCCCCCTCATGAATCTGATCTGAGCATCATAATAGGCAATATCAAACTTAACTCTCCTCCTCAGATAAACTTCATTCACAACACTTATGGCTTCAAACACATCCATCCTACCATGGAGTCTATCCACAATAGCACTTTGTAATCTCAGCTGCCTCATAATATCAGATAATTTAGGGGGCTTAGATGTAGATGGAACGTCATAACTCGTAGTAGGAATATCAGTACTCCTACTCTCATCTTGGGCTCCCACATGAGACTCATAAGTACAGATAATAGTCTTTGTAATCGGTCTCAGCGGTATAGCTACTTCTTCAGAACTACTGAACTCCACTCCAGACTGAACACACAGGGCATGAACTAAGGCAGGATGTCCTAATCCACCAGTGGTCTCGCTTCTCGCAATAGTCTGAATGTTCTTAAAGATAATAGTTCCAATATCAATATTTTTCATTTTCTGAATACAATAGTTCAGAATTGTTCTATCCCTTGTAACTTCACTCTGGTGATAAGAAGGTAATAATCTAGCAGAGATGAAATAGTGCCAAACATTTGATGCAATATTTAACTTGAATGTGGGGAAGTTAATCATCTATTTTTTACTTACTTTCCATTCCCCTCTTCCATCAGTCAGAAAAGAAATCACTTCTCTCTTATTTGCCTCTCGAGTATGAAAGTTTTCATATTCAGAAACAAATGGTTCTCGAGTCTGATAGAATGCATTAATACGCTGAGGAGTAAACTCAACCATTTTTCCTATAACTAACACATACTCAGTCTCAATCCAGGGCACATTTGAATAGAACTCTCTAACAACTTCCATAAGAGTATTCACATTAAAATAACAAAATTGTTCCAATTCCGCTCTACAATTAACTATTCTACAGATCCACCAGAATTATCAAAAGCTCGATCGTGGATACACTTCTTATTGTAAAGGTGAGAGTTAAAGCAAAATTGTGCTTTAACATTAACAAATTTTTCTTCATAAAAATCTAATTTTTTCTTCCCTTTACTAATCCTTAGAGCTATGTAAATTTCTAAAAATTTACAAGAAATTTCCAATAAATCACAAATTCACAATGTAACAAACTCCAAATAGTATTCTAAACAAGTAAGAGCAAATTTCATCACAGGAAATCTCAAAATTTCTTAAAAAATCCAAAAATTCCAATATAAGCATTGTGTGAGATTTCCATGGTGAAAATAAAAAAATTTTAACTTAAAATGAAGCTCTCACCAAGAGAAGTGTAGATCTGGTCTCGAAAAGCTTTGAAATCACTTCAAATCAGAGATCTAGCAAGTTGTAGGTCTTCAAAATCGCGAAAATGGAGGAGTTTAACGAAAGCAATGGAAAATATCGTGGGTCTCAGGGTCAAAATTATGAAATAAAGGTTTTTAGCATTTTTTTGTTCTTGGGCGCCGGCGGCGCTCTATTTATTAAAAATGCCAAAAATTTTTGGATTTGGCCACCAGCGGCGCCAGTCTAAAATTTTTCTGTGTCTGAAAGTTTTTTCGTAATTTCGATTGTTTCGACCTCCACAATGACATTTAACACTTCATTGAGCATCTACTTCATCACATAAGCAATAAATAACACAATTCTTACACAAAAAATACAAAACATATATTTATATATAAAATCCATGTTACATAAACACTAAATATGTTCATTCAAACCAAACCAACAACTCGTAGATGTTTAATGTTGTAAGTACGATGTAATAAGCAAACACTAAAATCTAAGTACACAATGAAAGTAAGCATAGCAAATCCAAATTAAAATAACAAAGCAAAGCAAATTTAATACTACGCACACAAAAAAAAAATTAAGCAAAGCAAACTAAACACACATCAAACATAAGTAGAATCCAGTAATCACTCCACATCAGTTTTAGAACTATCTTGCTCTCTAATATCTCCAATACATTGCTGATGTACGAACAAATTGTAGAAGAGATGAAATGGGAATTAATCAAATGAATCCTTAGTAATCACCACGTTCTTCTTCTTCATGTTAATCAAACCCATCTCAATTCGACCAGTGTGATCAAAATGTTACTTCATCCTCCAATCTATATGATCGAATAAATCATAAATATTATTGATTGCATTCATAACATTCTGCACCTTGTTCTCCAATGGTTTGATCCTCTTCAGTATCCTTATAGAACTTTCAGAAAAATAAGGCTGAATCGGTTGTGAAGACTGTGTTGGTTGATCAGCAAGCAGATTTATATCATCTTCATCTCCCACTTTTTGGTAGTCATAAAGATCAGTTGGATCAATATGTCTCGATGGAAGAAGAACCTTTTCCTAACTCTTACATGGAACTTATCATTGACTACACAAAAATATGGTGGACAGGTGTCCAAGCCCATATTCAGATCCATGAACAATTAATCCCAAAACTGATTTCACAATTATATTACCAATGTCAATCGGCCTCCCAGTTTGAATACATAAATTCAAAATGGCACTTTCGTTGGTTACCTTGCTAATCTTCAAAGTTGGAAATAAATTTTCTGAAATAAAGTAATGCCACTGCTTTGACACTGGATCTAAAGATGCAGAAGGGAAACTAATATATTCCTTTTCTCTAATTTTCCAATCTTCATTCTCATCCGTCAAATAATGATACACATCATTCATATTATCACTTGTGGAATTGAAATTAGAATAATGGAAAATAGGTACATTCTCAACCATAAAGAGATCATTAATTCTCGTAGGAGTGAATTGCACAAACCTACCTTGCACAAAAATGAATCCTTGGTTGATCCCGTGAAGATTTGCATAGAATTATTTTACAACTGGAACAACTACGACAGCGGTAGTGTAGAAAAGCACTTCCATATGTCTTTCCTTAATTATCTCTTCAATTCTAGTAGTAGGATTATTCATACCTTGATTTATGATGCCTCTTTTCTTGATAATCCTCCTCTTCATCATCACTTTGTTGAACAATTGCTGCGCCTTGAAACTTATAAACTTCCTTTAGTTAAAAATGCAAGATCGAGGGGTTTCTATAGAGTAGGAATCCATGGGATACGAACTGGGAATGGTAGTTTTCATTTTTCTTGAGTTTGGAAGTCTAAAATGAAGTTTAGGGAGTTATAAGGACAAAGATCTCGCTCAAAACCACCAAAACTCGCATTTTAAAACTTCAAAAACTGTCAACTGGTTTTGGGCACTGGCGGTGCTCGATGGGGTGTCGGCGGTGCATGATGGGGCGCTGGCAGCGCTCAAACCTGTAAGTTCAGTAAACTTCTTTGTAATTGGGCGTCGGCGGCGCCAGCAGTAAAAAATCTCACCGAACTTCATTTGGCCCAAAATATTCCAATATCTCAATTCGATCCAATATTTATCAATTTTAAAAGTATTTAAGAGCATTAGGATTCAAAAATAATTATCTAAAAAGCACAACTACAACAAACAAGCAAACACACTAGAAAGATACATATGGGTTGCCTCCCATAAAGCGCTTGGTTTAACGTCGTTAGCTGGACAAACCATTTAGTTAATCGAGATGACTCAGCATTAAAACAACTTTGAAGTCGCGTTAAAACCCGTCAATGTAAGGCCTTAATCAATGCCCATTAACTTTAAAAATCTTTCCAGTATCAGGATCTTTAATATCAACAGCTCCAAAAGAATGAACTTTTACAACTGTAAAAGGTCCTAACCATCTAGACTTGAGCTTTCCAGTAAATAACTTCAATCTTGTGTTGTATAACAAAACTTTTTATCCAAATTCTAATTTCTTCATCAATATCTTTCGATCATGCCACAATTTCATTTTCTCTTTATAGATCCTGTCATTGTGATAAGATGCATTTCTAATCTCTTCCAATTCATTCAATTGCATAAATCTCTTTCCTCCTGCATTTTTCAAATTAAAATTTAACTCTTTTATCGCCCAATATGCTTTATGCTCCAATTTAACCAATAAATGACAGGTCTTACCAAATACTAGTCTAAAAGGAGACATTCCAGTAGGGGTTTTAAAAGTAGTCCTATAAGCCCATAAAGCAGTATCTAATCGAGCAGACCAATCTAATTTATGATTATCCACAGTTTTCTCCAAAATTCTTTTAATTTCATGACTAGATACTTTTGCTAAACCACTAGTCTGGGGATGATAAGTAGTAGAGATTCTATGAATAATATTATATTTCTCAATCAATCTCTTAATTTGATTATTCCTGAAATTGGATCCACCATCAATTATAATCACTCTCGGCATTCCATATCTCACAAATATATTTTATTTAAAAATTTTGAAACACTTCGAACATCACATCTAGGTAAAGCAATAACTTCAATCCATTTCGAGACATAATCAACTGCAACCAGTATATATAAATTCCCAAATGAAGGAGTAAATGGTCCCATAAAATCTAATCCCCATACATAAAAATTTTCAACTTCCAAACTATAATTTAGAGGAATATCTTAAAAACAGTTTTATCAACACCAAAATGATCTCCAAATTCAGAATCATGACATCATTGGATAATCAAATTTGTTTCTTCTTGTGGCACACATCTCCTAATAATCAGATCCTCACACTGTTTATAAAAATAGGGCTCATCCCAAAAATAAAATCTTGCATCATATTTAAAATTCTTTTGTTGCCTTGTTAAATCAGGTGGTACAATATCTCTCACAATATAATTCATAATATCAGCATACCAAGGCAAATTTCTTTCCATAATAGTATAAAGTTATTCATTAGGGAAAGTTTCTATAACTTCCTTCTCAAATTTAGATAATTTATCATACTCTAATCTTAACAAATGATCAGTTATTTGGTTATCAGATCCCTTCCTATCAACTATAATAAATTCAATTTCTTGCAGAAGAAGTATCCATCTAATCAGTCTAGGTTTCACACCCTTTTTTGCATTAAATATTTGATAGCCGAATGGTCTGTATGCACAATACTTTTAGCTCCAATTAAATAAGGTCTAAACATTTCAAAAGCAAATACTATAGCTAATAATTCTCTTTTAGTAGTGGTATAATTAATTTGAGCTTCATTAAGAGTTTTACTAGCATAGTAAATAACTTTAAAAACTTTATCATGCCTTCACCCTAATGCTACTTCGATCGCATAATCACTAGCATCACTCATGAGTTCAAATGGTTTCTCCTAATCTGGTGAAACAATTATAGGTGCAGTGATTAATTTCTCTTTCAATAATTCAAAAGCACTCAAACATTTATCATTAAAATCAAACTTTCTATCATTTTCTAGAAGTCGACACAAAGGTTTAGTAATTTTAGAAATATCTTTAATATATCGCCCGTAAAATCCAGCGTGTCCTAAGAAACTCCTCACCTATCTCTTGTTAGTGGGTGGCGGCAATCTCTCAATCACTCTAATTTTAGCAGGATCGACCTTTATACCATATTGGGAAATTTTATGCCCAAAAATAAATCCTCCTGCAACTATAAATTGACATTTCTCCCAATTCAAAACTAAATTTATTTTCTCGCAAAGCTCCAAAAATTTTGCTAAGTTTTCCAGGAAAATTTTAAATGAAGTCCCAAATACAGAGTAATCATCCATGAAAACCTCTATTCCATTATCTATCATACTACTGAAGATAGACATCATACATCTCTGAAATGTTGTAGGTGCATTACACAGTGCAAAAAGCATTCTTCAAAAAGCAAAGCTTCCATAAGGGCTAGTAAATGTTATATTATTCTTGATCCTAGGAGCAATATGTATTTGATGTTAACCAGTATATGACAGGGTCGTTTTACAGAATTTTATATTGCTAGAATTTATGAACTCAAATTTATATATGTTTATAATGATTTTGTAAAGACCAAGCACTCAACACAAGTATACGTATCGTATCAAGTAATACAGGGCTCTAATGGAGTCCTGGTTATCGATCCCATGAGGAAGTAATGAAGTAGAAGAAAGTGTTTCACAATATATAATGTAGCACTGAAATCTGATACTCAAATTGCACTTAAAGTTTAACACTTACTTCTACCACCACAATGCAGAAAATAGTAAGAATTAATCAAACTACAATACTTCTAATAACTTTGAAAACAAAATTAGCTAACAGATACACTAAATTATATATTTGAAAGGTTTTTGATATATGAGAAAAGTATCTTTCCTCTTGCAATGAGAATATGATGTGTGGATGAAATGGAATAAATATCTATGTTATTGTGCCAAATAGGAGCATAAATGTTTCTTTACCTTAAAAGAGTACCCCAACTTCCAAGTATGAAAAGAACATTGACATATCCTAAGTTTAGTCACTAAATCTAAGGCTAGGCTGGGAGGATACAGACTCTCACTTCGGAGCTCCCACTTACCCTTCACCTGAAGGCTAACCTTCGAGTTTAGTTACTAATCTTAGAACCAATTTGGGGATCTCAGCCTGTCACCCTGAAACCTCCAAATTGAAATCCATCAAAACACATTTCCTTATTTATTTGCACTCAATTCCCATGTACTACGCAATTCATCCATGGATACGAAATAGATTATTCATTATTATAGTAGGACATTAAATCCTTTCAGAATTAATGTTCAACAACATATTTTAACAATTCAAATGTCCAAATCAAAAAGTAAATTAAGTTCGAAATGAAAAACCATCATAATTTCTTCAATACATTAAAAGCACATCAAATCCACATCAATCCATCACCACATCTCTATGCAAGAGGAAAGACAAAGGAGAGTACTCAGAATTCATGAAGAAGATACAATAAAACATGGATTTTATATATAAAAGAAAAGTCATACAAACCACAAAAGAAAATACAACTTATCTCTTTCTCTTCCCAATGCAATTCCCTTGAAGTTCCTTTGAATCCTTTTCTCTCTTCTTTACAACACTTAATTCCCTCTTTAGAATGGAAACGAAGAAGCAATCTCTCACTTTACCTCTTCTCCTTCACACCTTAGAGAAGAATTCCTCTCAAATTCTTACTTCTACACGCTCTTCTCCTAAACCCTAACACTTAACACACACCAAAACCACTACAATACACAAGACACGCACAAGAAAAACCAAGAGACACACACATTTTTGTCTAAAATCAGTTACTTATAAGTTAGGAACGAAATCCCAAGAGTTTCCATAGGCATCTCTTCAAAAAGTTGCCAAAACTCTTCAAATTTGAATTCCACCGACTTTGGGAGTCGACGGCACCCGATGGGGCGCTGGTGGCGCCCTATCATTGAATTGATTTTGAATTCTCTGGAAAATGGCGCCGGCGGTGCCAGAACCAGTTTTCCTCCTTTTTGCTCCTTTTTTCTCCAAATTCGTTCCTTTTCACTTCTTTTCGCTCCAATCACCTAAAATCATCACATCAGCAACAAATCATGAAAAATATCTTTCATTAAAGTGCAATATCTCCAAAAATGGGTAAAATTATATAGCAAAAATTGTATATTTTTGGTGCATCAAAATCCCCCAAACTTAACTATTACTTGTTCTAAAGTAATTCTTTTCTACTATATAAAATATAACTCTATGCAAGGTACTTTTCAACTGTAGGATACTAAAATTTTTCATTCAAAAGAATATATTGGTAAGACTTTTAGATAGAAATTCAGAAACTGAGGTCGACATTACAGGTATAAGAACATTCAACAATCAAGTCTAAGGGTTCTAGTCTTCTATTTATTTCAAGATAAACCATAATTTGTTACATGAAGAGTGCCTTGAAAGACTATGAGAAAAAGGAGTTCATCAAACTTCATCAGAATGTAGGCCAATACTTTAAATATAAATTCAGAAATGAAATCAGGTTCTCCCTTTAGGGTGACTCAAGTGAAGCCAATTTTTGATTAGGCATCTCCTCAAGTTTCTCCTCATAAATATTTTTCTCTATTTTTCTTTTCTTTTTCTTCTTTCTTTCTTTCTTTTCAAGATTGTTTTTCAACACATCTTTTCTTTTCTTTCCTTTTTCTTTTTAATGAGGATTACTATATCTGGATAGCCTTTAATGATTTTGAACTTCCCTCTCCTCTTTCTAGAGTTCAAACTTGAGACACTTCCTTACTTTATAATTAAGTACAAGCTTTATTATTCATCATAAATTCACATTCTTTTCTTAACACACAATACTTTAAATCCCTGAACATTTCAAAAATATAGTTTTCTTTATTTTAAATAGTTAACTATAATCAAATTCTTTCATACCAAATATCTTACCCTTATAAAATTAATCTTTATTACTAAAAACTTTCTTCCAATCCTTCCATAATATTCAACTGAAATAAAAAGTTTTAGTTACCTACAATAAAGTTCAACTGCCAGTAGTAATGCTAGTAATTTTTGAAAATATAATATTTGAGAACAAGTAAAAGTTAATATTTTTGTAATCTCCCCCAAACTTAAATTTTTCAATAAATTTGAAATAGTAGAGAGTAAAAGAAAACTAACCTTTTTGTGTTGGGATCTTGAAATTTTCAACAACTATCTGGTATTAGTAAAAATTTACAACTAGGAGGCATGAAAAAATTAGTAACAATGATATAAATATTTTAAACATTTGCATGGGTAAAGAGAAATTAATTTTAAACATCTAAACATCCAACAAAACAGCAAAACTACTAAACAAACTATCACAGCACTACATAGTCTAGCTAACAATTTTAATGTTTCAATACAACATAACAGTACACCAACAGGGTTACACATCACATGAAAACAGATACTACTACATCACAACAGTACAACAAAAGACAATAAAAAAAAAGAAATAGAAACAAACAATCTACCAATCTCCATCACCAGGATCATCAGCAGGGTCATTAGCAGGGTCATCAGCAGGGTCAGGTCTATATGGTGTATAACTGGGGCAAGTAGGAAATATCACATCAGACTCCCCCTCATAAATCTGACCTAAGCATCATAATAGGCAATATCGAACTCAACTCTCCTCTGCAGATCATCTTCATTCACATCACTCCTGGCCTCAAACACATACGTCCTACCATGGAGTCTATCCATACTAGCACTCTGTAATCTCAGTTTCTCCATAAAATCAGAGAAGGTAGGCGACTCAGATGTAGATTGAACATCATAACTCGTAGTAGGAATATCAGTAATCCTACTCTGTACTCGGGCTCCCACATGAGACTCGTAAGTACAAATAATTATCTTTGTAATTAGTCTCAACGGTATAACCACTTCTTCAGAACTATTAAACTCCACTCCAGACTGAACACACAGGGCATGAACTATGGCAGTATGCCCTAATCCACTAGTGGTCTCGGCTCTAGCAATAGTTTGAATGCTCTTGTAGACAATAGCTTCAATATCAATCTTTTTCATCTTTTTGAATACAATAGTTCAGAATTGCTCTATCCCTTGTAACTTCGTTGTGGTGATAAGAAGGTAATAGTCTCGCAGAGATGAAATAATGCCAAACTTTTGATGCAACATTCAGTGTGGAAGCAGGGAAGTTAATCATCTATTTTTGACTTATCTTCCATTTCCCTCTTCCATATATCAGAAAAGCAATCACTTCTCTAATATTTTACCCTCGAGTATCAAAGTTTTCATATTCACAAACAAATGGTTCTGAGTCTGATAGAAAGCATTGATACACAGAGGAGTAATCTCAACCATTTTTCCTCTAACTAACACATATTCAGTTTCAGTCTAGGGCACATTAGCCTAGAACTCTTTAATAACACCCATAACAACATTCACAATAAAATAACAAAATCGTTCCCAGTTCTATTTTGCAATTAACTGTTCTACGGATCTACCAGGATAATTAAAAGGTCGATCCTGGATACACTTCTTATTGTAAAGTTAAGAGTTAAAGTAAAATTGTGCTTTAATATTAATGAATTTTTCATTATCAAAATCCAATTTTCTCTTCCCTTTACTCAACCTTGGAGCCATGTGAATTTCTAAAATTTGCAAGAAATTCCAATAAATCCCAAATTCACAATGTAACAAACTCCAAATACTGTTGTAAACAAATAAGAGAAAATTTCATCATGGAAATCTCAAAATCTCTTTAAAACTCTAAAAATTCCAACCGAAGCAATGTGAGAGATTTCCATGGTGAAAATCAAAAAAATTAAACTTAAAGTGAAGCTCTTACCAAGAGAAATGTAGATCCAGCCTCGAAAAGCTTTGAAATAACCTCAAATCTGAGATCTAGCAAGCCCTAGGTCTTCAAAATCGCAAGAATGGAGGAGGAAGATGAAAGCAATGGAAAATTTTATGGGTCCCTGGGTGAAAATCGCTAAATCGAGAGTCTTCGGCCTTTTAATGTGTTCAGATGCTGGCGGTGCTCGATAGAGTTCCAGCGGCGCTCTATTTATTAAATAGGCCTAATCTCTCTAGATTTGGGCTCCAGCAGTGCCCATTATGGCGCCGGTGGCGCCATTCCAAAATTTTTTTGGGGTCCGAAAATTTCTTTGTAATTTCGATCGTTTCGACTTCCACAATGATGTTTAACACTTCAATAAGCATCTACTTCATCTCATAAGCAATAATTAACATAATTCTTTACACAAACAATACACAACAAGCTTTTATATATATAATCGAAGTTACAACATAAACACCAAATATGTTCATTCAAACCAAACCAACAACTCTTAGATGTTTAGTGTTGCAAGTACTCTACGATTGGAAAACACTAAAATCTAAGCACACAATGAAAGTAAGCATATCCAAATCCAAATTCAAATTACAAAGGAAAGCAAATACTACACACACCAAGCATAATTAAGCAAAGTAAACTAAACACAGAATAAGCATAAATAGAATCCAAAAATTACTCCACATTAGTTTCAGAACTATCCTCTCCACTAATGTCCCCAATTGATTGCTGATGCACGAACAAATTATAGAATGGACGAAATAGAAATTTGTTAGATGAATCTTCAGCAATCACTGCATTCTTCTTCATCAGGTTAATCAAGCCCATCTCAATTCGACCAGTGTGATCAAATTGTTACTTCATTCTAAAATCTATATGATCGAATAAATCACAAATTTTGTTGATTGCATTCATAATGTTCTATACCTCTTTCTCCAACTATTTGATCCTCTTCAATATCATTCTGGAACCTTCAGGAAAATAAGGTTGAATCGGTTGTGAAGTCTGTGTTGTTTGATCAGCAAGAAAATTCATATCATCTTCATGTCCCACTGTTTGGTAGTCATAAGGATTAGTTGGATCAATAGGCCTCCATGGAAGAAGAACCTTTTCCCAACTCTCATATGGAATTTGTGATTGACTACATAACATAAATATGGTGGACGGGTGCCCAAGCCCATATTTAGATCCATGAACAATTAATCCCAAAACTGATTTCACAATTATATTACCAATGTCAATCGGCCTCCCAGTTTAAATACAGAAATTCAAAATGATACTTTCCTTAGTTACTTTACTAATCTTCAATGTTGGAAATAATTTTTCCGAAATAAAGTAGTTCCACTGATTTGACACTGGATTTAGTGATGCAAATGGGAAACTAATTTTCTCTAATTTCCTAATCCTCATTCTTATCTGTCAAATAACGATACACATCATTCATATTATCACTCGTGGCATTGAAATTAGAATAATGGCTAACATGTACATTCTCGATCATAAAGAGATTGTTAATTCTTGCAGGAGTGAATTACACGAACCTACCTCACGCAAATACGAACCCTTGGTTGATCCCGTGAAGATTTGCATAGAAGTCATTCACGACAGGAACAACTACGGCAGCCGTAGTGTAGCAACGCACTTCCTAACGTCTCTCCTTAATTATCTCTTCAAGTCTAGTAGTAGAATTATCTCTTATTCCTTGATAATTCTCCTCTTCATCATCACTTTGTTTAACAATCGCTACGCCTCGAAACTTATGAACTTCCTTCGGTTAAAAATATGAGGTTAAGGGGTTTCTATAGAGTAGGAATCCATGGGATACGAATTAGGAATGGTAGTTTTCATTTTTCTGGTGTTAAGAAGTCTAAAATAAAGTTTAGGGAGTTATAAGGAAGAAGATCCTGCTCAAAACTTCCAAAACTCACATTTTGAAACTTCAAAAATATTCAACAAGTTTTGGGGGCCGGTGGTGCTCGATAGGGCGCCGGCGGCGCTCAAACCTGTAAGTTCAGTATTACTCTGTGATAGGGCGCCGGCGGTGCTCATTCTAGTGCCCGTGACGCCAGTGGTAAAAAATTCTCACCGAACTTCATTTGGCCCAAAATATTTCAATATCTCAATTTGATCCACCATCTATCAATTTAAAAGTATTTAGAAGTAATTAGCATTCAAAAATAAGTATATAAAAAGCACAACTACATCGAACAAGCAAACACACCACACAGATACATATGAGTTGCGTCCTATAAAGCGCTTAGTTTAACGTCAACAACCTGACAACCCATTCAGTTAATCATGATGACTCAGCATTAAAACCTCTTTGAAGTCAGGTTGAAACCCATCAAAGTAAGGCTTTAATCGATGCCCATTAACTTTGAAAATCTTTCCAGTATAAGGATATTTAATATCAACAGCTCCAAAAGAATGATCTTTTACAACTGTAAAAGTTCCTAACCATCTAGACTTGAGCTTTCCAGGATATAACTTCAATCTTGTGTTGTGTAACAAAACTTTTTATCCAAATTCTAATTTATTTCTCAATATCTTCCGATCATGCCACAATTTCAATTTCTCTTTATAGATTATTTCATTATGATAAGATGCATTTCTAATCTCTTCTAATTCATTAAATTACATAAATCTTTTTTCTCCAACATTTTTCAAATTAAAATTCAACTCTTTTATCGCCCAATATGCTTTATGCTCTAATTCAACCAATAAATGGTAAGTCTTACCAAATACTAATCTATAAGGAGACATTCCAATAGGAGTTTTAAAAGCAGTCTTATAAGCACATAGAGCAGTAGCGAATCGTGCAGACCAATCTAATTTATGATTATCCACAGTTTTCTCCAAAATTCTTTTAATTCCACAATTAGACACTTCTGTTAAACCACTAGTGTGGGGATGATAAGCAGTAGAGATTATATGAATAATATAATATTTCTCAATCAATCTCCTAATTTGATTATTCCTGAAATGGGATCCACCATCAGTTATGATTACTCTCAGCATTCCATATCTTGTAAATATATTTTTCTTTAAAAATTTTGATACACTCCGAGCATCACATCTAGGTAAAGCAATGGCTTCGGTCCATTTCGAAACATAATCAACGACAACCAATATATATAAATTTCTAAATGAAGGAGTAAACGGTCCCATAAAATCTAATCCCCATACATCAAAAATTTCAACTTCCAAATTATAATTTAGAGGCATCTCATTTCTTTTAGAGATATTACCTACTCTCTGACATCGATCACATGAATTAATATATCTATAAAAATCTCTAAAAAGAGTAGGCTAATAAAATCGAGATTGTAAAATCTTAAAAGCAGTTTTATCAGCACCAAAATGACCTCCAAATTCAGAATCATGACATCGTTGAATAATTAAATTTGTTTCTTCTCGCGGCACACATTCCTAATAATCAGATTCTTACACTGTTTATATAGATAAGGATCATCCCAAAAATAAAATTTTGCATCTTATTTAAACTTTTTTTGTTGTTGCCTTGTTAAATCAGATGGTACAATATCACTTACAATATAATTCACAATATCAAATTACTTCCCATAATAGTATAAAGTTGCTCATCAGGGAAAATTTCTGTAACTTCCTTCTCAAATTCAGATAATTTATCATGCTCTAATCTTGACAGATGGTCAACTTTAAGCATATCAGCTCTCTTCCTATCAACTATCATAAAATCAAATTCTTGCAGAAGAAGTATCCATCTAATTAGTCTAAGTTTCACATCCTTCTTTAGCATTAAATATTTGATAGTCGAATTGTCTATATGCACAATACTTTTAACTCCAATTAAATAAGGTCTAAATTTTTCAAAAGCAAATACTATAGCTAATAACTCTCTTTCAGTTGTGGTATAATTAATTTGAGCCTCATTATGAGTTTTACTAGCATATTAAATGACTTTGAAAACTTTATCATGCCTTTGCCCCAGTGATACTCTGATCGCATAATCACTCGCATTACATCTTAGATAATTGGGATTACCTAAGAAAACTTTCGATATAAATCAGGAAATATGTTCTTACGACTTAAAAAAGCCTAAGGTTCTCTTCAACGAAATGTGATAGTTGGAGTCCAATAGGTGAGTGGTGTTAAGTCTTGAGAAAGAGTTGTTGTGGAATCTAAAGGAGGAAGGACTAGGAGAAAGCACGGATTCGAGAAGATTCTCGATGACTTCTCAAATTATCATCTTGTTTGGCTCAATTTAGGACAAGATTTAATTTATGTTTCATCCTGCCAATTTTATTTAAGTATGACTTACATTCACTTGATGTTGATCATGTGAATAGCCTGGAAGATGTGAGGACTTATGTCGTATCGGAATGACAACCTCGGAAACCTAGATGAGCTAGGGCTTACAGTGCACCAGATACAAAAGCCTCAAAGTCCTATGACTTGTTGTTATGACTAAGAAAAGAAGATTGTTGTTGTAGACTCGTTGTTTGCTCTCTTGAACATGTCCTTCCACCTCCTCGATCATGCTGCCCTTGATATGTTGCCTCGAGCTCCTTGCTGTTGTTGCAGAAGTTTCAGTTTTAGAGGTGACAAATGTAGGGGGTGAGAGAAGTAGTGTGTTTTAGAATGTTGAAAATTGGGGTGGCTTAGTGTTTTATTTAAACAAATATTAAAGTTGATTATAACGCCACCGGTTAGGACCCCACAGTTCCTTCATTCTCGTTACATTATTTTATCGGATTCCCTTAGTCCAGACGAATTTACTAAATCCAACTTAATGAATTCCATACTTTCACTCAGACCGTGGAGACCTTATCAGCAACACATAGGTTGTGTTGTCCAAGGAACTCCCGTTCATCCAAAGCAGTGATTTAATTTAGTTGAAGTTGAGATTTTATTTTGTTTGAGATTAAATCTTGAGTTGTCTTATCTTTTGAAATGTTGTGAAGTGATTTATTTCATCCCAAGAAATTATATATACAGTAATGTAAAGTACTGAAAAATAAAGCAGGAAACTGTCCCAAGCAGGTGTACGTGCAATATTGTAAAGTACTAAAAAGTAAAGCGGGAAACTGTCCCAAGCAGGTATATGTGCAATAATGTAAAGTACTGAAAAAGTAAAGCAGGAAACTGTCCCAAGCAGGTATATGTACAATAATGTAAGATAGGCAAACTGAGCAAAGCAAGTATATGTGTATAAAAAAAAGAATAATAATAAAGCCAAGCACACGTACTAAAAGTAGAGCACGAAAGCGTAACAAATAGGTGTGTGTATGTGCCACAGTGTGTGAAAGAAAGACTACGTGAAAAACCTGTGTAGTAGACCAAAAGGGAATCACAAGAAAACCAAAAGTTTGCAAGAGGTAAAATCTCGTAGGAAATTCGGGAAAGCAAATCCGTAAAGAAAATCCATAGGAAATTCGTAGAAAACAAATACATAAATAAAATCCGTAGTAAATCTGAAGAAAGCAACGTAGGAAAAATCACAAAAAATAAATGACTCTAAGTCCTAAAGGACCATGAGCACGATGGTGCAGAGGACTTAAAGATGTTTTGTATGTCCCACCTTAGGTACTGACTACTAGACTGACTTTCTGCAAAAGGAAACGCTAACCCGACTCGAGTAGCTAACCGTGGACCTTTGCAAAATTTTCATTCATTTCAATTTGGATGTCATGCAAGTAAAAAAGCTATATGTATGTAGGCTGTTTTGTGGCGCAGGTAATTTTGTATTTTTTTTTTAAATATTTATGTGTATTTTTTGTAAAGTAATTCGATCCACAGTTTGACTACCCTAATCAAACTAGGACTGTTAAAATCTTTAGACTACCGGCGGTAGAAACCCCAAGGACGGGTGAATAGTATCGGTAATTTTCTTTCTCTAACCTTTCCAGGGTCTCTGTGTCAGGAGATACTATTCTGTGATTCTCTCGGGTCAATTCTCTATTGTAATTCTATCATTGTCCCCATCGCACTTACAGCTGATCTACCTAAAAAATAATCATTTTTATGCCTTATTTATGATTCAATTCTTAAGGATATTATGCTTTAATGAAAGGTATTTTCATGTTCTTGGATGTAGATGATTAAAAAAGAGTCCAAGAAGGAAAAAGAAGGAAAAAGGAGCAAAAAGGAGCAAAAATGGAGCTTATGGTGCAAAATATTGGAAATATTGGCCTGGCGCCTAGGCCCTAGAATCCGGCGCCTAGGCGCCAGCTCGATACAGACGCTGTAAAGATTTTTTGATGGTTTTGGGAAGTTATTTTCATGGAGTTAAGTGGTTATTGGATCTTCTAGAAGACTGTAGGTTACTCCTAATATATAGGACATGTGATACAATGCATTTGGACACAAGGAAATGATTTTAATCGCGAAGAGGTGTGATCCAAAGTAAAGAGGTGTGAAGACCTGGTCACGGAGTCCAGCGCCTAGGCGGGACAGTTACCTTCTATAGGAGTCATTGAATTTGGATGAATTTTGAAGAGGTGCCTTAAATAACCCCTGGTCAAATTCAGAGCTCTATAAATAAGAGCCCATTCTACAGAGAAAATTGCCCCTTTTAGCACCCTATAGTCTCTTTCACCCCTTCTTGCATCTTTATTCCCCAAGCACTATATTCCATCCAATTATTTTAGGGAGCCACTATCTTTATTATTATTTAGTGAGTTTATTTTGAGTATTTTTTTGTGTGTTGTTGCTGTTGGAGTCTTTCATCATTACTTTGGAGTCAGTAGAAGTCAGTGGATCACTTGAAGGAACACTTCAGATAAGTATTTGTATCTTGGTTCAAAGTTTTATAAAAATGTTTTGTTGTGTGATTTCAATGTGTTCTGAGTAGTTAGTTATCTTTCTGCTTTCAACTATGAAAAGATAATAAATTAATTAAATTTTGTAGGAGAATTAAATTTAAAATATTTAAAACATTGTGATGATATTAATACCTGATCTTAGTTTACTTTTTAAATTGGCCATTTAAATTGTTAAAACCCGTTGAAGAATTTTGAGACCTACCCGGAGATAAATTCTTAACTAATAGATATTAAATGAATCCTTGTGTAGTCGAAGGCTTTATGCGGGTTATTCAAGGTGAAGTGCAAATAAATACGAAGATATTATTTATTGGGCGTTAAATTAATTAGTTTTTAGAGTGACAGACTAAATTCTAATAATTTGGTTTATAGAAAGGGAAAGGGTCACTCGTAAGGCTGACCATAGCCACCCTTGGACATCTAGTAGTGTGAGCCTAGATTAACCCATTCTACTAATAAAACAACCTGAACCGATCTATAGATTAGTCAATGTTCTTTTCATCTGGACCAAAGGGTAAAGAATAGAAATGCTTCTATTTGGCACAATATCATGATCTAAATTCCCCACAAAAGATAATTATTCTAAAAATCTTGGATTAGTTGAAAACGAGAAAGACGTTTTTATACTTGCATTGAATTTTAATTACTACTTAATTTACTTTATTACTGCTTACTTTTAATTTGAAAAATTCCAAAATATTTCTTACATTTCTTACTTTTTATAAAAACACTACCCATGTGGGATCGATAACCAGGACTCCACTAGAGCCCTGTATTACTTGAACGATACGTATACTTGCGTTTAAAATTGTGACTTTTACAATAATTATTATAAACTCTAAATATAAATTCATAAGTAAAAGAAAACATCGCACATCAAGTTTTTTAAGCCATTTGGCAGGAATTAAATATTCTAAAAAGTTGTATCAAATTATTGTATTTAAAAGCATATATAAAGTTGCATCGCATCAAGTTTTTGGCGCCGTTGCCGGGGATAGAATAGAATAAAAAGTAAAAAAAAAGATAAGAAAAATAAAAACAAAACATAAAAAAAACAAAAATAAAACAAAAATATTTTAAATTTTATGCGTAGTTCTGGATCTGAAGGATTACTACCTTTTGATTCTAAATTAGAAAGAACAATTAAAAGAATTAAAAAGAAAATTTTTTTTTCAAAACATCAAAAAATGGCTAACTTAGATAGCAATAATCAAAATCCAATCGAAATTAATGATCAAAAAATTTATAAACCATTTAAGGGAATATGCAAACCCTATAGTTGATGAACTTCATGTTAGTATTCAAATGCCAGCTGTAGATGCTAATTCTTTTGAGCTTAAACCTTATATTATTCAAATAGTTAAAAATAATCAATTTGGAGGAACACCAAATGAGGATCCAAATTTACACCTTGCTAGTTTTTTAGAACTTTGTGCTACCTTTAAATATAATAATATTTCTGATGATGCTATTAAGCTTAGACTCTTTCCTTTTTCCTTAAAAGATAAAGCGAAGATGTGGCTTAATTCATTAGCAACTTGTTCTATTAAAACATGGGCAGATATGACACAAAAATCCCTTGCTAAATATTTTCCTCCTTCTAAAACTGCTAAATTGAGAAATGATATTATTTCATTTATGCAATTTGATGGAGAAACAATTTAAGAAGCTTGGGAAAGATTTAAAGAATTATTAAGAAAATGTCCTTATCATGCTTTGCCAGATTGGTTGATCATTCAAATATTTTATAATGGACTTATTGGATCACTTAGATCTATTATTGATGCTGCTGCTGGTGGTTCTTTAATGGCTAAGTCATTTGAAGAAGCCTACACCTTAATTGAAGAAATGGCTAATAATAATTTTGAATGGCCTTCTGAAAGGGTTAATCCTAAAAGAATGGCCATGATTGAAGATAATGAAGCCTTTTCTATTTTAGCTTCACAAGTGGCTGCAATATCTAAGAAATTAGATAATTTTGCTATTAACATATCCCATGTAAGTAATGATAATTCTGCAAATTTTGATGATTCTCAAACAATGGAAACTTTGCAAGCTATTGCTAGTAAAACTAATAACCCTTATTCTAATTATTATAATCTTGGTTGGAAAAATCATCCCATTTTTAATTGGAGTAATGGACATCAATAATGGAATAATAATCTAGTTAATCCAAATTGAAACAATCAAGGAAATTCAAACTATAGACCAGCTTACCCTCCTGGTTATAACAATCAGCAAAAAAAGTTGTCTGTAGAAGAATTGATCTTGCAACTAAGCAATCAACTACAAAGTCAAAACACTGCTATTCGTAATATTGAGAATCAGATGGGTCAAATCGCTAATTTCATTAATTACAGACCTCAAGGAACACTACCTAGCAATGTCAAAATTAATCCTAAAGAATCTGAAAAATACATGAATAAGGAAAAGCTGTACAAATCAGAAGTGGAAAGGAATTAAAAGAGAAAACACGGAATGAGATTGAAAAAGAGAAAGAAGTTGAAGAGATTGAAAAACCTAAAGATACCCTTTCTCCAAGTAAAGATCAGATGGTAGTACTTATTGAAGTGAAAGTTGAAAGACCACCACCACCTTTTCCTCAAAGACTAAAACAGTAGAAGCTTGACCACAAATTTTCTACGTTCTTTGAAATTTTTAAGAAACTTACCATCAACATTCCTTTTGCTGAAGCTTTGGAACAAATGACAAGCTATGCAAAATTTATGAAATATATTTTAAGCAAGAAGAGAAATTTTGAAGCTTATGAAACTGTTGCATTAAGTGAAGAATGTAGTGCAATAATTCAGAAGAAATTACCTCAAAAACTTAAAGATCCTGGAAGTTTCACTATACAAAGTGCTATTAGAGAAAAATTTTGTGGAAAAGCCTTATGTGATTTAGGAGCTAGTATTAATCTCATGCCATTTTCAATCTTTCAAAGGTTAGATTTAGGAGAGGTTTCTCCTACAACTGTAACTCTTCAGTTAGCTGATCGATCGATTACTTATCCTAAAGGAGTTATATAGGATGTTCTTGTTAAGGTAGATAAATTTATCTTCCCTGTGGATTTCATTGTTCTTGAAATGGAAGAAGATAAGGAAATACCTATCATTTTAGGGATACCTTTTCTAGCTACCGAACGAGCTATGATGGGCAAAAAGGAGAATTACTGACGAGTGTTAACGATCAAGAGATAACATTTAATGTTCTGAAATCAATGAGGTATCCTGATAAGAAAAAAGGCTATCGGATGGATATTTTTTATTATATAATTGAAAAGAATTATCAAGAAAAATGTAAGGTCATTTCTGATGATAAAGATAAAGAATCTATGTTATATAATGAGTCATTAAATGAAGAAATTGAAAAATTAAATGAAGAAAATTTATCTGAAGAAACTCATTATATTCATGAAAACTGGGAAATTTTAGACACAACCAAAAATGATATACTTTTACCCTCAATTGAAAAAACCCCTGAACTGGAATTAAAAATGTCACATGCACATTTAAAGTATGCATTTCTTGGAAATTCATTAACTTTACCTATAATTATATCTTCAAAATTAAGCAAAGATCAAGTAGAAAAATTAATAGGAGTTCTGAAGAATTATAAGAAAGCTTTTTGTTAGACTATTGCAGATATAAAAGGAATAAGCCCTTCAATCTGTATGCATATGATTTTAATGGAAGAAAATTGTAAACCAACTATTGAACCTTGACCCGACCCGCAATTACGCAGTAAATTAACTTCCAAAAGATGGTAAAAAACTTAACCCGATTTATAAATGGCAGCTAGAGTGCAAAATCTTAAATGATATAAAAATTGGAAAATATTTTACACACTAGGGGTACTACGCAAGTATACGTATCGTTTCAAGTAATATAGAGTTTTCTTTAAAAACCCAGTATCGATCCCACTAGGAAGTGAAGTAAGAGGTCATTAGTTAAATTCTAGTCTACTACTAATATTCCTTAGTTTGGAATGTCGATTAAAATTGTGTTTTATCTAGCAACTATTCCTAAATGCAAGTGTTAAATGTAAAGATAGTAACTATAACTAAATGCAAATAATAATTCTAAAGATAACCCTTTTTGGATGAGTTGGTTTGGAGAATTTTGAGATATTAAAAACTGCTATTCTTATGTAATGAAATTGATAATGTATAGGAATGAGATGCATTTAATATTGTATGCGCCAAATAGGAGTAATCCTATTCTTTACCCTTTAGTCCAGGCATAAAGAATATTGACTAATCCTATGGTTGGTTACTGAATCTGCGGCTAGGCTGGGAGGATACCGACTCTCACTTCAGAGCTCCCACGTTCCGCTCACTTGAGGGCTAACAACTACACTTCAGCACCCAAACGATAGTACCGATTTGAGGATTTTAGCTTGTCACTCTAAAATCTCCAATTCTACCTCTGATAATTATATTTCCCTATTTATTTGCATTCAACTCCCATGAACTTCACCATCCATGAAATTTGAATGTGGTTCCACTTTGTTGAGAATTACACTGCCCTTTCGGGTCGATGCAATTACAATGAATTTTAACACTACAATGGGCCCTTATTGCAATGTAAATGAAGTGCAAGTAAAAACCATCACATTTATAATTAAATTTACTTCTACCATGCATCACAAAATCCTAAACATGATTTCTACTCATTACAAAAGAAAAGTAAAATGAAAACAATGGCATAATCTTCTTATGCCACTATTTTCAAAGAAGAAGAAAGAGTAAGAGAGATACGTCACAAAGCACGAAGAAAACATAAAGGAAACTTCATTTAACAAAAGAAAATCCACTAAATAAATGTTTACAAAATTATAAGATACTGAAGAACAATACTTAGCTTTTTCCCCTTGAAAGAAAGATGAAGATCTCTCCCATAAAATCTCCCGGCGATCCATGTAATGCTAGCGAAATCCCTTACAAATTCTCTCAAAAATCTCCTCTCCAATCTCTCCAAAAGGGAAGAAATCTATATTTCTACTCTTAATCTAAGAATCCTAAACATTCCTCTAAGTTTTTCTCTCCTTTCCTCTATTTTTTCTCCTCTCTAATCTACACATTTCTAACACAAATTTATCATTTTTAAAGAGCATGGACGAATTTCGAAGAGTTTCCTTAAGCACCCCTTCGAAAAAGCATCCAAATACGTCGAATATTGGCCCAAAACCTCCAAAAGTCGGTTCATGGTCTTTCGGGCCGCTGTCGGCGGGTTTGAGGCCGCTGTCGGTGGCCTTTTTGGGCACTTTTCGGTGGTCTCAAGAAAATCTCGCCATCGGCGAGATCGATCTCGCCGTCGGCGAGCAGGCTGCTGCTCGGCTCCACCGTTTCGCTCCGTTTGGCTCCATTTCAACTCCGTTTCGCCCCATTATAGTTGCGTTGCGTTCGTAACAGATAACCCTACAAAATAAGCATAAAAACAACATTTATTTAAAAGGTAATCTCATTCAAAAATATGCAATAATTGTAAAAGAGATTAAGCATCAAAAGACTTATCAAAAGGTGTCAGGGTAGAATTTCATTTCTTGCTCGTTTTTGCTCCAAATTGCACCGTTTTTGCTTTATTTTGCTCCAATCACCATTTCTTGTACCTAAAACCAAAAAACATACAAAATACCTTCTTTTAAAGTGTAATATCATCAAAAATGAATAAAATAATATAGCAAAAAGTGTATATATTTTAGGCGTGTCAAACCTCAAAGAAGATTAAAGCCAATCATGAAAGAGATTGTTAAGAAAGAGATTTTGAAATGGTTAGATGCTGGAATTATTTATCCTATTTCGGATAGCCAATGGGTAAGTCCTATTCATTATGTTTGGAAGAAAGGAGGACTAACTGTCATTATTAATGATAAAAATGGATTAATCCCTACAAGACAAGTTACTGGTTGGCGAATTTGCATTGACTATTGAAAAATAAATAACGCCACAAGAAAGGATTATTGTCCTTTACCTTTTTTGGATCAAATATTGGATAAACTAGCTGGACACTAATATTTCTATTTTCTGGATGGATATTCTGGTTAACATCAATTACCTGTTGCTCCTGAGGATCAAGAGAAAACAACATCAAATGTTCTTTTGGAACATTTGCCTTTAGAACAATGTCTTTCTGTTTATGCAATGCACCTGAAACTTTTTAAAGATGTATAATGTTAATATTCTATGATTTAATTGATAAAGGAATTGAAGTATTTATGGACAATTTTTCAGTATTTGGAAGTTCTTTTGAATCTTTCTTCGAAAATATAACAAATGTTTTGAAGAGATGTGAAGAAACAAATTTAGTTCTAAACTGGAAAAAATGTCAATTTATGGTTACAGAAGGAATTGTACATAGACATAAAGTTTCATAAATAGGGATGGAAGTTGATCAGGCAAAAGTGAAAATTATTGCTGAACTTCAACCACCTAATACCATTACTAATTTTCTGGGTCATGCTGGATTTTATAAGAGATATATAAAGGATTTTTCTAAAATTGCTAAACCTCTTTGCCATTTATTAGAAAAAGAAACTAAATTTGAATTTAATGAAGATTGTCTGAATGAGTTCAATGTTCTAAAAGAAAAATTAATCACTACAACTATCATTGTTGCACTTGATTGGAATAAACCTTTTGAATTAATGTGTGATGCAAGTGATTATCAGATTGGAGCTGTATTAGGACAAAAATATGAGAAAATTTTTAAAGTTATATATTATGCTAGCAAAACTTTAAATGAAACTTAAATTAATTACACTACTACTGAAAAAGAGATGTTAGCAATAGTATATGCCTTTGATAAATTTAGTCCATATCTTCTTGGAATGAAATGTATCGTACATACTGATCATTCTGCAATTAAATATTTAATATCTAAGAAAGATGTTAAACCTAGATTGATCAGATGGGTTTTACTTTTACAAGAATTTAATTTTGAAATAGTAAACAGAAAAGGAACTGACAACCAAATTGCTGATCATTTATCAAGAATTAAAAATAATAAATTTAAGAATTATGAAGAAAATATAAATGAGAAATTCCCTGATGAATAGTTATATGTCATTCAATGATTGCAAATACCATGGTATGCTGATATAGTTAACTATTTGGTTAGCAATATTTTACCTTATGGGATGAATAACAAATATATTAAGAAATTGAAGAATGATTGTAAATCATATTTTTGGGAAGATCCTCATTTATTTAAAATAGGAATAGATTCTGTGATTCGAAGATGTGTAACATATGAAGAAACTTTTACAATAATTCAAAAATATCACGATTCTGAATTTGGAGGACACTTTGGAGTAAATAAAACTGCATTTAAAATTTTAAATTTTGGATTTTATTGGCCTACCTTACTTAAAGTTGTTGGAAATTATGTGAAAACTTGTGATCGATGTCAACGAATAGGAAATATATCCAGAAAAGATGAAATGCCTCTAAACTCTATATTAGAAATCAAAATTTTTGATGTATGGGGTTTATACTTTATGGGACCTTTCGTACCATCATCTGGAAAAATTTATATTTTATTAACAGTTGATTATGTTTCAAAGTGGATCGAAGCTGTAGCTTTACCTAACTGTGATTCTAAAAGTGTTTCGAAATTTTTAAAGAAAATGACTTTTACAAGATTTGGAATGCTCGGGATAATTATCACAGATGAGGGAAGTCATTTCAGAAATATAAGAGTTCAATCATTGCTAGAAAAATTCAGAATTAAACATAGAATTGCAACTGCTTATCATCCTCAAACAAGTGGAATGGCTGAAGTATCAAATAGAGAAATTAAAAGAATATTGGGAAAGACTGTTAATCCTAAAAGAACTGACTGGGTTGATATACTTGATTCTGCATTATGGGCTTATAGAACAACTTATAAGACACCTATCGGAATGTCACCTTATCGATTAATTTATGGTAAACATTGTCACTTACCTGTTGAACTTGAACATAAAACTTATTGGGCAATAAAGGAGTTCAATTATAATTTGAATACTGCAGGAGAAAAATGATTATTACAACTGAATGAAATGGAAGAGATAAGAAATGAGTCTTATGAAAATGCAAGAGTTTATAAGGAAAGTATGAAGAAATTGCATGAAAAATAATTTTAAGGAAAATGTTTGAGCCGGGATAAGAAGTATTATTATTTAATGCTCGTTTAAAATTTTTCTTGGAAAATTACGATATAAATGGATGGGACCATTTATAATTGAGAAAGTATACCCTTATCAAGCTGTGGATATTAAAGATCTCAAAACTGGAAAAGTATTTAAAGTTAATGGATTAAAACTAAAGCCTTATATGGGAGAAATGAAATTAAATTACAAAGAGGCTTATGAGCTGAATCTACCCGATTAATTCAATTAATTAGGTCAGGCTGACGACGTTAAACCAAGTGCTTTGTGGGAGGTAACTGATATTTATTAGTGTAAGTTAAATTATTGTTGTAAGGTTATGCCTTGGTCTTGACTAAATTTGTATATAACTTCTGGAAATAGAAAGCTAACAAGTCTGTATTGGCTTAAGCTAAACATTATCTTGAAGTATATAGAATTTGGACTTGGACCACTCCATGTCAAATGTGAGTGAAAAGGAGATCAAGTTAACCTTCGTTTGTGATTGTTTGAGGTTTGAATTTTTAGTAATTGTGTTTCTATGTTGATCATACCTATTTGTTAGACCTATTTTTACGACCGAAACTTGCAAAATTTGACGATAGACGAATTGGTGTCGATCGAGGTTTCAGCGCCTAGGCGGCAAAAGTTGGCACCTAAGCAACAGAATGGCTGCGTATCGATGATCTGGCGCCTAGGCGCAAGATTCCGGCGCCTAAGTGCCACGGTTATAGATCGTATAAAAATAAAAAATCTTTAGTATTTCATACGAAATCTCTTCATATATTGCCTTATCTTTGTCCTCAATCCCATAGAAACTTTAATTTCGACAAGAGCAATCCATTTTGGAGGAGTTCAGAAGGATTTGGAGGCAATGTATAGAGCAAATCATGGAAATGAGGTGAGAGACAAATCTCCTAAAGATCCTCAGCCTTATTTTAATTGTTTTATTGCTGTTAGTATGGAGAAATTTTTTAGTCGATTAGGGAAGATTGAAGCAGAACTTCAAAGTATTGGTAATTGTCTCCATCAGATGTACCACCAATACAAACACTTGGAATGGCAAACCAAACTTCAATATGATCATATGACAGCCTATCATGATGCTCAAGTAGAAATGTAAGCAAAGAACAAGTGGATCGATGAAAAGACGGCTTTGGAATTTCCAAGGGCGTTGGAGTTCTATCCCTTCGGTCCTAGCCAACTTCATTGCGAAAGAGATGGTAATTGAAGATTGGTGTTAAATAGATCTTATATGTGTTTTAGGTGTGATCGAGTCATGTGTTAGTGTGTTGATTATCGAATTTATGTGTTTTCTTAATTGTTCAATGTGTGTTGTTGGATTTGAATATTTGCTTTGAATATGTTGTTGTTTGTGTTATTTATAAAACGATGAACCTTAATACAGTCTTGTACTGAAATTTATTGAATTTGGAATGGAAGTTATGGATTGGAATTGAAAATTTTGGATACATTTTTATAGATCTAAAATATCATTTTAAATTGATTGTGACACTACTACTTTATTTATGCTCGTCTCTTTCTATCCAATCATCTGAGCGAGGTTACCAAAGATAGAGCTATCCTCAACTATTACATTCAAGAGAGGAAGCCTATTGATGTAGGAAGCATTATTTATGATTCCGTAGAGACTCTTGCTCGTTCTAGCACTTCTATTGGACTTGGTTTTCCATCTCTGATCTATTCTCTATGTCAAAGTGCTGGAGAAGTTGCTGAGCTTTTTGAGGAAAAGCTCAAGTCGACAAAGCCTATAGGAAGAGAGAGCATCAGTATCTATGATCGACTTCGAGGTAAGAGTTCTACTTGACCTTCTAGTTCATTACTTACTTCATGTAGAGCTTCTACTTCTAGACCATCTACTTTGCTGAGCCACGATCTAATTTCTGGGAGACTATGCATGATCATTTTATAGAGCAGTAGAATGACTTATTCCTATCTCATTGTAAAGTAAATATGATCGATAAGAAGATCGATCATCTTTCTGAGTATACCTAAAGGAAGAGTGAATATGATGATGAGTATTCTGAGTCTTTAGTGAGATTTCTGAAAGGTGAGCCGAATGTTCAGTTCCCTACTTGTCCGAAATATTCACCATATGTTGATCCGAAGGATGTGGAGTTTTCTTCTGGTGGTGATGATGATGAAGCTACTATAGTGATTAGTAGCTTGACATACCTCTGGAGATGTGTTGATTTTGTTTTCAGTGTGTTTCTTGTTTCTTGCACTGTTTAGTGTGATGTTATTTGTTAGTGTTTATGTGAATTTTTTATGTTGAAATTGTTTTTAGATTATCTGATGTGTGTTTAAGACTGAAATATGAATGAATTTTTATAAAATTTTATTTCTGTTTTAGCCTACTGTTTAGTGTTCATGAATAGTTAGTAATTTTGCATGTTCAAAAATAAAAATAAAAAAATAAAAAAAAGAAAGATTTTTAAGAAATTAACTCCTGCTCTGGAAAACTTTTCCATATATGCTTAATCAATTCTGTTATATTCATATTAAAGCATGTGTATAAGTAGAAGTTAGTTTTTCCTTACTACATCATTAATGTACTTTAGATTAATTCCTGTTTATTTCTTTCTCTCATGCTTTAGAAAATTTCATGATTCATATTTATACTAAAGCTAAAGTTTGGGGGAAGGGAAAACTTTATCAAATTTAAATATTATTTGTCTTTAATGAACTAATATTTTCTGTAAAAGTATATTAACATAACATAAGGAATGAAAAATCTGTTTAAGATTACCTAAATTCTTGAATTTATAAACAATTTAGTAAACTTAACTAAAATTTTAAAAATTTTGATTGATTTTATGAATAGAATTATTTAACTTAAAGGATAATAAGATAAAATTTTTTCTATTTATAGTAAATAGAATTGTATTTTTGAGATACTAAGGAATCAAGATTATTGCTTGAAAAAGAAAAGATTGAAATAAGTTTTGAAAAATAATAAATTATTAAAAATGTCATATTTATTAAGTAAGAATGTATAAGTTTTTGAAAATAAGTTAAGGATAGTAAAGTTCAAAATCATTAACAGGCTATCCAAAAATAGTAATCATCACTTGAAAAAAAAAGGAAAAGAAAAAAAAAAAAGAAAAAAGAAAGGTTAAGAGAAGCTTGAGGAAATGCCTAATAAAAAATTGGCTTCACTTGAATTATCTTATAGGAAGAAAACTGATAATATTTTTAACATAATTTCTATGTACAAATATTTTTACTTGAAAAATATTTCATGATAATCCTTTTCTTGTAAATATTCTATGTGACCTTAATATGATAAATAACAATTATTCTTGAATTAAATGAAAAATTGGAAGTCTTATGATTTGGTAGTTAAATGTTCTTTAATTCTTAAAATTAAACTTAATTAGTGAAATTTGGTTAATGATTTGCTAAAGCTTTTATAAAACAAAAAATTATAAGGAATCTTAAATATTTTAACTTCATTCCAAATGTTATCTATTTTATGTAATTAAAAGGGTTACTTGAGGACAAGTAACGTTTAAGTTTGGGGGAATTTGATCTACCTAAAAAATACCCATTTTTATGCCTTATTTATGATTCGATTCTTAAGGATATTATGCTTTAATGAAAGGTATTTTCATGTTTTTGGATGTAGATGATTAAAAAAGAGTCCAAGAAGGAAAAAAGAAGGAAAAAGGAGCAAAAAGGAGCAAATATGAGCAAAAATGGAGCTTATGTAGCAAAATATTGGCCTGGCGCCTAGGCGCCAAAATCCGGCGCCTAAGCGCCAGCTCGATACAGACGCTGTTAAGATTTTTTGATGATTTTGAGGAGTTATTTTGATGCAGTTAAGCGATTATTGGAGCTTCTAGAAGACTGGAAGTTACTCCTAATATATAGGACATGTGATACAATGCATTTGGACACAGAAATGGTTTTAATTGCGAAGAGATGTGATCCAAAGTAAAAAAAGTGCGAAGACTTGGTCACGGAGTCAAGCGCCTAGGCACCAGATCCCGGCGCCTAGGCGTGCAGTTGCCTTCTAAAACATGCATTAAATTTGGACAAATTTTGAAGTGGTGCCTTAAGAAACCCATGGTCAAATTCAGAGCTCTATAAATAGAAGCCCATTCTACAGAGAAAATCGCCCCTTTTAGCACCCTATAGTCTCTTTCACCCCTTTTTGCATCTTTAGTCCCCAAGCACTATATTTCATCCAATTATTTTAGAGAGCCACTATCTTTATTATTATTTAGTGAGTTTATTTTGAGTATTTATTGTGTGTTGTTGCTGTTGGAGTCTTTCATCATTGCTTTGGAGTCAGTAGAAGTCAGCGGATCACTTGAAGGAACACTTCAGATAAGTATTTGTCTCTTTGTTCAAAGTTTTATAAATATGTTATGTTATGTGATTTCAATGTATTCTGAGTAGTTAGTTATCTTTCTCCTTTCAACTATGAAAAGATAATAAATTAATTAAATTTTGTAGGAGAATTAAAATTAAAATATTTAAAACATTGTGATGAAATTAATACCTGTCTTAGTTTACTTTTTAAATTGGTCATTTAAATTGTTAAAACCTGTTGAAGAATTTTGAGACCTACCCGGAGATAAATTCTTAACTAGTAGATGTCACACGAATCCTTGTGTAGTCGAAGGCTTTATACGGGTTATTCAAGGTGAAGTGCAAATAAATAGGAAGATATTATTTATTGGGCGTAAAATTAATTAGTTTTTAAAGTGACACACTAAATTCTAATAACTTATTTTATAGAAAAGGAACGGATCACTGGTAGGGCCGACCATAGCCACTCTTGGACATCTAGTAGTGTGAGCCTAGATTAAATCATTCTACTAATAAAATATCACGAGGCGATGCTATAGATTAATCGATGTTCTTTGGACTTAGACTACGGGGTAAAGAATATGAATGCTCTATTTGCACAATCTATAATCTAAATTCCGCATGAAAGATAATTATTCAAAAATCTTGGATTAGTTGAAAAGGAGAAAGTCGTTTTTATACTTGCATTGAATTTTAATTACTGCTTACTTTACTTTATTATCGCTTACTTGCTTAATTGCTTATAGTAAAAAGCGTTAGTAAATTAAATTTGAAAATAATATATATATATATATATATATATATAAATTACTTAAATATAAATATATATATAAATTACTTTTAATTTGAAAAATTCCAAAATATTTCTTACATTTCTTAATTTTTATAAAAACAACTATCACTTGTGGGATCGATAACAGGGATTCTACTAGAGCGCATGTATTACTTGAACGATACGTATACTTTGCATTTAAAATTGTGACTTTTACGATAATTATTATAAAATCTAAATATAAATTCATAAGTAAAAGTAAACATCGCACATCAAGTTTTTGAAGCCATTTGGCAGGAATTAAATATTCTAAAAAGTTGTATCAAATTCTTGTATTTAAAAGCATATATAATGTCGCATCACATCAACTACCTTGTTTGATGGCCCCACATATAGTGGAAAAGCTATACGAGCGCACATATTATTTTAAAAAAGTAACAATTTGAAATTTCTTGAACTAAGTGATTATTTAGGCCAAAAAAATTATGTTTTAAAAAATATTAATTTGCATAAAAAATTTAAACATTAATCAACTAATCAAAATCTTCAACTAAAAAATTAATAGTTTTTTTAAATTTTAATTATAAAATGTCCTATTCTTAAGCATTAAATATTCAAATCCATTTTAATTTATACTTTTATAATTCAAATTTGTCAAATGCAAGTTCCAAAAAAAATAAAAAACGTGTGGTCAAGATGCATAAAGTATCCCTTTATAAGAGGATTCGATGTGCACTAAAAAGTTAAAGACTGCAAGAAACCAAAAAACCCACAGAATATTGTTCATCACTATATTACATCTTCACGACAGCTCGAGAGAATCATGGGTCAAAATGAAATCATGCACTGCGACGGATGATAAGCAAAAAACGTTTACGAGAAAAAACGCACCGTGCATTCAAACTAGTTAAGTAAAGACAGATACCATTTAATAGATCACATTAACTTTTACTTATCATTATTGTTTAATTTATAGTTGATTACAATCAAATGTACGACGATATATTACATCATTTTTATGTGGTTATTCATCTGATATTTAAATTATTGACTTTAATATCCTAAAAATTAAAATATTTGATATAAATATAAAATTAAAAATTTTCATTGTAAGCATAAACTCTCAAAAACAACCGTTTTCAGAAAAATTAATGGATAAATGATATTAAAATTTTGTTTGGGAGATTTATATAAAAGACAAATACATACTTAAAATGACAATTGCAAATATATTATAAGATGGCGAAATTCACAATTTTTTGGCTAATAGAAATTTTTAAGAAGAACAGATTGCAATTTAAAGAAGAGATTTGACTTTCTTGGCCTTAACTAACAGGTCGCCCCACAAGACAGTCCTTGAACAAAATTTATTTAGGAAGATATTTTAATTTTACGCTTTCTATATAGATTGATTAAAAAAGAAATCTCTTCTAAAATTTCAGTGATGACAAATATTATTTATTAATTTATTTTTTTGAATTTCATTGTTGTAGCCTGTCGTACAAATTTAATACAAGAGAGAATCCGAACTTTCAAAAAAAAAAAAAATAAAGGTTTTACAAACTAAACTATTTGGGCAATACAAATTCAACATCTGATTACATATTGATGAATCCGAAAACCTGTCGATATCCTCTTGCAAAAAGAAAAAAAAGAAAAGGCTGAAATCTAATCCGAACCGTCGGATGATGATCAGACGATAGGTGTGCAGCAGTCCGGGCACCGAACGAGGCCATTCTCATTGCAGCAGCCGCAGGACCGGAATCCGCCCTTCTCGGTATGGCACTTCCTGCTTCCGTTGCATACTGAGCATAGAAGAAACCTTACGCCGCCACATGCCTCGCAGGCGCTCGCGGCTGCCGGCGGTGCCCCCTCGATGTAGAGTTTAAGCTCGCCCGATTCGTGTAGCTGCCGGATCTCTTCTGCCCCGCCGATGTAACGACCGCCGATGAAGACGCGAGGGAGGCTCAGCTGTTGCCGACCAAGGAGGCCCTTGAGCTCTGTTAGAAAAGCAGAATCCATCGTCAGATCCCGCTCATCGACGGCAACACGGAATCCGCGCAGGATGGATCGCACCATGCGGCAATCCTCGAAGGTCTTTCGCACAACACGGAGGCTCGTGTAGTAGACAACGATCCGCTTGTCACTGGACTCGGTGACGGTCGACAACTGTAGAGATCGCCAGGTGCGGAGCGCAGCGGTCGCGATTCGGACGCGGTGAAAGACGGAAGCCTTTCGACGTCGAGCGGTGCCGGTGTCGTCCTCGTCATGTAAGAGGGACTGGATGTCTTTGAACGAGGGGGTAGCTACCGAAGAGGGGAGATCGGCGGCGGGGGTAGAGGTGTCGTGGCGAGAGGGCTTGCCCCATTTAGGCCACATCTGGTGCGGTTTCGATGGCGATTTGGATGGAGAGGGGGGGACAGAATGCGACAATGAGGGAAAGGGAAGGATTTACCCTTCTCGTCTTCGGCGTTTTGGGCGTAGTCGGGCAGGTGGGGAGGGATTCATTTCACGGTTTATTTTATTTTATTTTTAATATTGAAATAATCATGAAAGGAATTTTAAGATTTTCTTTTTATTGTTTATTAATTGCTAAATATGGTTTTTTTTTCTTTAAGTTGCGGGCTCATATATATATAATACCGACCTGTGCTCCCACTCTATTAGAAGCAGAAGCAAAAGTTATAAGATTGTTCAGAAGAAGGAAACCCCTCTAATACCCAAAACAAAACTCAAACTCCTGTGGGTTCCTTCTTCAACTACAACTCCACACAAAGCAAGCAAAGCATGTAATATAAACACCCAATCTTACAGGTATACCAATCAAAAAATTCATTTCAAAAACTCATTAAAATCTGTGTTTAGCTGGTCTCTATTCTGAGGTGTGGGGCAGCAAGAAGATCTCTACCTATCAACATTTTTAAGTGGGGAGGAGGAGTTGTAGAAAGGGTCACGGAAGAGGAGTGTGAGCCAAAACGAGCTAACCGATCTGCAGGTTTGTTCCCTTCCCTAAAAATGAAGTTGAAACTGACATCAAGTTGGGACTTAAGATGCTGAATTTTTTGAACCCACTGAAAATGGCGCCAGGAGGTGTGGCTGTCAGAAATGAGCAGTTAAAGTAGAACCTGAGAGTCTCCTTCCACCACTAAAGGTGTCCACTGATTTTTCAAGGCTAGCTAAAGTGCCCAGTAGATAACAATTAACTCAGTTTTCAAAGCATCAGAAGCAATTATAGGAGCATGGAAGAAGAGCAGGCATTCACCAAAATGGTTTCTGAATAAGCCCCCCATGCTAGCTCCCCACTCACTAAAACTGCCATCAGTATTAACTTTGATGGAATGAATGTTTGGGTGTACCAGAACACCTTGATAATTTTGGGAGGATTAAGGTTCTGGATTGTAGGTATAAAACAAATATTGAGGAATTTTTTGTATCTAATGAGCTTGTGAAGATAAGTGAGGCTGTTTCTGGCCACTTCCTGCACACAAGGTGTATTGCCATCAAAAGTAGCCTTATTTCTTGACATTCAGATGAACCAAGCAGTGAGTAAAGGGAAGGCACCAACACCCAATTTATGCTAACCAGCCCAGTAGGTGAAAATATTATCCCATTGCAGCTGTTGAGAATTCAGAGTGAGAGAGTTGATCATTGTATTCCATACTTGTTGGGAGAAATTACATACAAAAAAACAGGTGAGGGATTGATTCTTCAGCCATGAAGCATAATCTACAGCATGAAGGGCCCCTAAGTCCCTTCAGCTTAAGTATATCATCAGTGGGGAGGAACTTCTTGAAGATTCTCCAGCAGAAAAGGTTCATGGAGGAGAAAAGATATCTGTTCCAAATGATGGCCCCCCAGGGTACAGTCTCCCAATGGAAAAGTTTAGAATATATGGCGTTGGGCAAACTCTGATGATGGTGTGCATTCCAGACAAGTGTATTAGTGTTGCTTCTATCAAACTGCACAGTAGCAACTTGTTTTGTTGATGGAGCCTGTAGGAGGGTCTGAAGGGTGGGTAAAGACCAACAGTCCCCATCCCAACAACCAGCCACTTGTAGATTCAAATTAATATTAGTGTTACAAGTTTGCAGCCACTCAGTGGGACACCAGTGATCTAACCAGAAATTTAGCTCCCCTTTGACAAGGTTCCATAATACAAGTTTTCAGCCAATTGCCTGATCTTAAGCATAGCCCCCCCATAATTGAGAGTCCCCGAACATATATATATATATATATATATATATATATATATATGTACATATATGTATATATAGATGTACATATATATGTACATATATGTACATAGATATGTATGTACATATATGTACATATATATGTATGTACATATATGTACATATATATGTACATATATGTACATACATACATATATATATATATATATATATATATATATATATATATATATATATATATATATATATAAAGGAAGCAATATCATGGTGGCGGGAGCAGGTGCTCTGCTATGGTTTCCTTGGCTCTAATGGCGGCGGTGATCGTGTGGCTGCTCCCTTTTGGTGTGTGGGTGCCTTTGGAGGGTATGTTTGCTGGTGGTGGTGATTTCAGGTGGAGGTTTGTTCGTTTTCCCCCTTCTCGGGTCTTTCTTTTTTCAAATTTTTTGGACAAAGTTACTGTTGGATTGAAATACTGTGGTTGGAGGTTGTTACTTGGCTGGCTTGGAACCTTTCCTGTTCCCATGGCACAGCCTCTGGAGCTGGAAACAAACATCCAATGGTCTAAGGCTATGTTTTCTAGTGTAGTTGGCAACAGCAGAAATGTAGAAACTAATCCAGAGAAAATGTTTTTCCCCCAGTACCTTCATGATGCAGCTGCTGGCAGGTCAACCTGTCCGTTTGTTCACCCCACTAGGACAAAGGATGGAGAACCTACAGTATTCTTTACAGACCAGGAGCTAAATCAATTGAATGAAGAGGTTAAGCTCACTCTCATAGGGAAGTTTGCACTGGGACACCCCAGGATGGAGCTGGTTAGGAAGTACTTTGAATCACTTAAGTTCATTGGCACCTGGTAGCTGGGACTAATAGATGGTAGACATCTCCTTATACAGTTGTCTACTGAGGAAGATTTTCCTAGACTGTTTGCTAAGAAGACTATCACCATTGCTGGGTCAGAGATGAGATTAATCAAATGGACACCTGATTTCAATCGTAAGAATGAGCCGCCAGTAGTCCCCATCTGGTTTAAATTCCCAGAGCTCCCTTTTAGGTACTTTAACCAAAATGCTCTCTTTAACATTGCCAAGGCCCTTGGTGCCCCTTTGAGGATGGATAACCCCACTAAGAACAAGGCCAGACCTGCTGCTGCCAGGGTCCTGGTGGAAAGAGATGTCACACTTCCTGAAATAAACAGACTTTGGGTGGGTTCTGAAGGAGATGCTTACTGGCAGGAAGTGGTAATGGAGCAAAAACTTTACTATTGCAATCATTGTAGGATTTTTGGGCATACAGTGAGCAAATGCTTCAGACTCCATCCCCCCCCAGAAAGGTTTTGCACTCTGGAGAATCTCAACCTCTCGAGGCTGTCATTCCTCCTAATGCTAGCTTACTTGGGTCTGTTCCACCTCTGGTGACCCCTTCTCCCCCCCTCTCATTCCCCTCATTCTCATTCCTCTACTACAATATTACCTGGGGTTTTTTCTCCTGCCCCTCCCAAATTGCACTCTTCAATTACTAGCCTACCTCTCCCATGTCCAGTTCTCACTTCCCCTAAACCCCCTCCTCCCCCCTTTGCCAGCTTACCTGAATCTGAACCATTTCTGTGACTTCTTCTCCCCTTATCTTTCCCCCTCCCTCTGATAACTCACCTTTAGGGAGGGTAAGGGAGGAAGTTAATCCTGTGCTCATCACCTCTCCTTCCACCCCCACTGATTCTGCTGATGTTCACTGTGTGGATCATCTAGTGGGGGGGGGGGGGTGTGGCATGTCATTACTCCTAAAAAAAAGAAAGAACAATAAGGAGCTTTTAAAGCTCCAACCTACTCATTCTTCTGATGAGATGGAGACCCTTCTGGAAGCTGCCCCCCCAGATGAATACTAGGGGGAGGACAAGATCTAAATCATAATCATCCTTCCACCCTCCCAATTTAAAGCCCAATGATTAAGTTTCTTTGCTCGAATATTAGAGGGGTAGCTCACCCATCATCTCTTCAAAGACTCCTCAATCTCAATAGAAAACACAAATTCTGGTGTATTGTTCTTCTAAAACCTATGTTCCACAAATATTCTGAGAAAATAATAAAGAAATTCTCTGGCTTCTCCCACTACTCCAACACCAGTAATAAAATTTGGATTTTTTGCAGAAATGAACTCTCTTGGTTTGTGTAGGTGGACCAAAGGCAACTCCTCCACATCTCCTTCAAGCTGAATGGGAAGAAAGGAGTGGCTTCTTTTATCTATGCAGGATGCTCCAAATCTGATAGGTAGGAGCTGTGGTTAAGTCTACACTCCATTGGCAACAATCTGGATTCACCTTGGTTAGTGGGGGGAGACTTTAATTGCATCACTAATTTTGCTGAAAGGTTAGGGGGGAGACACCCAATCTTTCTACTATGAATACCTTTTGCAACAACATAACCCAAGCTGGTCTCTTTGACTTGGGATTTACTAGTCCAGACTACACTTGAAAGAGAGGTAAGCTGTGGGAGAGGCTGGATAGGTTCCTTGTTAATGGCAGTTGGCAATCCCATTTTCTTCATACTTTTGTGAGTCATCTCTCCCTTGCAGGCTCTGATCACAGACCATTATTAGTTACCATCACTACCCCTCCCCCCAACATTCATTACACTCCTTTCAGATACCTTAATTTTTGGTCCTCTTAGGACTCTTTTCAAGTTGTTGTGGTATCTTTCTGGACTGGAGTAAATCACCCTGACAACTGGCCAAAACTATGTCTGCTTCATCAGAAAGTGGGAAAGGGCCTCAGGAAATGGAACTGGGATAAGATTGGTGATGTGTTTTCTGCTGTGGAGGCTGCCAGCAGGAAGCTAGCACAGTTGGAGATGGAGGTGATTGGGGATGAGTCTCTTGAAGGTCCTCTTTATCAAGCTTAAGAGAATTTACTGGCTAGCACTACACTACAGGAACAAATATTAAAACAAAAGGCAGTTGTGAACATTTTTACTGAGGGAGATAGGAACACTAAGTTCTTTCATTCACATATCAAGTATAAGAGGAAATGTAATACTGTCCATACCATCCTTTCTACTGATGGCACTCTCCTTAATGACAATACTGACATTGCTCTTGATGCTGTCAACTTCTAGAATAACATTCTCAAACAACCCCAGGTGGAGAGAGCCCAGATTGTTCATGCTTTATTTGATAGGGATGTTTAGTTTGTCAGCAATGTTGACCTGACTGACATTCCCAATGAGCAGGAGGTTTGGACGGCCCTTTCCACCATTGATAGTTCCAAAGCTGCTGGTCCAGATGGGTTCACTGTAGATTTCTATAAGTAGGCCTGAAGTATTATTAAACTGGATGTGGTCCGGGCAATCCAATCATTCTTCCAGGGGCAAAACATTCCAAACTACTTCAATCACTTCAACATTGTCTTAATTCCAAAAAACTGCTAATGCTAAAACATGGAATCACTACAAACCTATAAACCTCACTTTTGTAATTAGTAAGATTATGGTAACCAGACTGCAGCCTCATCTTGACAAAATCATCTCTCCCAACTAGTCTGCCTTTGTACATGGCAGATCTATCACTGATAATGTGATGCTGGCCCAAGAAATGTTGATTGACTTGGATAAGATCTGTAGAGGGGGAAATATCGTATACAAGTTAAATATTAGCAAAGCTTATGACACCATAAATTGAGATTTTCTTCTGGAAGTGTTAGCAGCTAGGGTTTCTCTAGTTAATTTTGCAATCTCATACACAGATGGCTTCATTCAAACAGTCATTCTATTCTCATCAATGGTTAATCATGGGGAAATTTCAGTACTTCTAGGGGACTAAAGCAAGGAGACCCACTGTACCCCACTCTTTTCATTTTAGCTATGGATTTCTTGTCCAGATTGCTTAATTCCCCTTCTTACTCCTAGCATTATTACAGATACCTCCATAGATCCAATCCACATATTTCTCACCTCATCTATGCTGATGATGTGATGATCTTCTCCAATGCCCAGAAAAACTCAGTCAAGAATATTCTGAAATGCCTCCAGCAATTTCAATCCTCCTCAGGTTTGAGCTTCAATGCCGAGAAGTGTCAACTAATCTGTCATAGTAGGATGTCTCTTAGCCACAAGACTTAACTTCTGGAGTTCACCGGGTTCAGATGTCCCCCTGGCCCATTAATCTACCTTGGAGTCCCTCTTCTTAAGGGTAGAGTAAAACAAACTCATTTTGATTCTATTCTGCAGAAGATCCATAATCAATTAACCAGTTGGTCTCACTCCTTTTTATCTAGTGGAGGGAGAATCACTCTTCTTAAAAGCATCATCAACACCATTCCTTCATACTTCTCCAGATGATTTCCATGACTAAATCAACCCAACTACAGATGGAGAGGATTTTTAACAGATTCCTATGGTCAGGAAATAGGAAGCAAATCCATTGGGCATCTTGGCAAAAGGTTGCTAAACCAACTTGGGCTGGTGGAATTGGTTTCAAGAGCCTGAAGCAAATTACTTAGGTTAATCATTGCAAACTTTGGATTAAATTTCAATCTCAGAACTCTCTTTGGGCCAAATTCCTGAAAGGGAAGTATTGCAAAGATACACACCCTACGTTGGTAACTAGGAAAATGGGGGATTCTAGAGTGTGGTCTTGCATGCTTAAGGCTAGGCAAAAAGTTAAAAAGATGTTCCCATGGGAGCTGGGCACTGGCCAGATATCCTTTTGGTTTGACAGATGGTGCCCTGAGGATTGGTTGCTGCCAGCCCCAAATGTTGATCTAACTCCTCATCTGAAAGTTGTAGATTGCTGGATTAATGGTGAATGGTCACTTCCTAAACTTAACTCCCTCCTCCAAGCTTCTTCTGCTGAGGTTGTTGCCACTATCCCTCTGAACACCTCCAAACCTGATAGAATTGTCTGGGCAGCTTATAAAACCCAAAGTATATCAAAAGCCATTTATTCTAAACTATTCCAGTGGCAAGCTTCTCCCTAGGATACTGCCATTTGGAACAAGTACCTCTCTCCCTCCATGTCCTTTTTCTGTTGTAAGCTGCTTCATCAAGTACTCCCCACTGATGATCTTCTCAAGTTAAAAGGTTTGAGGGGACCATCTTGCTGCAGGCTATGTAGAAATAGTGAGGAATCTTCCAACCATCTTTTCTTTGACTGCCCTTTCTCCCAATAGGTTTGGTCAAATTGTATTAGATTCTTCAACATAAATCTTATTTGTTTATCTTGGAAGAGCCTCTCTACTTGCTAGGGTGAATGGAGAGAGGCTAATGTGGGGGAAGTCCCACTTGTCATTGCTTGGTTTATCTGGATGAGCAGGAACCAATCCACCTTTGAAGATATCACACCTTGTGCTAAAATAGTGGCTAGAAACTGTTTATCCTATTTCTCTAAATTGGTTAATAGAAAAGGTTTTGCTAATTTCTACTCTCTCTCCTCTCCCTTCTGTTGTTTGGAGGGTGCAACATGTCATTACCCTTGTGGATTGGAAAAACCTTGTCTATCCCTTCATCAAGGCCAATACTGATGGCAGCTTCTCCCTTCAAGGAGTTGGTGTGGGAGGAGTTTTCAGAAACCATCTGGGTAAGTGTTTGATCTTCTTCCGGATTCCTGTTCTTGCTGGGGATGCCCTAGAGGCTGAATTCATTGTTGTATACTGGGCATTCAAGATTGCTGCACATTTTCAGTGGTCTTCACTTATTATTGAAGTGGATTCTTCCAATCTTATAAGGTCTCTTGAAGCCGCTGATCCCCTCCTATGGCACCTCCAACAATGGATGGATAAAATTTTCACACTTAAAGGAAACTGCAACCACCAATTTTAGTTCATATTCAGAGAAGGCAACATACCAGCAAACTGGTTAGCAAGGGAAGCCAAGTCATATTGCATTAGCGGAATCTCTACTTCCCCTCCCCCCCTCTCCTTCTTGCTTGCTGGAGATCAGATGGTTGTTTCCCATCTCAGAATCAATTTCAGCAATACTGATAGTGCCCCTTTGGTCATTTGATTGTAATGAGGATGAAACTCATAGGATTGTTTGTTTTGTTTAGAAGAAATATATATATATATATATATATATATATATCACTTATATATATATATATATATATATATATATATATACATATATATACTTCCATTTTCTTTTGCTCCTTCCTTTCTTTTGGTTGGAAATGTTTTGGAAGAGAATCCATAGGATCTTTTGTGTTAGATGGGGCTCTCCTTCCCCCTCCTTTTGTACTCCAAATTTTTTCTAACATGTAGGGAGCCATGAGTTGCTCCTTCCCCTATATATATATATATATATATATATATATATATATATATATATATATATATATATATATATATATATACAGAGAGAGAGAGAGAGAGAGAGAGAGAGAGAGAGTGAGAGTTCACCTAAGAAACAAGAGAACATACCACACAAAAGAAGGGAAAGAGACACAACAGTGACAAGGTACACAGTGAAAAGAGCCCAAAAAGAATTAGAGTCAACAAGCACCAACATAACAACAACGACAAAAAGAAAGTCAACTATAAAAAGAGACCACCACCCAACAATATATGAATAACAATTAACAATTACTTGAACACATGATTAGTAAGAAAAATAAAGGGATAATAATAAGGAGAAAGGATATGGGAGCATGCAACACCCGATGGAGTAATTAAATGTAATTTGAATGAATCTTAGGTCAGAAAAAAATTATGACCTACAATGTTATTTGAAATTCATTAAATTAACCATGACATGGGGTTGAGATTAAATTGGATGAGTATATGAATATTGGATGCCCTTATCGCAAGAAGTGTAAGGTTTGGTAGATTAAGTCGTGCAAAATTAACATAAGAACCTAAGGATGGTAAGGATAGAAAGAAAGAAACAAGGCTAAACAATAGTCACAAAAGTAAAAAATAGTAAAGTGGAAAAAAACATAGGAAGAATAAGTGGAGACGATTTTATCTTCCATTATAAGTGGAAAAAACATCAAGATGAGGGCTTTGAACCATCCTTACACTACTCCTAACACAAAGGCTCAGCGGAGACAAGGATAAAACTAGAGGTGGATAGACCCAAATAGAGACATACATAAACTAAACCAAAGAGAGAAAGGTAACCAAATCCAAAACCAAACAATAGTCACAATGACAATGATTTGGGTGCCAAGGAGATGCTTGAAAAGCCGCCTGCTACAGACAACAATTGTGGCAAGGAAAAAAGAGTCTCAAGCATCCCCTAAGGACCCAATGAGTGAAAGACAACCAAAGCAAAACCAAAACAGTGATGAAAGATGAATAACAGAAAAAGAAAACAACATGAAATCAATAAAGACACAAGAGAGCAGACACCGTAATATGGAAAAACATAACAAAGGATAAGCAAAGAAGGCCCACATAAAAAAGGGAAAAAGAAAATTAAAATCTTCACCACAATAAATTAACAAGATAGCCATAAATGACTAACCAATAATTGCTCAAAAAGAATCATAGGCCGCAAAACTAGAGAAAAGGGTCGTTAGAAGAGACATATTAACAAATACTCTGACATAATCAAATAATACATAATCTTTAAAAAATAAAGCCATGACAAAGAAACCCATATAAAATTGTAAAGTAGTGTTCAAAGGTCAAGACAACTACTTAAGGTTATCTTGAATTATAGAAAGAAAGTAAGCTAATATTCAACCCAAAAAGAGATTTGAATAGATATATGGCAAGTTAGACTCCTCATTACACTATTGATAATAACAGTCCCTGAGTCCTCATTCCTGAGGCATAAGAAATCCAAGCATAAAGTGCAAAAAATGAATCTAGATAGGGACATAATGTGGGATAAATCACATAGTAATGACTGCATAACCCAGCATAGCCTTATTGCTGATAAACTGGTAATTAATAAATCTAACATACGTAGAGTATTGAGAGGAATATAACCAGGTCAGATATCCAAGTTACACATCAGGTTCCAAATATAATTAAAAAGTATAGTAGGATTACACCAGTTAGACGGGCGCATCCATAACAATAGACATACCAACCATCCGCTTTAAGAAAATGTTGTCATAATTACTTAACATTAAAATTATTTGCTCCAAATTATTTGATCTAATTAAGATTTTAATATGTCTAAAGATGACATTATCAGGAAGACAAAGTTAAGTTCAGGTATATCCCAACCACCAATTGCTTATAAAACACTGAAATTTGGTTGAGGCAATGGAGTGAGAGTTAATCAACATAGCAATGGCTGAGGTTTCTTAACAATTTCTTGCCAGAAAATAAAATTTATTTTACCTAACTCCAATAAGATAAGAGGTTTCATACTTTCTTGAAAAATGAAAAGCATTAAAAGAGTTTCCATGGAGCCATATGTCTTGAAAGAATTATAAATTACCATACTATGAATATTCTTTCAAGAAAATAAAGGCTTTGAAATTTGGTTTGCCTGTGGGGATTTATATTTATTAAAACATAAACAAACTTTGCCCATAGTAGTTGTCCATCACCTTCGAATACTCACTCATTGTGATTTTAGAAATGAAAGAGTAATATCGAGATAATATTATAGAAGAAGTTTAAAAATATGCTGTAAAACTTCATAAATTAATAATCTGGTGTCAGCATCAAGAGCCTTATAGAGACATTTTGAAGTATTGTAAATATTATCATAGTCTAGTGATAAATGATGCGTGACTCAGCCTAACGGGGCTTTATACTTTCAAATGCAAGATTTTGATTCCACTGCTAGAAAATTTAATTACTGATAGCGGCGCCAAAAACTTGATGTGATTTTACTTATGAAAGATTTTATGAATTTATATTTAGATTTTTATAATTTGTAAAAGTCACAATTTCAAACGCAAGTATACGTATCGTATCAAGTAATACATGACTCTAGAGGAGTCCTGGTTATCAATCCCACAGGGAAGATTTTTAGAATATTAAGTAATATTTTTAGATTTTAAAAATTAAAAGTAATTATTATTTTTATTTCTTTTAAAATTTAGATTTTAAATTTAATGAAATTTATACTAATTGTAAGTAAGCAACACTACAATAAATATTAATGGAAGTATAAATAAAACAACTTTCTCCTTTTCAACTAATCTAATATATTTTAGAATAATAGTCATTTGTAGAGAATTTAGATTATGGTATTGTGCCAAATAGAAGCATTCTTATTCTTCACCCTTTGGTCCAGGCATAAAGAACGATGACTAATCTATATATCGATTCATGATGTTTTATTAGTAGAATGGGTTAATCTAAGCTCACACTACTAGATGTCTAAGGGTGGCTATGGTCGGCCCTACCAGTGACCCGTTCCCTTTTTATAAATCACATTATTGGAATTTAGTCTGTCACTCTAAAAACTAATTTATTCTGCGCCCAATAAATCTTATCTTCTTTTTTATTTGCACTTCACCTTGAATAACCTGCATAAAGCCTTTGATTACCCAAGGATTCATGTGATATCTACTAGTTAAGAACTCATCTCCACATAGGTCTCAAAATTCTTCAATAGGTTTTAACAATTTAAATGGCCAGTTTAAAAAGAAAACTAAGATCAGGTATTAATATCATCACAATTTTTATAAATTTTTTAAGTGAAATTCTCCAACAAAGTTTAATTATCTTATTAACTTTTCAAAGTTGAAAGGAGAAAGAAAACTAACTACTTAGAACACATTTAATTCACGCAACAAAACATATTTATAAAACTTTGAACTAAGTTACAATTACTTATCTCGAAAGTTCCTTCAAGTGATCCACTGACTCCTACTGACTTCAATGCAATGATGAAAGACTTCAACAGCAACAACTTTAATAATCTCACACTTAACACTCAAAATAAACTAAAAATAAACTCAATAAATAATAAAGAAGGTGGCTCCCAAAAATGATTGGATGGCTATATAGTTCTTGGGGGTTAAAGGATGCTACAAGGGGTGAAAGGGGCGATTTTCTTAGTAGAATGGGCTCCTATTTATAGAGCTCTGAATTTGACCAGGGGTTGCTTAAGGCACCTCTTCAAAATTCATCCAAATATAATGTATCTTCTAGAAGGTAACTGTCACACTTAGGCACCGGGATCTGGCGCCTAGGCGCCGGACTCTATGACCAGGTCTTTCGCACATCTTCACTTTGGGTCGTACCTCTTCGTGATTAAAACTGTTTCCCTGCGTCCAAATGTATTGTATCACATGTCTTATATATTAGGAATAACTTCCAGTCTTTTAGAAGCTCTAATAACCACTTAACACCATCAAAATAACTGCCCAAAGTCATCAAAAATCTTGTTTGCGTCTGTATCGAATTGGCACTTAGGCGCCGGATTCTGGCGCCTAGGCGCCAAGCTTACAATTTTGACAACTTTGCTCTTTTAGCTTCATTTTTGCTCATTTTTCCTTCTTGAACTCTTTTTTTATCACCTACATCCAAAAACATAAAAATACCTTTCATTAAAGCATAATATCCTTAAGAATTAAATCATAAATAAGGCATAAAAATGGGTATTTTTAAAGTGGATCAAATTCCCCCAAACTTAAACATTACTTGTCCTCAAGTAACCCTTTTAATTACATAAAATATATAACATCTGGAATGAAATTTAAATATTTAAGATGTCTTTTAATTTTTGATTTTATAAAAACTTTAGCAAATCATCAACTAGATTTCACTAATTAAGGTTAATTTTAAAAATTTAAAGAATATTTAACTACCAAATCATATGACTTCTAATTTTTCTTTTATTTCAAGAATAATTGTAATTTATCATATTAAGGTCATATAAAATATTTATAAGAAAAAGATTTTCATGAAACATTTTTCTAGTAAAAATAATTGTACATAAAAATGAAGTTAAAAATGTAATTGGTTTTCTCTCTATTAGATAATTCAAGTGAAGCCAATTTTTTATTAGACATTTCCTCAAGCTTCTCCTCACATTTCTCTTCTTTTTTTTATTTGTGAGATTACTATTTTTGGATAGTCTGTTAATGATTTTGAACTTCACTATCTTTAACATATATTTAAAAACTTATACATTTTTTTACTTAATAAATATGACATTAGTAATAAGTATTTTTCAAAAATTATTTCAATCTTTTCTTTTCAAGTAATAATATTGATTCCTTAGTATTTCTAAAATACAATTCTCTTTACTATAAATAGAAAAAAATCTTAGTCTTATTATTATTTAAGTTAAAAAATTCTATTCTTAAATTCAATCAAAATTTATTGAAATTTTAGTTAAGTTTACTAAATTATTTATAAATTCAAAAATTTAAGTAATCTTAAATAGATTTTTCATTCCTTATGTTATGTTAATTTTTTTTTAAAGAAAATATTAGTTCATTAAAGACAAATAATATTTAAATTTGAAAAATGTTTTCCCTTCCCCTAAATTTTGGCTTTAGGATATAAATGAATCATATAATTTTCTAAAGCATGAGAGAGAGAAATAAATAGGAATTTATCTAGGTACAGTGATAATGCAGTAAGGAAAAACTTATTCTAATCTTACACATGCTTTAATATGAATATAACAAAAATAATTAAGCATATATAGAAAAGTTTGCAGAACAGGAATTAATTTTTTTTTTAATTTTTTATTTTAAAACATGCAAAATTACTAACTATTCATGCATACTAAATATTAGGCTAAAACAGAAATAAACATTTATCACAAAAAATAAAAATTCATTCATATTTCAGTCTTAAATACATAACACAGCAGATACTCTAAAACAATCTCAATATATAATGTTCACATAAAGTTACTTAAACAAATTGACACTAGGAAACAATAATACAATCACACTAATCAATACTAACAAATAAGAAATAAACTAAATACATACTCACAAATTTCAAGAGGTAAATCTGGCTACTAATCACTGTCTGTAGCTTCTTTATCGTCATCTCCAAAACAAAATTCCATTTCCTTCGGATCAACATATGATGAAAATCTAGGATACGAAGGAAACTGAACATCATGCTCACCCTTCAGGAATCTGACTAAAGACTCAGAATACTCAACATCATAATCACTCTTCCTTTGGGTATACTCAAAGATACGATCAATCTTCTTATCAATCGTATCTACTCTACAATGAGTTAGAAATAACTCATTCTGCTGCTCCATAAACTGATCATGCATAGACTCCCAGAAACTAGATGGTGGCTCAACAGTAAAAGTAGAAGTCTAGAAGTAGAAGCTCTACCAGAAGTAGGTAATGAACTAGAAGGTGCAGTAGAACTCTTACCTCGAAGTCGATCATAGATACTGATGCTTTCTCTTTCGATGGGCTTTGTAGACTTAAGCTTTTCCTCATAAAGCTCAACAACTACTCCAGCACTTTCACACAGAGAAAATATGAACGATGGAAATCCAAGTCCAACAGAAGTACTATAACGAGCAGTAGCCTCTACAAAATCATAAATGATACTTCCTACATCAATCGGCTTCCTCTCCTGAATGCAATAGTTGAGGATAGCTCTATCATTGGTAACTTAGCTCAAATGATTGGATGGAATGAGACGAGGAGAAATAAAGTAGTGTCATGCCTTTGAAACACCATTAAGCCTAGAAGATGAAAAATTTACCCTTTTTCCATTCCGGATCGTCCAGGCTCCAGTACCATCAGTCAAGTAAGCAACAATCATATCTAAATCTCCCTCAGATGGAGATAATCCTGAGTAATAACACTCGATGTTCGGCTTCTGATCCAAGAAAAAAATACCTATTTTTATGCCTTGATTTTTATTAAATTTTAAGGATATTATGCTTTAATGAAAGGTATTTTTGTGTTTTTGGATGTAGGTGATACAAAAATGTTCAAGAAGGAGAAAAATATAAAAAAGGAGCAAAAAGGAGCAAAAAGGAGAAAAAATGGAGCCAAAATGCAAAATTGTCGAAATTATTGGCCTGACGCCTAGGCGCCAGAGTCCGGCGCCTAAGCGCCAGCTCGATATAGAAAACTATTAAATTTTGGACTTCTTTTGGGCTGTTATTTTGACGGTGTGAGCTGTTATTGGACCTTCTAGAAGACTGGCAGTTGTTCCTAGTTTATAGGACATGTGATACAATGTATTTGGATGCTTCAAAATGGTTTTAATCGCGAAGAGGTGCGATGCAAAGTGAAGAGGTGAGAAGAACTGAACACGGTTTCTGGCGCCTAGGCGCCAGATTCGGAGCCTAGGCGCCAGATTCCGGTGCCTAGGCGCCGAACACACCTTTTAGAAGATTCATTGAATGTGGACAAATTTTGAAGAGGTTCCTTGAGGCAACCCTTGAAACCTATAAATAGGAGGGTATTCCTTCAGAGAAAAACACCCCATCTACCCCTCCCTATCTAGAGTCCAATCTAGAGAGAATTAGAGAGATCATATTAGGGCCACCTTTTTTACTTTCCTTCATAAATTAGTGAGTTTATTTTAGAGTTTGTATTTAGCGATTGAAAGAGTTGGTGCATCTGTAGTTCATTACGCTGTGGAGTTAGTAGGAATCAGAAGTTCAGTAGGAGAAACTTCTAAGATAAGTATTTTTATTTTGATTCAAAGTTTATTTATTATGTTTTGTTATTTAATTTCAATGTGTTCCGAGTAGTTACTTTACTTTCTCCTTTCAATTATGAAAAGATAAATAAGATCATACAAAATTAGTCGGAGAATTAAAAATCATATATTTAGAAAACATTGTGATGATATTAATACCAGTTCATAATTTACTATTTAAATTGTTAAAACCTATTGAAGAGTTTTGAGACCTAGAAAGAGATGAATTCTTAACTTATAGATATCACATGAATCCTTGGGTAATCGAAGGCCTTGTGCGGGTTATTCAAGGTGAAGTGCAAATAAATAGGAAGATATTATATAATGGGTGTAGAATTGATAAGTTTTTAGAGTGACAGACTAAATTCTTGTGATTTGGTTTATAGAGAAGGAAAGGATCACTAGTAAGGCCGATCATAGCCACCCTTGGACATCTAGTAGTGTGAGCCTAGATTAACCCATTCTACTAACAATACATCCGGATTTGATCTATAGGCTAGCCAATGTTCTTTGCACCTGGATCAAAGGGTAAAGAATATGAATGCTTCTATTTGGCACAATACCATAAATTTATATTCTCCACGAATATTATCAATATCGTAGAAAATCTTGGATTAATTGAAAGGGAGAAAGTTGCTTTCTTATTGCTATTTACATCAACTATTTTATTTCTGCTTTATTATTGTATCTAGTAAATTAAAGATATTTTATTTTTAATTATAAAAGAAATACTTTAAAATAAAAATATTTAAAGATCTATAACTCTCTCCTCATGGGAATGATACTGGGGTCTTTGTTTCAAAGCCCTATATTACTTGAAACGATAAGTATACTTGCGTAGAACACCTAGTGTGCAAAATATTTTCCATAAAATTATATTTATATACACTAGTCGCTTTTATTATTTATAACATATATTTTTGAAAGCATTAATTAGTACGTTGATCTTCAGAGGACTTCGGGTCAAGTTTTTGACACCGTTGTTGGGAAGAAGATTTTACTATGCATATATTTATATCAGGTCAGCGACATGCCGTAGAAAATATTGATACACTTGGGAGTGAATCCTACTCCAACTCTAACGAAAATCACGTACTCTTCAGCATCCATGAACTTGGCATAAAACTCCCTAACGACAGGGATAATAGCAAAAGCATTAAAATTGTAGAATCGTTGCCAGTTGAGTGCAACGATCGCATCCTTAATTCTTCCTCCCGGATTGTAAAAAATTCATTCTGAGATAAACTTCCAAGTCTTAGCAAAATCATTGTACCAGAAATGTGCAGCGGCAGTGACAAATTTGCTACGATCAAAATTTTCTCGTTCCTTTCCTTGCTTAGATTTGGGTGCCATCTAAACGTGAAATAAAAATGCAAAATAAATTCATAGGATCTAAGATAATATACTTATTTAAGCTTTTCAAACTTGAAAGAGCTTAAAAATCCATGGATTTAACTCTAAAAATCAAATCTTTTTTCCAAAATTTTGGTTTTCTATAATGTGAGCAAAATCCATCGTGAAAATAAAAAATAATTGGTTTAGAATGTAGATCTAACCTTAGGATGAAGAAATCGAGTGATTTCATGCTCAAAAAGTTGAAAATCCAGCCTCAATTGGGATATCTGGGGTCTCTTTTTGCGAAAACCATAGGAAAGGGAAGCTTAGGCGTCAAAAAAGGCATGGGGGTGTTTAAGAAGATGAAGTTTCGGGGCGCGCCTAGGCGCCAGACTCGCCTTTCCAAAATTCGATTTAAATTTTATATTTTCCACAATAACTTGTCAAATTTGACTCCTAATTATTATTATAAGAGTATTAATCCAATTTATGTCCTCCAAATATTTCCACAATCAATTTAAAATGATAACTAAGATCCACATATCAAACACAAAATTTAACTAAACTCTTCAATTCCATTTCATAATTTTCTTTCCAAACTCAATGGATTCCATAACAAGACTGTAACAAGGTTCATCATTCTATAAACAACACAAACAACATAAATTTAAAGCAAATTCCAAATCTAACAACACACATTGAACAATTAAGTAAACACACAAATTAGATAATCGACACACTAGAACTTGACTCAATCACACCTAGAGCACATAATATATCTATTCACCAACGATCTTTAATTTCCATCTCTTTCGCAAAAAGTTCGCTAGGACCGCCGAGATAGAAAACCAACACTCTTGGAAATTCTAAAGCCATCTTTTCATCGATCCACTTGTTCTTCGCGTACATTGCTACTTGAGCATCTTGATAGGTCGCCATATGATCAAATTGAAGTTTCATTTTCCATTCCATGTGTTCAATTTGATGATACATTTCATGCAAATGATTCCCAATGCTTTGAAGTTCCAGTTCAATCTTTTCCAAACGACTAAACAATCTCTCCATACTAACAACAATAAGGTTGAGGATCTTTAGGAGATTTGTCTCTTACCTCATTTCCATGATTTCCTCTATCCATTGCTTTAAAACTCTTCTTAACTCCTCCAGAATAGATTGCTCTGGTCCAAAGTAAGGTTTCTATGTGATTGGGGACAAAGATAGGTCAATATATAGAGAGATTTCGTGTGAAAAACTGAATAATATTGGTTTTTACACAACCTGTAACCATGGCGCTTAGGCGCCGGAATCTAGCGCCTAGGAGCGGATCATCGATACGCGCAGATTCGGGAGCTTAGGCGCCAACTTTTGGCGCCTAGGTGCCTGAACCTCGATCGACTCTGATTCACCTATCGTCAAATTTACAAAGTTTCGGTCTTAAAAATTGGTATAATCAAAAGGTATGATCCACAAACAAACACGATTAAGATAAATTCAAATCACAAACAATAACATTGATAATAAATGGGTTGCCTCCCACAAAGTGCTTGGTTTGAAGTCGTCAGCCTGACCTAATTGATTGAATTAATCGGGTAGACAAGTTCGTAAGCCTCTTCGTAATTTGGTTTCATTTCTCCCATATAAGGCTTCAGTCTTAATCCGTTAACTTTAAATATTTTTCTAGTTTTGGGATCTTTAAAATCCATAGCTCCATAAGGGTACACTTTCTCAATTATAAATGGTCCCATCCATTTAGATCATACTTTTCCAGGAAAATTTTTTAAACGAGCATTAAATAATAACACTTCTTATCCAGGCTCAAACACTTTCCTTGAAATCTTTTTGTCATGTAATTTCATCATTCTTTCCTTATAAATCTTTGCATTCTCATAGGACTCATTTCTTATCACTTCCATTTCATTCAGTTATAATAATCGTTTCTCTCCCGCAGCATTTAAATTGTAATTGAACTCCTCTATTGCCCAGTAAGCTTTATGTTCCAGTTCAACAGGTAAGTGACAATGTTTACCATAAACTAACCGATAAGGTGACATTCCGATATGTTTCTTATAAGATGTTCTATAAGCCCATAATGCAGAATCAAGTCTATCAACCCAGTGAGTTCCTTTAAGATTAACAGTCTTCTCTAATATTTTTTTAATTTCTTTGTTTGATACTTCAGCCATTTCACTTGTTTGAGGGTGATAAGCAGTTGCAATTCTATGTTTAATCCCGAATTTTTCCAGTAATGATTGAATTCTTATATTTATGAAATGACTTCCCTCATCTGTGATAATTAACCTGGGCATTCCAAATCTTGTAAAAATCATCTTCTTTAAAAATTTTGAAACACTTTTGGAATCACAGTTAGGTAAAGCTATAGCTTCTATCCACTTTGAAACATAATTAAGTGCTAATAAAATATAAATCTTTCTAGATGATGGTAGGAAAGATCCCATAAAGTCTAAACCCCATACATCAAAAATTTCAATTTCTAATATAAAGTTTAGGGGCATTTCATCTTTTTTGGATATATTCCTCATTCTTTGACATCAATCACAAGTTTTCACATAATGTCCAACATCTTTGAATAATGTAGGCCAATAAAATCCAGAATTTAAAATTTTAATGCAGTTTTATCCACTCCAAAGTGTCTTCAAAATTCATAATCGTGACATTTTTGAATAATTTCAAAAGTTTATTCATAAGGTACACATCTTTGAATCACAAAATCTCTTCCTATTTTGAATAAATGAGGATCTTCCCAAATATATGATTTACAACTATTGTTGAATTTCTTAATATATTTGCTATTCAACCCATATGGTAAAATATTGTTAACCAAAATAGTTAACCATATCTGCATACCAAGGCATTTTAATCCTTGAATCACATATAATTGCTCATCAGGGAATTTCTCATTTATATTTTCTTCATAAATTTTCTCGCTATTATTTCTGAATCTCGATAAATGATCAGCAATTTGGTTGTCAGTTTCTTTTCTATTCACAATCTCAAAATCAAATTCTTGTAAAAGTAAAACCCATCTGATCAATCTAGGTTTAGCATCCTTTTTAGACATTAAATACATAATAGCAGAATGATCAGTATGTACGATACATTTCGTTCTAAGAAGATATGGTCTAAATTTATCAAAGACATATACTATCGCTAAAAGCTCTTTTTCAGTATTAGTGTAATTTATTTGAGTTTCATTAAGATTTTTGCTAGCATAGTATATAACTTTGAAAATTTTCTCATTTTTTTGTCCCAATACAGCTCCAATTGCATAATCACTTGCATCACACATTAATTCAAAAGGTTTACTCCAATCAAGTGCAACAAAAACAGGTGCAGTGATTAATTTTTCTTTTAAAATATTGAACGCATTCAGACAATCTTCATTGATTCGAATTTAGATTCTTTCTCCAATAAATGGCAACGAGGTTTAGCAATTTTAGAAAAATCCTTAATATATCTCTTATAAAATCTAGCATGACCTAGAAAACTTCTAACATCAGTAATAGTAGTAGGTGGTTGAAGTTCAGCAATAATTTTCACTTTTGCCTGATCAACTTCCATCCCAATTTGTGAAATTTTATGTCTAAGTATAATTCCTTCTGTGTCCATAAATTGACATTTTTCCCAATTTAGAACTAAATTTGATTCTTCACATCTCTTCAAAACTTTCTTTATATTTTCCAAGCAAGAATCAAAAGAAGTTCCAAATACTGAAAAATCGTTCATAAATACTTCAATTCCTTTATCAATTAAATCACAGAATATTGACATCATACATCTTTGAAAAGTTACAAGTGCATTGCATAAATCGAAAAGCATTCTTTTAAAGGCAAATGTTTCATAAGGACTAGTAAATGTTGTTTTCTCTTGGTCTTTAGAAACAACAGGTAATTGATGATAATCAGAATATCCATCCAGAAAACAGAAATATGAGTGTCCAGCTAATTTATCCAACATCTGATACATGACAGGTAAAGGAAAATGATCATTTCTAGTGGCGTTATTTAATTTTCGATAATCAATGCAAATTCGCCATCCAATAAGTTGTCTTATTGGGATTAATTCATTTTTTTCATTAACAATGACAGTTACACCTCCTTTCTTCGGAACACAATGAATAAGACTCGCCCATTGGCTATCCGAAATAGGATAAATAATTCCAGCATCTAACCACTTCAAAATCTCTTTCCTTACAACCTCTTTCATAATTGGGTTCAATCTTCTTTGAGGTTCAATAGTGGGTTTACAATTTTCTTCCATTAAAATCCTATGCATACAGATTGAAGGGCTTATTCCTTTTATATCTGTAATAGTTTAACCAAAAGCTTTCTTATAATTCTTCAGAACTCCTATTAATTTTTCTTCTTGATCTTTATTTAATTCTGAAGATATAATTACTGGTAAAGTTAATGAATTTCCAAGAAATGCGTACTTTAAATTCGTAGGTAACATTTTTAATTTCAGTTCAGGGGCTTTTTTGATTGTGGGTAAAAGTATTTCATTTTTAGTTGTGTCTAAAATTTCTCAGTTTTCATGAATATAATGAGTTTCTTCAGATAGATTTTCTTCATTTACTTTTTCAATTTCTTCAGTTAATGACTCATTATATATCATAGATTCATCATTTTTATCTTCAAAAATGACCTTACATTTTTCTTGATAATGTTTTTTAATTATGTAATCAAAAATATCCATTCGATAACATTTTTGTTTTTCAGGATACCTCATTGATTTCAGAACTTAAATGTTATCTCTTGATCATTAACTCACATCGTTAATTCTCCTTTTTGCACGTCAATCATAGCACGTCCGGTAGCTAGAAAAGGTCTCCCTAAAATAATAGGTGTTTCTTTATCTTCTTCCATATCTAGCACAATAAAATCCACAGGAAAGATAAATTTATCTACCTTAATAAGAACATCATCTATAACTCCTTTAGGATAAGTGATAGATTGATCAGCTAACTGAAGGATTACAGTGGTGGGAGAAATCTCTCCTAAATCTAACCTTAAAAAGATTGAAAATGACATGATATTAATACTTGCTCCTAATCACATAAGGCTTTTCCTCAAAAATTTTCTCCAATAGCACATGGTATAGTGAAACTTCCAGGATCTTTAAGTTCCTAAGGTAATTTCTTCTGAATTATTGTACTGCATTCTTCACTTAATGCAACAGTTTCATAAGATTCAAATTTCATTTTCTTGCTTAAAATATCTTCATAAATTTTGCATAGCTTGGTATTTGTTTCAAAGCTTTAGCAAAAGGAATGTTGATGGTAAATTTCTCAAAAACCTTAAAGAACATAGAAAATTGATGGTCAAGCTTATGCTATTTTAATCTTTGAAGAAAAGGTGGTGGTGGTCTTTCAACTTCCACTTCAATAGAAATTACAGTCTGATCTTTATTTGGAGAAAATGTATCTTTAGGTTTTTCAATTTCTTCTACCTCTCTCTCTTTTTAAATTTCATTCCAAATTTTCTCTTTTAATTCCTTTCCACTTCTAAGTTGTACATCTTTTGCTTGTTCATGTTCTTTCCCAGTTTCTTTAGGATTAATTTCAAAATTATTAGGTAGTGTTCCTTGAGGTCTGTAATTAATAAAATTAGCAATTTGACCCATCTGATTCTTAATATTATGAATAGCAGTGTTTTGACTTTGTAGTTGATTACCTAGTTGCAAGATCAATTCTTCTATAGACAACTTTTCCTGATGATTATTAAAACTAGGAGGGTAAGTTGGTCTAAAGTTTGAATTTCCTTGATTGTTCCAATTTGGATTAACTTGATTATTACTTCATTTTTGATGTCCATTATTTCAATTAAAATTAGGATGATTTTTCAAACCAGGATTATAATAATAAGAATAAGGGTTATTAGTTTTACTAGCAATAGCTTGCAAAGTTTCTATTGTTTGAGAATCATCAGTATTTATAGAATTATCATTACTTACATGCGATATATTAATAACAAAATTATATAATTTCTTAGATATCGCAGCCACTTGTGATTCTAAAATAGAAAAGGCTTCACTATCTTGAATACTTGCCATTCTTTTAGGATTAACCCTTTCAGAAGACTAATGAATATTATTATTAGTCATTTCTTCAATTAAAGTATAAGCTTCTTCAAATGTCTTAGCCATTAAAGAACCACCACCAGCAGCATCAATAATAGATCTAAGTGATCCAATAAGTCCATTATAAAATGTTTGAATAATTAACCACTCTGGAAAAGCATGATGAGGACTTTTTCTTAATTGTTCTTTAAATCTTTCCCAAGCTTCATAAATTGCCTCTCCATCAAATTGTGTAAATGAAGTTATATCATTTCTTAATTTAGCAGTTTTAGAAGGAGGAAAATATTTAGCAAGGAATTTTTGTGCCATATTTGCCTAAGTTTTAATAGAATAAGTTGCTAATGAATTAAGCCACATCTATGCTTTATCTTTTAAGGAAAAAGAAAGAGTCTAAGCCTAATAGCATCATCAGAAATATTATTATATTTAAAGGTAGCACAAAGTTCTAAGAAACTAGCAAGGTGTAAATTTGGATCCTCATTAGGTGTTCCTCCAAATTGATTATTTTGAACCATTTGAATGATAGATGGTTTAAGCTCAAAAGAATTAGCATCTGCGGCTGGCATTTGAATACTAATATGAAGTTCATCAGCTGTAGGGTTCACAAAATCCCTTAATGGTTTATAAACATTTTGTTCATTGATTTCTATTGGATTTTGATTATTGTTATGTAAGTTAGTCATTTCCTGATATTTTTGAATTTTTTTACCTTGTTTTCCTTTTTTAATTCTTTTAACTGTTCTTTCTAATTCAAAATCAAAAGGTAATAATCCTTCCGATCTAGAACTACACATAAAATTAAAAATCTTTTTGGTATTATATATATATATATATATTATGTTTTATATTTTAAAAGAAATAAAAGTGTATAAAGTATATTTAATTTGAAAAATGTCTTTTTAACTTTCTTACTTATTTTATTTTCTTCCCCGGCAACGGTGCCAAAAACTTGATGCGTGACTCAGCCTAACGGGGCTTTACACTTTCAAATGCAAGATTTTGATTCCACTGCTAGAAAATTTAATTACTGACAGCGGCGCCAAAAACTTGATGTGATTTTACTTATGAAAAATTTTATGAATTTAAATTTACATTTTTATAATTTGTAAAAGTCACAATTTCAAACGCAAGTATACGTATCGTATCAAGTAATACAGAGCTCTAGTGGAGTCCTAATTATCGATCCCACAGGGAAGATTTTTAGAATATTAAGTAATAATTTTAGATTTTTTAAATTAAAAGTAATTATTATTTTTATTTATTTTTAAAATTTAGATTTTAAATTTAATGAAATTTATACTAATTGTAAGTAAGCAACACTAAAATAAACATTAATGCAAGTATAAGTAAAACAACTTTCTCCTTTTCAACTAATCCAAGATATTTTAGAATAATTATCATTTGTGGGGAATTTAGATTATGGTATTGTGCCAAATAGAAACATTCATATTTATTACCCTTTGGTCCAGGCATAAAGAACATTGACTAATCTATAGATCAGTTCAGGATGTTTTATTAGTAGAATGGGTTAATCTAGGCTCACACTACTAGATGTCCAAGGGTGGCTATGGTCGGACCTACCAGTGACCCGTTCCCTTTCTATAAATCAAATTATTAGAATTTAGTCTGTCACTCTAGAAACTAATTAATTATGCGCCCAATAAATCATATCTTCCTATTTATTTACTTCACCTTGGATAATCCGCATAAAGCCTTCAACTAGCCAAGGATTCATGTGATATCTATTAGTTAAGAACTCATCTCCGGATAGACCTCAAAATTATTCAACAGGTTTTAAAAATTTAAATGGCCAGTTTAAAAAGTAAACTAAGATCAGACATTAATATCATCACAATTTTTATAAATATTTTAAGTTAAATTCTCCAACAAAGTTTAATTATCTTATTTTCTTTTCATAGTTGAAAGGAGAAAGAAAACTAACTACTCAGAACACATTGAATTCACACAACAAAACATATTTATAAAACTTTGAACTATGTTACAAATGCTTATCTGGAAAGTTCCTTCAAGTGATCTGCTGACTTCTACTGACTTCAATGCAATGATGAAAGACTTCAACAACAACAACTTTAATAATCTCACACTTAACAATCAAAATAAACTAAAAATAAACTCAGTAAATAATAAAGAGCTAAAATGATTGGATGGCTATATAGTGCTTGGGGGCTAAAGGATGCTACAAGGGGTGAAGGGGGCGATTTTCTTTGTAGAATGAGCTCCTATTTATAGAGATTTGACTTTGACCAGGGGTTGCTTAAGGCACCTCTTCAAAATTTGTCCAAATAAAGTGTATCTTCTAGAAGGTAACTGTCGCGCCTAGGCGCCAGGATCTGGCTCCTTGGCGCAGGACTCTGTGACTAGGTCTTCCCCACCTTTTCTCTTTGGGTCTCTTTGCGATTAAAACTATTTCCTTGTGTCCAGGTGCATTGTATCACATGTTCTATATATTAGGAGTAACTTCCAATCTTTTAGAATCTTTAATAACCGCTTAACACCGTGACAATAACTGCCCAAAATCATCAAAAATCTTGTCTGCGTCTGTATCGAATTGTCGCTTAGGCATAGGATTCTGACGCCTACGCGCCAAGCCTACAATTTTGACAACTTTTCTCTTTCAGCTCCATTTTTGTTCATTTTTTCCTTCTTGAACTCTTTTTTTTATCACCTGCATCCAAAAACATAAAAATACCTTTCATTAAAACCTAATATTCTTAAGAATTTAATCATAAATATGGCATAAGAATGGGTATTTTTAAAGTGGATCAAATTCCCCCAAACTTAAACGTTACTTGTCCTCAAATAACCCTTTTAATTAAATAAAATATATAACATCTAGAATGAAATTTAAATATATAAGATTTCTTTTAATTCTTTGTTTTATAAAAACTTTAGCAAATCATCAACTAGATTTCATTAATTAAGGTTAATTTTAAGAGTTTAAAGAATATTGAACTACCAAATCATAAGACTTCCAATTTTTCTTTTATTTTGAGAACAATTGTAATTTATCATATTAAGTTCACATAGAATATTTACAAGAAAAATATTTTCATGAAACATTTTCTAGTAAAAATAATTGTACATAAAAATTAAGTTAAAAAAGTAATTGGTTTTCTTTCTATAAGATAATTCAAGTGAAGCCAATTTTTGATTAAGCATTTCCTCAAGCTTCTCCTCACATTTCACTTCTTTTTACTTTTATTTTTATTTGCGAGGATTACTATTTTTGGATAGCCTGTTAATGATTTTGAACTTCACTATCCTTAACTTATATTTAAAAATTTATACATTTTTTTACTTAATAAATATGACATTATTAATAAGTTTTTTTAAAAAAATTATTTCAATATTTTCTTTTTCAAGTAATAATCTTGATTCCTTAGTATTTCTAAAATGCAATTCTCTTTACTATAAATAGAAAAATTCTTAATCATATTATTCTTTAAGTTAAATAATTTTGTTCTTAAATTCAATCAAAATTATTGAAATTTTAGTTAAGTTTACTAAATTATTTATAAATTAAAAAATTTAAGTAATCTTAAATAGATTTTTCATTCCTTATGTTATGTTCAATTTTTTTTAAAAAGAAAATATTAGTTCATTAAGGACAAATAATATTTAAATTTGAAAAATGTTTTCCCTTCTTCTAAACTTTAGCTTTAGTATATAAATGAATCATAGAATTTTCTAAAGCATGAGAGAGAGAAATGAACAATAAATTTATCTTGGTACAGTGATAATGCAGTAAGGAAAAACTTATTTTAATCCTACACATGCTTTAATATGAATATAACAGAAATAATTAAGCATATATAGAAAAGTTTGTAGTGCAGGAGTTAATTTTTTTTTAAAAAAATTTTTATTTTAAAAAAATACAAAATTACTAACTATTCATGAATATTAAATAGTAGGCTGAAACAGAAATAAACATTTATCACAGAAAATAAAAATTCATTCATATTTCAGTCTTAAACACATAACACAACAGATACTCTAAAACAATCTCAATATCAAAAGTTCACACAAAGTTACTTAAAGAAATTGACACTAGCAAACAACCATATAATAACACTAATCAGTACTAACAAACAAGAAATAAACAAAAAACATACTCACAAATCTCAAGAGGTAAATCTAGCTATTAATCACTGTTTGTAGCCTCGTCATCGTCTTCTCAAAAAGAAAATTCCCTTTCCTTAGGATAAACATATGGTGAAAATCTAGGGCAAGTAGGAAACTGAACATCATGCTCACCCTTCAGGAATCTGACTAAAGACTCAGAATACTCAGCATCATAATCACTCTTCCTTTGGGTCTACTGATCCATGAAAAAAATACCTATTTTATGGCTTGATTTTTATCAAAATTTTAAGAATATTATGCTTTAATGAAAGTTATTTTTGTGTTTTGGAAGTAGGTGATGCAAAAATGTTCAAGAAGGAAAAAAAGACGAAAAAGGAGCAAAAAGGAGCAAAAATGGAGCCAAAATGCAAAATTGTCAAAATAATTGGTCTGGCGCCTAGGCGCCAGAATCCGACGCCTAAGTGCCAGTTTGATACAAAATTCTTTAAGATTTTTGACGAATTTTGGACGGTTATTTTGACGATGTTAGTGGTTATTGGACCATCTAGAAGAATGACAGTTATTCCTGAATTATAAGACATGTGATACATTGTATTTGGACGCTTGGAAACGTGGACACACCTTCTAGAAGATTCATTGAACATGAACACATTTTGAAAAGGTGCCTCAAGGTAACCCTTGAAACCTATAAATAGAAGGCTACACCTTCAGAGAAAAAGGCCCACAAACCACCAACGCCCAACCTAGTCCCCTAGCCCCATAGTCCATTTAAAGAGAGAAATTAGAGAAATATTTTAAGGGCCATATTTATAGTTTCTTTTATTAATTAGTGAGTTTATTTTAGAGTTTGTATTGAGAGTATTTGAAGAGCCGGTGCTTTTGATGTCTATTTACTTTGGAGTCAGAAGGATTCAAAGGTTCAGATGGAAAAACACTTGAGATAAGTATTTCTATTTCGATTCAAAGTTTTATTTATATGTTTTGTTGTCTAAATTCAATGTGTTTTGAGTAGTTACTTTACTTTCTTCTTTCAATTATGAAAATATAAATAAGATAATATAAAATTCATTGGAGAATTAAAAACTATATATATATATTTTAAACATTATGATAATATTAATACCGGATTTTAATTTACTTTTTAAATTGGCCATTTGAATTGTTAAAATCAGTTGAAGAGTTTTGAGACCTAGAAGGAGATGAATTCTTAACTAGTAGATATCACATGAATCCTTGGGTAGTCGAAGGCCTTGCGCGGGTTATTCAAGGTGAAGTGCAAATAAATAGGAAGATATTATTTAATGGGCGTAGAATTGATAAGTTTTTAGAGTGACAGGCTAAATTCTTGTAATTTTGTTTATAGAGAAGGAAAGGGTCACTAGTAGGGCCGACCATAGCCACCCTTGGACATCTAGTAGTGTGAGCCTAGATTAACCCATTCTACTAACAATACATCCAGACCTGATCTATAGATTAGCCAATATTCTTTATACTATCGAGCGAAGGTAAAGAATTGGAATGCTTCTATTTGGCACAATACCATAAATTTATATTCTCCACGAATATTACATTATCTAAAAAGTCTTGGATTAATTGAAAGGAAGAAATTTGTTTGCTTATTTTTATTTACATCAATTATTACTTTATTATTGCTTTATTTATGCATCTAGTAAATTAAATATCAACTTTTTAACTTTAAAAGAAATACATAAAAATAAAATCAAAATATTTAAAAAAAATCTATAATCCTCCTCGTGGGATCGATACTGGGGCCTTAATTTAAAGCCCTATATTACTTGAAACGATACATTTACTTGCGTAGTACCTCTAGTGTGTAAAATATTTTCCATAAAATTATATTTATATACACTAGCCGCTATTATTATTTGAGTCAAAGTATTGGCTATGACATATTTTTGATAGCATAAACTACTGCATTGTTTGGCGATTGCAAACCAATTTTTTGGTGCATTGATGTAGATCGAGGGTCAAGTTTTTGGCGCGATTGCCCGGGAGATAAAATTTATAGATTTTAAATATTTTATTTTATTTATTTATTTTATTATCAAAAATATAAAATACAAAAACATTTATAAAAAAATAGAAAAAAAAATAATAATAATTTCATTTCTTGCTATTTTACTTTTTATTTACTTTTTATGCGTAGTTCTTGCTATTTTACTTTTTATGTACTTGATATGGAAGAAGATAAAGAAATACCAATTATTTTAGTGAGACCTTTTCTAGCTACCGGACGAACTATGATTGATGTGCAAAAAAGGAGAATTAACCATGAGAGTTAATGATCAAGAGATTAAATTCAATGTTCTTAAATCAATGAAGTACCCTGATAAAGAAAAATGCTATCGAATGGATATTATTGATCATATAATTGAAAAACTGTATCAAGAACGATGTAAAGTCATTTCGGAAGAAAAAAATGAATTATTATCTGATGAAAATGAAGAACTAAAAGAAGAAGAATTATCTAAACAAACTCATTATATTAAAGATAATTGGGAAATTTTGGACATAACACAAAATGATGTACTTTTACTCTCAATTAAAAAAGCTCCTGAACTGGAATTAAAAATGTTACTTGCATATTTAAAGTATGCTTTTCTTGGAAATTCATTAACTTTACCTGTTATTATTTCTTCTAAACTAAGTTTAGATCAAGAAAAAAAACTGATAGGAGTGTTAAAGAATTATAAGAAAGCTTTTGGTTGACTATTGCTGATATAAGAGGAATAAGCCCTTCCATCTGTATGCATAGAAGTTTAATGGAAGAAGATTTTAAACCTACTATTGAACCTCAAAGAAGATTAAATCCTATCATGAAAGAGGTTGTTGAAAAGGAAATTTTAAAATGGTTAGATGTTGTAATTATTTATCCTATTTCAGATAGCCAATGGGTAAGTCCTACTCATTGTGTTCCACAGAAAGGATGAGTAATTGTCATTGTCAATGATAAAAATGAACTAATTCCTACAAGACAAGTTACTGGATGGTGAATTTGTATTGATTATCGGAAATTAAATGATGCCACTAGAAAGGATCATTTTCCTTTACCTTTCTTGGATCAAATGCTTGATAAATTAACTGGACACTCATATTTCTATTTTTTGGATGGATATTCTGGTTATCATCAATTACCTGTCGCTCCTGAGGACTAAGAGAAAACAACATTTACAAGTCCTTATGGAACATTTGTGTTTAGAAGAATGCCTTTCGGTTTATGTAATGCACCTGCAACTTTTCAAAGATGTATGATGTCAATATTTTGTGATTTGATTAACAAAGGAATTGAAATATTTATGGACGATTTTTCAGTCTTTGGAACTTCTTTTGAATCTTGTTTGGAAAATATTTCTAATATTCTGAAAAGATGTGAAGAAACAAATTTAGTTCTGAACTGGGAAAAATGTCAATTTATGGTCACAGAAGGCATTGTACTTGGTCACAAAATTTCAAAAAAAAGGATGGAAATTGATCAACCAAAAGTGAAAATTATTGCTGAACTGCAACCACCTACTACTGTTACTGATGTGAGAAGTTTTCTTGGTCATACTGGATTTTATAAAGGATATACAAAGGATTTTTCTAAAATTGCTAAACCTCTTAGTCATTTGTTGGAAAAGAAGCTAAATTTGAATTTAATGAAGATTGTATTAATGCTTTTAATATTTTAAAAGAAAAATTAATAACTGCACCTTTAATTATTGCACCTAATTGGAATAAACCATTTGAATTAATGTGTGATGCAAGTTATTTTGCAATTGGAGTTATATTGGGACAAGAATATGAGAAAATTTTCAAATTTATATATTATGCTAGTAAAACTCTTTCTGAAACTCAAAAAAATTACACTACTACTGAGAAAGAGCTTTTAGCTATAGTCTATGCCTTTGATAAATTTAGACCTTATCTTCTTGGTACCAAATGCATAGTTCATACTGATCATTCCATCATTAAATATTTAATGACAAAAAAAGATGCTAAGCCTAAACTGATAAGATGGGTTTTACTTCTACAAGAATTTGATTTTCAAATAGTGGATAGAAAAGGAACTGATAACCAAATTGCTGATCATTTATCTAGAATTAAGAATGATGTTATTACTGAGGAAAATATAAATGAGAAATTTCCTGATGAACATTTATATGTTATTCGAGGATGCCAAACACCTTGGTTTGTGGATATAGTTAACTATTTAGTTAGCAATATTCTACCTTATGGATTGAATAACAAATATATTAAGAAATTTAAAAATGATGCTAAATCTTATATTTGGGAAGATCCTTATTTATTTAAATTTGGAAGAGATTCTGTAATTCGATGATGTGTACCTTATGAAGAAACTTTTTCTATTATTCAAAAATGTCATGATTTCGATTTTGGAGGACACTTTGGAGTAGATAAAACTGCATTTAAAATTTTAAATTCAGATTTTGTTAGCCTACCTTGTTCAAAGATGTGAGACATTATGTGAAAACATGTGTTCAACGTCAAAGGATGGGAAATATATCTAGAAAAGATGAAACGCTTTTAATCTATATATTTGAAGTTGAAATTTTTGATATATGGGGTTTAGACTTTATGGGACCATTTATACCAACATCTAGAAAGATTTATATTTTATTAGCAGTTGATTATATTTCAAAGTGGATTGAAGCTGTAACTTTACCTAACTGTGCTTCCAAAAGTGTTTCAAAATTGATTAGACGCCGGAATTGCAACTGCGTATCACCCTCAAACAAGTGGAATGGCTGAAGTATCAAACAGAGAAATTAAAAGAATTTTAGAGAAGACTGTTAATCTTAAAAGAACTGATTGGGTTAATAGACTTGATTCTGCATTATGGGCTTATATAATAGCTTATAAGATACCAATCAGAATGTCACCTTACCATTCAATTTATGGTAAACATTGTCATTTACCTGTTGAACTTGAAAATAAAGCTTATTGGGCGATAAAGGAGTTTAATTTTGATTTGAATACTGCAGAAGAAAAATGATTATTAGAATTAAATGAGATGGATGAAATAAGAAATGAATCATATGAAAATGCAAAAATTTATAAAGAGAAAATGAAGATGTTACATGATAAAAAGATTTCAGGAAAAATATTCGAGCCTGGACAAGAAGTATTATTATTTAATACTCGTTTAAGACTTTTTCCTAGAAAATTAAGATCTAAATGGATGGGACCATATATAATTGAGAAAGTATACCATTATGGAGCTGTGGATATTAAAGACCCCAAAACAAGAAAAATATTTAAAGTTAAATGATTAAGACTAAAGCCTTATTTGGGAGACATTAAAATGATTTATAAAGAGGCTTACGAGTTGAGTCTACCTGATTAAAGACTTAATTAGGTCGGGTTGACGACGTTAAACCAAGCGCTTTGTGGGAGGCAACCCATAATTATTTTTGTGTGTTTTTACATTTTTAATGTAAGGTTATGCCTCGGTCTTGACTAATTTTATATAACTTTAGAAAATTGGATGCTAACAAGTCTTCATTGACTTTAGCTAAAGATTATCTCGAAGTATATAAAGTTTGGACTTTGGATCACTCCATTTCATATGTGAGTAAAAAGGAGATCAAGTTAACCTTCATTATGATTGTTTATAATTTGTGTTACTAAGTCTATATTGATCTTACCATTCTAATTTACCTATTTTGGAGAACGAAACTTTGAAATTTGACGATAGGCGAAACGGAGTCGAACGTGGTTCCGGCGCCTAGGCGCCGAAATTTGGCGCCTAAGCGCCAGAGTAAAACTGTGTATCGATGGGTCCGGCGCCTAGGCGCCAGATTTGGCGCCTAAGCGCCACAGTTACTGGATCATGTAAAAACAAAAAATTTTCAGTTTTTCACACGATTTTCTCCTTTAAATTACCCCATCTTCATCCCCAATCCCTAAGCAACCAAAATTACGACCTAGACACTTCATTCTTGAGAGATTAGAGAGGATTTTTGAAGAAATGGAGAGAAGAAATCTTGGAGAAGAGGCTAGAGACAAAGGTTCAAAGGATCCTCAACCTTACTTCAATGGTTTTATCGCTGTAAGTTTGGAGAAAATTTCAAGTCGTCTAGATAAATTTGAAGCAGAATTCAAAAGTATTGGAGATCGCCTCCATGAGATGTATCATCAAATTAATCATCTGAAATGGCAGACGAAGCTTCAATTTGATCATCTAGCGGCTTATCAAGATGCTCAAGTGGAGATGTATGCGAAGAACAAATGGATCAACGAGAAAATGGCTACGGATTTTCCGAGGGCGTTAGTATTCTTCCCAAGCAGGCTTAGTAATCTTCCTTGTGAAGAGAATGGAAATTTCTAATTTGAAGATTAGATAGTTATTGTGGTGTGATCTAGACTTTTATTAGTGTGTCGTTGTATCGATTTAGTAAATCGAATGTGTTGTTGGTGTGTTTGATTTATTGTTCAATGTGTGTTGTATTTGCTTTGAAATTGTGTAGTTTGATTATTTTGTAGGACTTGAATCATATTACTATACTTATCTGTATTGTATTGAGCCAAAATTGAAGATTATGAATGGAATTAGAAGAGTTTGATTTAAACCTTGTGTTTAATTGGTGGATTTAATTTTTAATTTTTAAAATTTTTGGGAAATATTTTGGAAGTTGGAAACTGAAGCACTACTCTAATATGAGTAATTGGAAGTTAAATTTTTGAGCTTTGGTGGAAAATAAAATTTTTAAATTAATTTTTGTGAAAGACGAGTCTGGCGCCTAGGCGCCAGAATTCGGCACCTAGGCACTGGTTCAGCCTGCTTACCGAAAATTAGCATTTAAATCCTATTAGCCATGATTGACGCCTAAGCTTCATCCCCTTCCTCTTTTCGTGAAAATACACCCCCTAGATCCATTTTAAGGTCAATACATCAAGTTTTTGAGCCCGACATCACTTGATTTCTTCATCTTGAGGTCAGATCTACCTTTTAATCCATTTATTTTTTAATCTTACCATAGTTTTTCCTATTTTTTGCTAAAAACCAAAATTTTGAGAAAAATTTTGATTTTTAGAGTTTCACTATGGATTTTTAAACTCATTTTATGTTTCTCAAGATTAAAAAGAGTTTAAATATTTGATTCCTAAATTTATTTGTGTTTTCTTTCACGTTTAGATGGCACCAAAATCTATGCGAGGAAAGGCACGAGAAAATTTCGATAGCAGGAAGTTTTTGACTGCCGCAGCGCATTTTTGTTATCACGAATTTGCAATGTTAAGAAAGTTTATCTCGAAGAGCAGTTTTTACAATCCTGGTGAAATGATCGAGAACACGATCATTGCACACAACTGGCAATGATTATGTTATTTCACTGCTGTTGCCGTTATTCCTATTGTACGCGAGTTTTATGCCATCTTTTTGGATGTGGAAGACTACGAAGTCTTCATTAGAGGTGTCGGAGTAGGATTTACTCCGGAATGGATCAATATTTTCTACGGCCTGCCACCTACCATCGAGTGCTACTATTCTGGTTTATCTCCATCTGAGGGAGATCTTGAGATGATTATTGCATATCTGACTGATGGCACTGGAGCTTGGAAGATCCGGAATGACAAATGGGTAAAACTTCAAATCTTCTAAGCTAAATGGTATTTCAAAGGCATGACATTATTTTATTTCTACTAGACTTCTACCTTCCAACCACCTGAGAGAAGTTTCCAGAGATCGAGCTATCCTGAACTACTGCATTCAGGAGTGGAAGCCAATAGATGTTGGCAGTATTATTTATGATTCAGTGGAATTGATTGCTAGATCCAACACTTCTGTGGGATTAGGATTCCAATACTTGATTCATTCTTTATGCATGAGCAATGGAGTTTCTGCTGATATATCAGAGGAGAAGTTGAAGACTACAAAGCCAATTAGGCAGGAGAGTGTTAGCATTTATGATCGTCTTCGAGGGAAGAGATCTACTGGTCCTTCTACTTCTGTACCTACTCCAGGTAGAGCTTCTACTTCTAGACCTTCTACTTCTCCTACTGAGCCACCATCTAGTTTTTGGGAATCGATGCATGATAAATTTCCGAAGCGACGGAATGAGTTATTTCTAACTCACTTGCGAGTGAGATACTATAGACAAGAAGATTGGTCATTTATCTGAGTTTACCCAAAGGAAAAGTGAGTATGATGCTGAGTATTTAGAGTCTTTAGTGAGATTCTTGAAGGGTGAGCATGATGTTCAGTTTCCTACCTGTCCTGGATTTTCACCGTATGTTGATCCAAAGGATGTGGAGGTTTCTTTTGGTGATGACGATGATGAGGCTACAGATAGTGATTAGTAGCTTGATTGACCTCTGAGATATGTTAATTCTATTGTTAGTTTATTTCTTGTTTGCTAGTGCTATTTTTTGTTTGTTGTTTGTTAGTGTAAATTTGTTTAAGAAACTTTGTGTGGATTGTTTGATGTTGAGACTGTTTTAAATATTTAGTGAATTGTGTTGAAGGCTGAAATTTGGATGAATTAATGTTTATTTCTGTTTCAACCTACTGTTTAGTTTTCTTAAATAGTTAGTAATGTTGTTATGTTTCTGTTTCTATTAGTAGTATAATCATTTAATTCAGCTACTGATATAAAAAAAATGATGAGCCTGCTTACTTTTATATATGCTTCGTTATTTCAGTAATATTCATAAAAAGTATGTGTAGAAGTAAATTTTTCTTTTTAGACTGCTTTTATATACTTATAAAAATTCCTTTTTAAATTATACCTTTCTTTCACTCATACTTTAAATTTTTTCATGATATAACAAAACTTAAGTTTGGGGGAAGGGAAAATACATGCAAATTTAAATTTTATTTGTCCTTAATGAACTAATATTTTCTAAAAAAAATATTAACATAATATAAGGAATGAAAAATCTATTTAAGATCATTTAAATTTTTGAAATTATAAAAAATTTAGCAGACTTAAATAAAATTTTAATAACTTTGATTGATTTTATCAATAGAATTATTGAACTTATAGAAGAGTAAGATTAAGAAATTTTTCTATTCATAGTAGAAATAATTGAATTTTAGAAGTATTAAGAAATCAAAAATTATAACTTGAAAAAGAAAAGATTGAAATTCTTTTTGAAATCTATTCATGTTATAGTAATTAAGTGAAACTATATAAGTTTGAAAATATAAGTTAAGGATAGCGAAGTTCAAAACCATTAGCAGGCTATCCAGATATAGTAATTCTCTCTGTAAAAAAACCAATAAAAAAATACAAAATAAAAAATAAAAAAAAGATGAAAGAAGAGTGAGGAGAAGCTTGAGGAGATGCCTAATCAAAAATTGGCTTCATTTGAATTAGCTTATAAAAAAAATTGATTACATATTTTACTTAATTTTTATGCATGTATCTTTATTAGAAAAGATTTTCATGAAGATCTTTTTCTTGTAAATAATTTATGTGATCTTAATATAATAAACTACAATTATTTTCGAAGTGAATGAAAATTTTTTGAAATCTTATGATTTGGTAGTTAAATATTCTTTAAATTTTTAAAATTAAACTTAGTTAGTTAAATAAGGTTAATGATTTACTAAAGCCTTTATAAAATAAAAAATTATAAGAAATCTTAAATATTTACCTTTTATTCCAATTGTTATACATTTTATATAGCAAAAATGGTTACTTGAGAACAAGTAACATTTAAGTTCGGGGGATTTTGATCCATGAAAAAAATACCTATTTTTATGCCTTGATTTTTATCAAATTTTTAAGGATATTATGCTTTAATGAAAGGTATTTTTGTGTTTTGGATGCAGGTGATGCAAAAATGTTCAAGAAAAAAAAAAGGATGAAAATGGAGCAAAAAGGAGCAAAAATGGAGCCAAAATGCAAAATTGTCTAAATTATTGGCCTGGCGCCTAGGCGCTAGAATTTGACGCCTAAGCGCCAGTTCGATACAGAATTCTGTAAGATTTTTGATGACTTTTGGACGGTTATTTTGATGGTGTTAGCGGTTATTGGACCTTCTAGAAGATTGGCAGTTATTCCCGGATTATAGGACATGTGATACATTGTATTTAAAAGCTTGGAAACAGTTAGGATCGCGAAGAGGGGCGATCCAAAGTGGTGAGGTGCACAGAACTGGATGTAGAGTCCGGCGCCTAGGCACCAGATTCTGGCGCCTAGGCACCAGACACACCTTCTAGAAGATTCATTGAACATGGACACATTTTGAAGAGGTGCCACAAGGCAACCCTTGAAAGTTATAAATAGGAGGCTACTCCTTAAGAGAAAAAGGCCTACAAAAAACCAACGCCCAACCTAGTCCCCTAGCCCCATAGTCCATTTAGAGAGAGAAATTAGAGAAATATTTTAAGGGCCATATTTATAGTTTCTGTTGTTAATTAGTGAGTTTATTTTAGAGTTTGTATTGAGAGTATTTGAAGAGTCAGTGCTTTTGAAGTCTATTTACTTTGGAGTCAGAAGGATTCAGAGGTTCAGTTGGAAAAACACTAGAGATAAGTATTTGTATTTTGATTCAAAGTTTTATTTATATGTTTCATTGTTTAAATTCAATCTGTTCGGAGTAGTTACTCTACTTTCTTCTTTCAATTATGAAAAGATAAATAATATAATATAAAATTCGTTGGACAATTAAAAACTATGTATATATTTTAAACATTGTGATGATATTAATATCAGATCTTAATTTGCTATTTAAATTGTCCATTTAAATTGCTAAATCTGTTGAAGAGTTTTGAGACCTAGAAGGAGATGAATTCTTAACTAGTAAATATCACATGAATCCTTGGGTATTCGAAGGCCTTGCGCAGGTTATTCAAGGTGAAGTGCAAATAAATAGGAAGATATTATTTAATGGGCGTATAATTGATAAGTTTTTAGAGTGACAGGCTAAATTCTTGTAATTTGGTTTATAGAGAAGGAAAGGGTCACTAGTAGGGCCGACCATAGCCACCCTTGGACTTCTGGTAGTGTGAGCCTAGATTAACCCATTATACTAACAATACATCCAGACCCGATCTATAGACTAGCCAATACTCTTTATACTATCGAGAAAAGGTAAAGAATAGGAATGCTTCTATTTGACACAATACCATAAATTTATATTCTCCACGAATAATACATTATCTAAAAAGTCTTGGATTAATTGAAAGGAAGAAAGTTGTTTGCTTATTTTTATTTACATCAATCATTACTTTATTCTTGCTTTATTTCGCATCTAGTAAATTAAATATCAACTTTTTAACTTTAAAAGAAATACATAAAAATAAAATGAAAATATTAAAAAAAAATCTATAATCCTCCTCGTGGGATCGATACTGGAGTCTTTATTTAAAGCCCTATATTACTTGAAACGATACGTATACTTGCGTAGTACCCCTAGTGTGTAAAATATTTTCCATAAAATTATATTTATATACACTAGCCGCTATTATTATTTGAGTCAAAGTATTGGTTATAACATATTTTTGATAGCATAAATTACTGCATTGTTTGGCGATTGCAAACCAAGTTTTTGATGCATTGCTATTAAATATCAGAGATTGACTAGAATATTTCTTAATGATAATTTTTTAATTTTCGATTAAATACTTCAGCAATGATAATTCTCAGCATTGTATATCTTGTAAAAATATTTTTCATTAAATATTTTGAAATACTTCGAGTATCACATTTAGGTAAAGTTATTGTTTCAATCCATTTTGATACATAATCCACAACAACTAATATATATATATATATATATATATATATATCCAAATGAAGTAATAAATGGTCCCATAAAATCTAAATCCCCAAATGTCAAAAATTTCAACTTCCAATATAAAATTTTGGGGCATTTCATTTCTTCTAGAAATATTACCCACTCGCTCACATGTTTTGATATATCTATTAACATCCCAAAAAAGAGTAGGCCAATATAATCCATATTATAAAATCTTATGTATAGTTTTGTCAGTTCTAAAATATCCCCTAAATTCAGAATCATGACATTTGTGAATAATTGGTTCAATTTCTTCATAAGGTACACATCTCCTAAAAACTAGGTCCAAGCATTATTTATATAGGTATGGGTCATCTCAAAAATAAAATTTAGATCATAGATAAATTTTTTCTGTTGTTGCTTTAGTAATTCACAAGGTAGAATATCACTTACAATATAATTTACAATATCAGTAAACCACGGTAAATTCCATTCCTTAATATTATAAAGTTGTTCATGACGAAAAGTTTCTGTGATTTCGTTTTCAGAGTCAGAAAATTCATCTTGTTCCAGCCTAGATAAATGATCAGCTATTTAGTTTTCAGATCATTTTCTATCTACTATTATGAAGTCAAATTCTTGCATTAGAAGCACCCATCAAATTAATCTTGGTTTAGTATCCTTCTTTTGCATTAAATATTTAATAGCAGAATAGTTAGTATGTACTTTACATTTAGTTCCAATTAAGCATGACCTAAATTCTTAAAAAGCATATAAAATCTCTAATAACTCTCTTTCAATACTGGTATAGTTAATTTGAGCCTCATTAAGAGTTCTAATAGCATAGTATATAACTTTATAAATATTATCATACCTTTGTCCTAAGACAACACCAATTGCGTAATCACTGACATCACACATAAGTTTAAATGGTTTTCCCAATCGGGTGAAACTATTATAGGGGTAGTGATTAATTTTTCTTTCAATTCTTCAAAGGCATTTAAATAATTTTCATTAAAGTCAAATTTCTTATCTTTTTTCTAGAAGTTGGTATAGAGTTTTAGTAATTTTTGAAAAATCTTTAATATAACTCTTGTAGAACCCAACATGTTCTAAAAAAATTCTAACCCTTCTCACCGTAGTTGGAGGTGGTAGTTTCACAATAATTTAAATCTTTGTAGGGTCTAGTTCTATGCCATATTCAGAAATTTTATGCTCAATACAGTTCCTCGTGCAACCATAAATTGACATTTCCCCTAATTTATAAATAATTTTTTTTCTCATAATTCAAAAAATTTGTCTAAATTTTTTAAGAAAATGTCAAATGAAGTTCCAAACATAAAAAAATCATCCATCAATACTTCTATTCCATTATCAATCAGATTACTAAAAATTGACACCATACGTCTTTGAAATGTTTTAGGTGCATTACATAATCCAAATGACATTATTCAAAAAGCAAATGTTCCATAAGGACTGGTAAATGTTGTCTTTTATTGATCCTCAGGAGCAACTGGTATCTGATGGTAGCTAGTATATCCATCTAAAAAACAGAAAATATTTATGCCCAACAAGCCTATCCAACATTTGGTCTAGAAAAGGTAAAGGAAAGTGATCTTTCCTAGTGGCACCATTTAATTTTTTTATAATCAATACAGATTCGCCAACCAGTGAATTTTCTTATGGTTATTAATTCATTTCTTTCATTAGTCACAACTGTCACTCATCCTTTCTTAGGAACACAATGGATCAGACTTACCCATGCAATGTCTGAAATAGGACATATAATTCCAGCATCCAACAATTTCAAAATTTCATTCTTCAATACTTATTTCATCAATGGATTTAATCTCTTTTTTTGATTTGGTCTAGGTTTATATTATTCATCCAACAAAATTCTATGCATGCAGATCAAATGGTTGATTCCTTTAATATCAGCTAAAGTCCAACCAAAAGCCTTTTTATATCTTTTCAAGGTTTCTAGTAATTTCTGTTCTTATAAATAATTTAAATTTAAGAATAAAGTAACTAGTAATGTAGATAATTTTCTCAAAAAAACATACTTTAAATCACTTGGAAGCATTTTCATCTCAAGTTCAGGAGATTTTATGACAGATGGAATTAAACTTTTATTATCAGTTTTTGTAATATTTAACAACTCAAATCATTCCTGAACATAGTCCAGTTTTTCATTATATTTCTCATCATTTTCATCATCCATCTCATCTTCTTATTCCTTTTATTCTTCAAACTATTCCTTAAAATCCTTATCTTTCAAGTTGTCACAAATTTCCATTCGAAAGCATTTATCATCTTTTTCTGTTGCAGGATATTTCATAGCTTTCAATACATTAAATGTCACCTCTTGATCATTCACTCTCGTAGTTAATTCTCCTTTTTAAATATCTATCATGGCTCTTCCAGTTGCAAGAAATGGTCTTCCCAAAATTATAGGAATTTCATTATCTTCCTATATATCTAAAACAATAAAATCCACAGGGAAGAGATCATCTAACTGAAGAGTTACTGAAGTAGGTTAAATTTCTCCTATTTCCAACCTTTTGATGTTTGATAGAGGTATAAGATTAATGCTGGCTCCCAGATCACATAACACTCCTCCAAATAACTTTTCACCACCAGCACAACGTATAGTGAAGCTACCAGGATCTTTAAGTATTTCAAGAAGCTTTTTTCTGAATAATTGCGCTACACTCTTCACTGAGTGTAACCGTCTCATCATCTATAAAATTCCTTTTCTTATTTAATATATCCTTCATAAACACATAATTAGGCATTTTTTCTAAGGCTTAAAAAAATAGGATATTTACAGTTAATTTTTTAAGGATTTCTAAAAATTCTGAAATTGTTTGCCTTTCTTTTGTTATTTCAATCTTTGAGGAAACAGAGGTGTTGGTCTTTCTATAGTAATTTTCATTGGTTTAAGTGAATATTCAAAATCAGAATATATATTATTATGTACTTTATCAGTTTCCACCTTCTCTTTTTCAATTTCAATGTATTTTTGCACTCTTGATTGCAATTCTTTTCCACTTCTTAACTGTATAGCCTTGGGCTTTTCTTTAGCTTAACCTTTTGGGTTAATTTCAACATTACTAGGGAAAGTTCTAGAAGGTATGTTACTTAGTGCAGTAGTAATATGAACCAATTGATTTTAAATAATTTTAATAGCAGCTCCTTGACTTTGCAGTTGATTCCCTTGTCTTTGTAATTGATTACCCATGTTTAATATCAACTCTTCCACAGAAAACTTATTTTCCTTAAATTATGGGTTACTATTGAATCCTGAAGGATAAGAAGGTCTATAATTTCTGTTTCCCTGGTTGTTTGAATTTCCTAATGGGTTCACAGAATTGTTACCTCACTGCGAGTTAACAGTAGTAGTGTTATTATTCAAGTTTATGTTTGGGTGACTCTTCTAACTAGGATTATAATAATTAGTGTCTGCGATGGAAAATCATCGCTTCCAATCATTGCCAATTCTCGGGCGTCGAGTTAAATGTCAAGGAGTCGCCAGTCAATTTATATTTCTCTAGTCTTTAATCCCCTTTTGAAAAAGGGTGAAAGAAAGGAGACAAAATAGACAATCATAGAAAAAGGTAATGTGATATCTTTATAGGGAGAACTTTAGAATGTTCTTATCCTACAAGGAAAAATCATAATTCTGGTAACCAGAGATTTTTAGGTAATGAGTTCTTTTTACTTATTCTAAAGAAGCAAGCTTCTATAGTTAATTACATCCTAGACAATTCTAGTTTTGCCTAAGAAAACTCTTGATTAATGTTAAAAACTTGTTTTTCTGAATTTTTTTAAGGAAAATAAACATACAAATGTTTTATTCATAATGTTTATCTCATTTTGTCACGATGTATTATGTTAATCAATTAAGTCATGAGGTATCTTCTATAGATATTTTATTATTTTTTTTAATGATTTTTTTTGTCATGTCAAATGCCATATCAATGTTTTTATTTTGTCATTATTTTAATGTCATTTTGTTATTTCTTCTTCTTTAAGTTTGGTGATTATCCTAACAGTTTCAATTTTGATTTATTGACGGCTATCCTAATAGTCCATTTTTGTTTTGTGTCTTTTTTGTTGTTTGTTTAGGTTTCGTGGCTAACCTAAAAGTTCTAGTTTTTTTTTGTCATTTTAATTATTTTTTTATTGTCGATTTTTGTTATATTTTAATGTCATCAATCGTCCTACAAAATAGAGTTAGCACACCCAATAACATGCAAAGAAAATCTAAACAGAAATTGTCTTCATCCTATAAAGAAAATATCAATAGAAATAATATTGTAAAATTATTTAGACTACCTGGTAAAAATTTCTATTATTTTATAATTGTCGGATATCCAATTTTGGTTGAAATGTCGATTTGATATCAAAAATTGAATTTTTGATTTCAATTTATATCAATTTGGATTTGGTAAGAATTTAGATTTAATGAATTAGACTTTGAAATTAAGTTATTGAACTTAATAAGTCTAGTGAAATTTTAGATTTAATGTCATTTAATTCCAAGGATATCAATAAGATTTTTAGGCTCGATGTCATTTGAGCCTAAAGTTTTGAAGCTGAGTCTAATAGAAATTAGACTTTGAAAATTTAGATTTAATTTTTTTTTTGAATCAAGAATTTTTGAATTTTATGTTGATTTATGTTTTACTTTTTAGTTTTAAATTTAATTTTGTTGATTTAAGTTTAATTTGTTATTTTATGTAGAATCGGGTTGATTTATGTCAAATTATGTCAAGTTAAATTATGTTATTTTATGTTGATTTATATTGTTTTAGATTTCAATTTGAATTGAACCTAGGTTTTATTTTTAGATATGTCGAGTTAAGTTGAATTTAAAATTTATGTTGAACTAAGTTTGATTTGAATTTATGTTAAGTTACGTTAATCTAAATTTATGTTTAATACAGTTTGAATCTTAAGCTGGGTTTTGGCTAAATTATGTTCAAGTTGAACCTAGGCTTAAGGTTGACTTAATTTCATATGAGTTGAACTCAACTTAGATTTAAGTTTGGGTTAGGTTCAAGTTAGGTTGAACCTAGACTTAAGATTGACTCAAGTTCAATATGGGTTGAAATCAAGTTATGTTTAGTTTAACTTGGTTTATGTAATGTTAAGCCTAATTTTAGTTTTGACTTAAGTCCGATGTGATTTGGACTTAAGTTAGGTTTGACTTAGGTTTTAAGTTTTTCTTAAGTTAGGTTCCAGTTAAGTTGAACCTAGACATAAGATTGAGTCAAGTTCAATATGGGTTGACCTTAAGTTTGGTTTAATTTGGGTTCAAGTTAGGTTGAACATATATTATAAGTTTTGTTTGATAGTGGTTTGAGGTTAATTTGAACCTAATTAGGGTTAAATTTAATTGGTTCAAGGTTAATTAAACCTAATTTGTGTAAAGTTTAAATGATTAATTAGGCTTAATTAGGGTTAAGTCAAATTGCTTTAAGATTAATTAAACCGAATTTGGGTAAAGATTAATTTATTAATTAGACTTAATTAGGGTTAAGTCTAATTGGTTTTAAGATTAAATAAACCTAATTTGGGTAAGGTTTAATTGATTAATTAGACATAGTTAGGGTTAAGTCTAATTGGTTTAAGATTAATTAAACAAAATTTGGGTATGATTTAATTGATTAATTAGACTTAATTAGGGTCATGTCTAATTGTTTTTATGGTTTTTTAAACCTAATTTAGGTAAGGTTTAATTGATTAATTAGACTTAATTTGGGATAAGTCTAGTTGGTTTAAGGTTTGATTAAGTCTAATTTAATTAAGACTTAATGGATTAATTAGATCTAATGGGTTAGACCTAATTAGGGTTTAGGATTGATTAAGTCTAATTTAGTTAAGACTTAATTAAGGATTAATTTATATTAAACCTAATTTAGTTAAGGCTTAATGTTTTGATTAAGCTTAAGTCTAATTAAGTTTAATTTATATTAGACCTAATGATTGATTAAGCTTAATGATGTTTTAGCAATAATTAAAGTTTGTTTATTATTATTAAACCTAATGCCTTTAAAGTTTAATGATGGTTAATTAAGCCTAATAATATTTTTGACTTAAAGTTTTTTATTATTAAACCTAATGTCTTTAAGGTTTAATGACGACTAGTTAAGCCAAATAGTCTTTTAGAATTAATTAAATTTTGTTTATTATTATTAAACCTAATGTCTTTAAGGTTTAATAATGAATAATTAAGCCTAATAGTGTTTTAGACCTAATTAAAGTTTTTTTATTTTTATTAAACCTAATGTCCTTAAGATTTAATAATGACTAATTAAGCCTAATAGTGTTCTATACCTAATTAAAGTTTGTTTATTATTATTAAACCTAATGTATTTAAGGTTTAATAATGACTAATTAAGCCTAATAGTGTTTTAGACCTAATTAAAGATTATTTATTATTAAATCCAACATGGTTAAGGTTTAATCTATTAACTAAGTCTAAAGTGATTAGACTTAATTAAGGTTTGATTTTATCCAAAGCATAATGTAATGAAGGCTGAAGAATAAATAATTAGGTTTAATATATGGTTAAACCAAATTAGTTTTTAACATTATTTTACCCTAATTTAATTAAATATTAATATGATTAATTAGGGTTAATGTTTAAATTAATCCTAAAAATATTTTCATTTGAGTTCATTTGATGTTTGAACTCAAATTTGACCTAACTCATGGTGGATGAGTTAAGTGAAGTGGATATTTAAGTTTTAATGTTTTTTTAGAGTTTTTAATTTTGAAAATTTTAATCCTAACAAAAGAAATGTGATTTTAAAATTTTGACAAGTTAGAATCTGTCAATTTAGCGTTTAAATTTGTTCCCCTAAATTCCTAGTCAATTTCCAATTTAATCTTTCTATTTTCTAATTTTTAGAATTATTATTAAAAATAATTACTAAATCTCATGAGAATTAAGAAATATTATCTTAGAGAATTTGTCTGTTATTGAAAAAATCAGAGATAGTTCCTAAGGTGCTAGGAATTATTCCCTTAAATTTTTATATTTATCTAACTTACAAATAATTTTTAATAATTTAAAAACTCCAGAGAGTATTTAATTAATTAAAAATTAAATATAAATAAAAAATAAAAAATTCTAAATATACATTGTAGTGCTCATTGTCCTGAATCGAGAGGTACTTTTATTTTATTTTTGTGATTTTTCAATGTATAGTTATGTATTTTTGAAGTTTTAAGGTTTATCTGGATTTTATTAAATCCATAAAAACCTTAGAGCGCTGTGTGTCCTCGGATGGGTCGAAACACGGTTGATCTACTGTGGGGAACCGAAAAGCAGACCTGCTATCGTTCAATCTGAATCATCCATCTTTTAAACAGAAAATCAGACAGCTCTCCGTCAACGCCCTCCTCCCATCTCAACCTGAACACCGTTCATGTTCTAGGCCTAATATCTCATCCAAATCTTGATGAAATTTCATGAAATTTGTTCCATAAGCTTCATCAAGAGGAACCAAACACATCCATACAGATTTATATATGTTTTGAATTACTTTGTTTCATAATGTGTCAAACTAGAATGAAATTAGGGTCGAGTAATCCATACCATGGCCACAGTGGGTCTAGCTCCAAATTGATTAGTCTGGAAGCGTCGTGTGGTCTAGAGAAGACTTCCCCGCAATCCAATTTGAGCTCAAATCAAGTCTTTATATGAATTTGATCAAAGGGAGGCTCGGCTTGAGGAAGTTGATCAAAAACTATCTTAGAGGCTATGGGGATAGCAATTTTTGATTGGGCTTGTCCTCACACAGTCCCTAGATGGGTTTGGGATGGTTAATTTGAAGGTTTAAAGAGTTCGTTGCAAACTTCCATTTTGTCCTGGTTTTCAACTTCTCAGGTTGACTCATTTAAGCTGACTCAGTGGATTTGGTTGCTTGGTTTCATAAGGGATCCACTGCTTAGGTCCTAAACTAAGTTTTTGATGTTGAGAGTTAAGGGAAAAGGAAAGTGTATAAGGTTTTCTGATTTTTCTCCTCTCTTTCTCCATGTGTTCATGTCTAGCTCTATTTATAGTCATTGGGATGGCTAGGACTGAGCTTGGCTTGGCTAGGAGTCATCTAGTGGTGGTTGTGAGTTAAATGGATTTTGGGATTTAAAAAAGATTAACCCATGTAGGGTTTGCTCATGGTTACACTTAGGTTAAAATTGAATTTTTCGTATTTGATCCATTGAGAGGTGGATATGGCATGTTAATTTACCATGGTATAACATTCCCTACATGTTTTAATAATTTTTTAATGGTGTTAAGGAGAGAAAGACACCGTAGTCACCCTTACTCATTTTATGCATAAATGGATTATCATGTTATTTAACCATGGTAAAAAGTTTATCCTAGGCTATGTTTTTTTTTTATTGGATGATCAAGGAGGTGGCTAAGATAACCTTTGCCATGGCTAGCCACATCACCTTGGAGAGGAAGATGATTCATGCCTTGAAATGGTAAATTTTGCCACTTCAATTTTCATGTCATCATGTCTTTTAACCATAATTAGAAATATTATATTATAAATTTTTAATGGGCCAATTTATTTTTGATGGGTTATATGGGTTGTGTCTAACCTATATGAGATCATCCATGATGTCGTTGATGAGCTTAAAATTTTGAAAACCATTTATTATGTCATAAATGGTGTCATGGGTCAAAATTTTTTTTCATTGCCTTTTGAATATAATTCCATTCTTCATTAATTATGTCATTAATTAAGATGTTGGAAATTATAATATTGGCTAATAAATTAATCAAAATAATTTTGAAATTTATTTGATTAATTTATATTATTTTTGTTCAAAATTAGGCATGGTCTTATTTTATAACCTTTAATTATATTTCCCCATTTTAATTAATTATTTTTTTTAAAAAATTTTGGGAATTATATTCTGGTCAATCAATAAATCAAAAATATATTTGGAATTAAATATTTGATTAATCTTATCATTTTTGTTCAAAATTGAGTATTTTGACCAAATTTGATACATGTTGCCTAGAATTGACCATTTTTAGGGTTTAAGTCATTCAAAGACCAATGTAGTAACTCTTAGTTTAAATTTTAGTCATTTTGAATAATGTCATTTTGATCATGCCAATGTTTGTATTTGGAATCAATTTTGTGGTCAAAGGGGAATGGGTTAGCGATTGTGATTAATTTTAATCCTTTTAGGTCAAGAATTGACCAATGAGGTTAATGTATTTGTCTTTATACTATGTGTGGATTGTTTTGACTAAATATTTCATTACTTAATCAAAAAGGTTGACTAACGAAGTCAATATAATGTTCTTGGGTCATGGTTTGATCATTTTTGACTTTTTGGTCAAAGGTGACCAATGAGGTGAATGTGATGGTCTTTAGGTATTGGGTTGGTGATTTTGGTCAATTTTGACTTTATTTGTTTAAAAAGTTGACTACTTGGGTCAATGGAGTGGTCATTGGGTCAAGGATTGACCATTTTGACCAAACTTGACTTTTTGGTCAAAAATTGATCTGTTGGGTCAAGAATTGATTAAATCAAGGTTTGTCATTACTGATTTAATCTTATTGGGTGAAAGAAGGATTTATAGGGTTTTACCCTAGTCATTAGGGTTTAATGACTATCAGTGAGATTTAGGAAGTTACTATTGATAAAATTCCTATCTCAAACTGACTTTGAGATGATCCTCATAAAAGTGAGGTTAACAAATGGGCCCCTAATATGTGTGTGATACTGTAAAAGTATGCCACACATATTGGCGTTGACCAAAATGGTCTTGATGTCACCAATGTCAATTTGTCGGAAAGTATTCTATATCATTATTTGAAGGATGAAATTGTATGTCATAGGATGTCGAATTTCTCCATGTCAATTTTGAAAAAGAATATTATATGGCTTATATCCTTTTTTGAAGAAAGAGTTAAAGGAATGTCATATTTCTGTGTCAGGAAGAGGTCTTATATCAAATAACGAGAATGAGAGATTGGATGTCATATTCCATCTCTCAAAAATGTCAAATGTCGATGTCAAGTTAAAGGAATGACATAACTTCAGTGTCATGAAAGGACTTATATCCGATAACTAGAAAGAGAAAGTGGGTTACATATCTCATTTTTTGGAAATGTCAAATGTCGATGTCAAGTTAAAGGAATGCCATAACATCTGTGTCAGGAAAGGACTTATATCCAATAGCTAGAAAGAGAAAGTGGGTGTCATATCCCATTTCTCCGAAATGTCAAATGTCAATGTAAAGTTAAAGGAATGCCATAACTTCCGTATCAGGAAAGGATTTATTTCCAATAACTAGAAAAAGAAAGTGTGTGTCATATCCTATTTCTCAAAAATGTTAAATGTCAATGTCAAATTAAATGAATGTCATAACCTCCGGGTCAGGAAAAGTCTTATATCCAATAACTAGAAAGAGAAAGTGGGTGTCATACCTCTTTCTTGGAAATATCAAATGTCGATGTCAAGTTGAAGGAATGCCATAACTTCCATGTCAAGAAAGGACTTATATCCAATAACTTTAGAGAGTGGAAGACCCACTTGGAAAAGAACATATTCGCTGGGGATATTTGTTGGGGGTTTGACCTTTACAGATTAGAAAATAATTCTCATGTCAGTTATTATGTTGTTATTTCACTCTCATTTTTATTTAAAGAATTCATTTTGTCACTTTAGGACTTGCCAACGTATCATAGACAACAGGGGATATTTTTCAATATTTCATTTCATTTCCAAGGATAATGTACAACAGTCACTAGTACATATCATTGAAAATAAAAGTCAACAATACATATATGTACATATATTATATTGCACACATGCTACAAACTACCTATATATCATATGTCAGAAGTTTTCAGGTCATTCTTCTTGTCATAACATAGCCTTGGATACTACTAGACCAACCATAAAAAGCTAACACTCCACGAAATCTTTTACCAAATATGTCTCAGGTGTTTGGGCATTCACGGGGTCATGGTAGCTCCAAAGGCTTCAACCATTCAAGTTCTGGAATAGCCTGATATCAGATGGGTCTTTTGTTGGGTCACATTCGACACAGATTGATTGAAATATGAGGTATACTGAAACTAGGTATAAAATGTTTCACGACGTCAGCACCGTTTCCTTGTAGTAGAAGAGCTGATCCTCGTAGTAAAAAGTACCTGGTATGTTCCTGCAAATTCTCCTGGTCTAAGGATCTATATTTCTTTTCCAAAAAGGATAGAACAACGATTCATCAAGGAAACCGTGCAGAATGGTCTCTCAAAGTCATGACAGTTGATGTTAGGCAGGATACAATCCCCCTCATCGTAGATGTTGATAATACAACTATTTGGAATACAGCTTGATGCCATGATTCCTCAGATAACAAGTCATTTATTAATCTGAATGATTAATGTAGGCAGTGGATCCACCTGTTCGTGCCGTAGGATTCCCAGAGGATTTCCTAGATTGTATCTAGCATAATTATAGTAATATTCATATTAGATTGTTAGCCTTCCCTTAACACATATCCATTTGTTAGGCTCAGAGTAGGTTCTCTTTCTAAGATGTCCAGCACGGCCTAAATCTCGGGCTTTCATCACATGCTCAATGATGGCTACCTGTTCATATTCATCAAATATTCTGGTAAATAACTTATTACCTTCAAGGATTTTGATTGTTCGTCTGTTAACATGCTTGAATTGTTCAAAGGATTGCCATTTAATAGCTTGAATCTGTCGTATTTCTACTTCAAAGATGTTTCTCGTAAGGATTTCTTTCTTTGTCATTGTTGTGATAGGATAAATTTCAGCAAATGAACTCTCGATGCCAAGAGATTCAAACTGGTTGATGTCATCTTCCTTAAGTTTTCTATCTTGTAGTTGTTTTTCTTCTTGTCGCTTTAGTCATTTGTTTCGATTTAGCCTTTGTGAACGGGTAAGTCCTGTTGTCATCTTGTTAACCTCTGCAACCTCCTGAGCCGCAGTCGTCACTACTGATTTCAATTTCCTAATATTAGGATTCGGTTCATGATTATTAGTTTCTGATTCATCCGCAAAATCATATTGTTCCTGATGTTTAAATTCTATCAGAGGTCTCTGTTCCTTAATATCATTTTGATCGACTAGGTACAGTAATGACCCATGGTATATTGATTCAATCTATAGCAGATCAAATTTGAAATGAATTCTTGAACCCTTGTCAAAGTGTCGGCGGTCCAGTGCAAAAGTCATATCATTTTGAAAAGTGAAAAGTAGCTTATTGTTAGCCATTTTGCTGCAAATGATAAGATTATAATATACAACAACAACAAAGCCTTAATCCCACTAAGTGGGGTCGGCTACATGAACCCTTTTTCTCCATTGCGTCCTATTTAGTGTCAAATTTTCGTTTAATTCTAATAATTTAAGATCATTTTTATGCAAAATAGGATTACAATATGTTAGACTAAATTTCATTTTCAAAGTATTGTTATAAATTTTTTTTTTATTTTGAGGTATTGTGCTCATAAATGTATACTCAGTAAGCAAAAAGAAAATGCTAAGATACAAACTCAATTTGTACAAACGAGATGAAAGATTTATATTATTATTTTTCTAGTTCAGAAAGAAGTCATTGTCTTATGTCGCATATATTTTTTTAGGAAACGCCCATTATTTGGGGGCAAAACTCTATCTCCTTGACAGTCAACTAACTCATAAGATCCTCCTGAATAGGTCTTTTCAATTACATATGGGCACTCCCACATTGCCTCAAATTTCCCAGCTATTTTCTTGAGAGCAAGGATAGGTCTTAGGAGTAATAAGACCAAATCTACTATTTGAAATGTCCTAGGACAAACCAGTTTATCATAGGGCCAGTACCATTTTGGCTTGGTAAAATTCTAGATTCTGTTGAGCTTCAAGTCGTTTGCCCTAAAAATTTTCTAATTCTTCAAGACGTAATTTTGTGTTTTCTTCTTCAGTGATTTTGTTTGTAACCACAATCCTGAGAGAAGGAATTTGAATTTCTAATGAAAGTATGGCTTCAGAACCATATACCAAAGAAAAAGGTGTTGACCATGTTGTTGTTCAGTATGTAGTTCTATAAGCCCATGTTGACCTCATTTTTGGTGAGGTCTTTTCCTTTCTCTTAGTGCTTAAGATCTAGCCATAGGACTTCTCCTTGACTATCCTAGAGGACTAGAATTGGGACCCACCCTTTAGCAATTCAACTACTTGTTGCTCCTAATGGGACCCCACTTGGATGGTTGTAAACCTCTAAATCACCATAGAAGGTTAAGACCACCATATGGAGAACCAATAGTGAGCTTCTATAAGGTTGTTCAAGCCTTAGGACTACCTTGGGTGACCTGGTCCTGGTGAGGTCTGGCTTACACACACTGCACTCTCACACACACCATCCTTACCCATTTCCTCCCCCTGGTTCTTGGGAGCACTCATGTGGCTAAGTCCAAACCCCTATCTTCATGTGCCTAAGCAAAAATAACCCACTTTTATCAAAATTCCCAATTTGACCCATTTTTAACCTAAGTGGACCCAATGTCAAACCAAATTGATCCAATTGACCCCAATCTTGCCCAATTTCAATTCTAAACTTCAATTCAACCATCCCCAATACCAATCTAAATCAAATCCAAGCCCAATTTGATCCACATTTGAGTTCAATTTGAACTTTAAACTAAAACCCCAAATTTTAACCTATGACCCAAACCTACCCTAAATTCAGCTCAATTCAACTCATTTTCCCCCAAATCAACTCTAAACTCTCCCTAATACATTCCTACACCAAGCACAACATTAATTGGCCCTCAATTTAAACTCAAACTCTACCCAAAATCCCTTTGAAATCAAAACCCCAAAATTTGACCTAATGTTTCCACATACCCCAAATTACCTAAACTGAAACCCCTAAACCCAAAATTTCCATCAATTTCTATATTAAACCTTTTATAACAATCTTTTGTACCCTTTTGAATTATCAATTGGCCTTGAAGCAAGTTCTAGCCAAACCTAAATCTAACCTAACCCATGGTGACTAAATTTAACCAAAATCCCAAAATTCACCTAATTGACCTTTCAATTAAACTCAAAACATCTCCATGTCTTCATGAAAGTTCTTCATTGCAATCCTCTCTACAATGTTGCTCAGGAAACATGGCCCTAAATCAAGCCCAAACTCAAGTTAGCCTAACCTAAACCAAGTGAGCCAATTTGAACCCATGACCTAACTTAACCAAATTGAACCAAATGTGGCCAAACTAACTCTTCCACAGCCACGATTTGAAGCCTAGGAGCCACCCTAGATCCAGCTAGCCTAAGTTAAGTGAGACATCGACCAAGGGTTCTCCATTTTAAGGGATTTACTCCCTTAAGTGGATAAATCTCCTTTTGCTCCACCCCAAAATCCTCCCATACCTGATTAATCACCATTAAACCTCTCCATGACTCACCTGACCTCAGAGGCCAGCTCCCCTGTCCTTGCCGGCTGACCTAGTCACCGGAGGGGGTCAAAACCGAGGGCCACAACCCACCTAAACTCACCCAAACTCCACCAATTGGCCACCTCAGCCAAATTAAACATTGGAGCCTTTCTGCCCTCCACCTAAGCAGTGGAATCTACCCACCAATTGAACCCAAACCCTGCTGAATGGCCCTGGACATTTAAGCACCACCTCTCGACCATGAGAGGGGTGTTGAAATTTTTCTCAACAAAACCTCACCAAATCATTCCCAGAGCTTCTCCCAGCCTAGAGAAGAAGAAACCCACTGCTTTCCTGCTTCCTCCTCCATTGGTTGAGTTCAATTTTTGAGCTCAATCTATGGCCGAAAATAGGACATTCCCTAAAACTCCACTAGAACCAAATTAAACTCACCCACACCTTCACAGCACCCAGAGAAGGACTTCCCTAGTGGAAGCCCCATCTCCAGACCACCCAATCTCTCCAGCCATCAAAGCTTGAAATCGAGCTTGGTCGAAGTCATACCAAGGCAATTCACCACAGCTCTAGGCTTCATCCCAAGCTTCCTTGGACTCCAACAAACGTACCGAGCCTCTCTGATAGAAGCTTCACTTCTCAGAGCCAAGGTATTGCTCTTTTCTTCCTCCCGAGCTTCCAGCGATTCTTCATTTCATTCAAGTCAATTTCAATGCATGTTAACTGTATGGATATGTTCGTCTCTTCAAGACGAGTTCATAGAGCATAAAAACATTTAATTTGGTTAAGTATCGAGTGAGATATTAGGGTTAGAAGGTGGACGGTTCTCGGCTAACACCAGTCGGGACGATGACCAGCAACCGTCGGATCGCGTGTGTTTTGGATTGACGACTAGTATCGCGTCGGACGGAGCAACGGGAGATGAACCGCGAGCCGCGTGGCTGCTGAGTTAGATGGCAACGCCGAATCAAGGAGCGATGCGTGGAGTTCGACCCGCCGTAGGTTGAGTTGGAGTTAATGTGGATAAGTAGGAAAATATGATTTTTTCTTATTTATTTAAATACCAGAAACTATAAAAATTGATATCTTTGCATTGAAAAATTATAAAAATAAAAGAAAAATACCCTCTTGCTCAGTGAACAGAGGAGAATAATGTGAAAAAGGAATTAATCTATTTTGTTGAGTATTTTATTTTTAATTCATTTAATACTAATTTGAGTATTTTAATTCTCCATGCATGTATACATTTCACCATGGCATGAGACCATAGTGTTTTTGTAGCCTCTAATCTTGGGAATATTCCCTGAACTTTCCAAGGCCAGAGGCTATCCTTGTGGAAAGTTGTTTATTTTCCAAGTTTATGTGCATGTTTTTGTATTTTAATTCCAATAATCAGCATGTTGATCAATAAAATCTAGAAAAATTAGGGGAAGTACCTTATGACTAGAGAACCCTAGGATAATTATGGTTTGGCTTAAATCATTCAAATGAACCTTAATTAAGCCAAAACCCTAAAATTAAACCCTTATTAATTAGGAATAAACACACATCAAAATCACTTGAAATCAATTCTCCATTGATCTTTGGGATCAGAGAAACCTCACATAAAAATTTAAAGTCAATTGGAAATAATTTAACTCACTAAATGGATCATTTAAGTTACATGATCATTTTTACACTTTAAAAATCCACAAAACCCAAAATACTCTCCAAAAATTCACCAAATTAATTTTGGGACTTCTCTGATATCAGAGGAGTCTAGGAAAAATAAAATTGGAAATTTCTAAAAATTTTTATTTTTTAGCCTATTTTTAAATATTTTAATAATTAAAAAAAATTAAAAATCTTAAAAATATTAAAAATCATAAAAATGTCATATTTTACTCTCTAATCATTTAGGAACCAACCAAATATTTTTCCCAAGTCTCTAGGTTAAAATATTAAATTTTAAAGGCTTAATGTAATTTCTAATAGTAAAAATGAATTTTTAACCTTTCTCACTAAATTAATTCTAATAAACCAAAGAAAAAATCAAAAAAATTATAAAATTTATTTCTTTGAGTTCCTTGAGGTCAGAGAGTTTTTTGAAAAATATAAAATCAATTTTTTAACTTTTATTTTATTCTAAAGTTAATTAACACTCTAAAACTTAAAATAATTATAATAAATAAAATATAATTCAAAAAATTACCAAAATTGGTCCAAGTGGTTCTCTGGTCAATAGGAACATCCTATAATTTTCCTCAGGTTAGAAAAATTACCTTGGTCATGTTGTTTTGAATTTTCATTGAAAAAACCCCTATTTCTTTTAAAAATAATTATATAAATTAAATTAAAAATAGAAAAATCACATTTTCTCCTTTAATGTCTTAATTGACATGTGAGTGAAGTGACACAAAAATTTAAACTCACTTGAGCTCAATTTAGTGAGTTATGAAGTGAATAGGCTTAAGAGGGCCTGAAAGTAATTAAGAATTTTAACTTTAAAAAATATTTTAGGCCTAATGAAAGGGGAGGGTAAAATATTTGATTTAATATTCCCTTAGCCGATTGAAACTTAAAAGATAAAAGGGTAGAAACCTATCAATCACTTTAAAAATATTAAGATGGAACCTTAATTAATTAAATTATTTAAATTCTGGAAGATTAATTAAAATTTTTAGATAATTTTTTTTATTAGGGATATAATTAGAGAAGATACTAATTCTCCGATTCAAATCCCTAATTGAATTAATACAATGACATTCAACTCTTAAGAATTATAATTTAAATTAATTATTAAATAATAAATAATTCATAAATTTAAAATATCAAACGATTTAAATGGTTAATTAAAATTTAAAACTTTAATAATTTAGTAATTAATTAAAATTTAAAATGTTAAATCATTTAATAATCAAATCAAAGGAAGCTTAAAGTATTTGAAACTAATCTAGAATCATTTAATAAGCAAATTCAAAACATTAAATTAAAAAAAATGTGAGAATTAAATCAATTTAAGATCAACTTAAATTAGTCATTAAAATCAATCTAATTTAATATAATTAATTTAAACTCAAATTTAAATCATCAAAACTTAAACTAAACAACTCAAGTATCCCTTTCAATCTAAGTAACTTAAAGTAACTTAAGATGCTTAGGAGGAAACTAAAATTATCTTAAGTTATCAATTAAATTTTAATTAAAGGATGGTTAGATTCCTTAACAAACCAATTTTCCCCTAAAGGCTTTTATTATTATAACTCTTAAATAAAGCACTAAGTGAAATGTCACTTCACTCATAGGATAATCAAATATCCTAGTTCACTGAGCAAGAGTCAAATGAAATCAGAACATTAAAGTAACCTGGGTGATTGATTCATCACCACAATGAAACTAACTGAACTTAAAATAATCTCTACAATGTTTAAGAAGATGTTCAGAATTCAATTCCAAGCACTTCTCTAAATTGATGGGATGTTTTAAAAGAATAGTGAGACTTCATTGTTCTTTGATGAAGAAAATCAAGAACCTAGGTGTCATAGGAGTTGACTAGCAGTAGGATTAGGATTTTGGTAGACAACCAAAACCTTCCCTTAGCTTTACCTAGGTACGTGTTGCAGATATTTAAATGCCTTAACACGTGTTTTAAGTGCAGCTTGGAATGACGAGAAAGACCCTCCAGGTACGCTTTTATTTTATTGCAATTTATTTACCTGTATCGCGCTTTACTTTTCTTGCATGTTAAACAAGATTTTCACCTTGGATGAAAACTAAAACTTTAGGGTAGCCACAAAACTGAAACCAAAACTAAATTAAAATCAATGAAAGATAAAATTCACCGCCACAAGATTTCAAAATATAAAACAACTCAAAATTTAATCACAAACAGAACAACAAAACTACAATTACAATTAAATTAAAATGTCTTGTTGGATGATCGGGAATACCTCAGATCATGTAACCTACGTGTTGCTAAAGGGATTTCCCACAGTCTAAATGAAAGTGTGCAACTCATTTTGTTGAGTTTAGCAAATTCATCTGGACTAAGTGAATCCGATAAAAATAACGGTGCCAGAGTGATGAAACTGTGGGATCTTAATCGGTGTTGTTATAATCAACCTTATGATTCCCATAATAAAACATTAAAATATTTGGACTTTAAAACTTTTTCTAAACCAAAAAACTTCTCTCATATCTTGATTGTCACCTTCTAAAACCAAACCTCTGCAACAACAAGGAGCTCGGAGCATAGTGGGCAGCACAGCCATCGTCATCAGCAAAACTTGAATCTACATCAACTAAACCTTTCTTAGTTTTAAATAAACAAGTCATATGATTTCGAGGCAGTTTGCCTAATGCAGCGTAAATCCTCAACTTTTTATAAGGCATTTGCATAATCATATTATGCAAATTAAGCCCTAACCGGTCTTAGGACTCCGATGTAGTCGTTTGGTACGACATAAACCCTCACATCTTCGAGGCTATTTGTGTGATTATGTCATACAAGTATAAGTCCTAATTAACTAAAACTGGCAGAATTGAAACATTAAATAAACTCTCAAATTGAAGCCAAACCATAAGATAGTTGGGAAGTCACCGAAGTCCACTTTAGGTCCGTGATATCCCCTACTTCTCTTCCTTTGGATTGTTAAAATAAACTGTTCCAAATTTGATCCATTCCCAATTGAAATTTCCAAAATCCAATTGTTTGAAAACCTCAAACTTTGAAATTTCTGAGAGCAAAACCACTGATCAATATCGAGAGTTTCTTCAGACATTTAAGATGTAATTAACTATATGGGCTTGCCCTTATAGGGAACTTTAAGAACCCAGATATTATAAACCCTGATTAATTCATTTATATTAAGTAGGGGAACTTGTCGGCTTAAATTGGTTCGCAGACCAAATGAATGTCATAAATCTTCTAGTTTATTTAATCGAGCCCCATCAACAAGCAGCCTGCTTATTCCTCGGGATATATACATGGTTTGTGGTTCGGTGCTTGTTTATATAAACTATTTGGGATGTGAGATTAGTTTGATTTCATATCTTAAAAATTTCAAACTTAAAATTATTTTCAAAATCAAATGCTACTTTCTAAATTATATATATATTTAAATTAAATTAAAACCTAAAATTCGCTGACAACTTCTGTAGGCGACCCCCTTTAAAAACACTTAACCTAAAAATATGCTGACAGTCCAAAACAATTCAATTAATTTTTCATGCCATTGTCTTGGATTCCTAATCAATATTTTCTTCAAAATTTGGACTAATGTTTTATTGAAAGCTTCAGCTAAATCGTTTGCCTTTGGGTAATAAATTGTTGAATATCACTAATCTATTCCATGTCTTTGAATAAAATTATTTATTTTTGTGTTCTTAAAGACAAATCCATTATCTGAGATAATCCTTCGAGGAACTCTGAATCTATAAACAATTTGTGTCTTGAGAAAATGAAAAAATTATTCTACTTTGACTTTCCTAAGTGGTACGGCTTTTGCAAATTTTGAGAAGTAATCAGTGGCCGCTAATATAAATCTATGTCCTTTGGTTGATGGAGGATCTATAGGGCCCACAATATCTGTGCCCCAACATTCAAATAGCCAAGATGCAATTCTCGGATGTAATACATTTGGCGGTTTATGTAAAACCACTCCATAAACTTGGCATTGATGACATTTTCTTGCCACATCAGGGCAATCAGTCATCATCGATGGCCAATAATACCCCATTCTTTTTAATTTCATTTTCATCTTGGGCCCAGACTGGTGTGCAACAGATAAGCCTGAATGAACTTCTTTAACGAGTTCTTGAGATCCGGATTAACTTAAACATCTTAACCACATTTGATCAAATGATTGACGATAAAGAACATCATCTATCAAGACATAAGATAATGCTCTCTATTTAATTTGAAGTGCTGTGGAACTATTGTCAGGTAATGTCCCAGTTTGTAAGTATACAATAATCGGTAGTCGTCAACCCTCGTTCTTTTCTTCATTGACAACCGTTAATGCTATATTTTCTTCTTTTTTATCCAAACTATCAAAATCACTTTGAGATAAAACTCATCGTTTATTTACGGATATAAAAATGTTATTCCCTTCAGGACAAGCAAATTCTTTTGCAAGTTTTCCAAAGCATCTGCTAGGGAATTAGCTTGCCTTGGGACTAAGAAAAATGCACATTAGAAATATCTTACAATAATTCCATAATTTAATTCAAATATTATTTAAGCCGCGATTTCAAAATTTTGTATTTTCCTGTCATCTGATTAATAATCAGTTGACAATCACAGTAAATGTTGAGACTTTTGATGTTCATTTTGATTGCCAGTTCTAAGCCAACTATGAGCGTTTCATACTCAACTTCATCATTTGTACATGGCTCAGTTAGATGATAGGAAAATGGTATCATTCCTTTGCCCGAAGTAATAAAGATAATTCCTACCCCTGCTTTGCCATGTATAGTGGTTTATTCGTATTTATTTTTTCTAGTGGAAGATGCTCCATCAAAATATAACTCCCATTGCTTTGAGTCAGAATATTTTATTTTGAATACTTTTTCATCAGGTAAAACATCATTAAGTGGAGATTCATTCATTATAGGGCGTGCTGCTAGAAATTCTATGAAAATTTGTCCTTTGACAGCGCAACGAGACGAATGTTATATCAAATTGAAGTAACAACATTGCTCATCTTGCCAATCTTCCAGAAAGAGTTGGTTGAGTCATTAAATATTGCATTGGGTTAATATTTGAAATAAGGGTCACTTTGTGTGATAACATGTAATGCCCTAGCTATTGAGCCGCAAAGATTAAAGCTAAACAATGTTTTTCGATCGCAGGATACCATATTTTAGTTGTATTTAAACAACAACTTGGGTAATATAGAGCATTTTCTTTACCTTCATTATTATTTTGAGCCAGCAATGCACCTAAACAATTTTCTATGCTTCCAGTATAAAGGATAAGAGGTCTTCCTAACACAGGGGCTGCTAGAATAGGAGGTGTCATTAGATATTGCTTGATGTTTTCGAAAGCATATTGGCATTTTTCTTCCCATATAAATTTGGTGTCTTTTCTCGTCAGAGCAGTGAGAGGTTTACATTTTCTTGACAAATTATAGATGAAATGATGGATGTATGCTAATTTTCCTTGGAAAGATCGTAATTGTGTTAGATTTTTGGGAGGAGACATATCCATGATAGCTTCAATTTTAAGCATGTCAATTTCGATCCCAAGATGTCGAACAACAAATCCTTAAAATTTTCCTGAGATGATACCAAAGGCACACTTAAGAGGATTCCTTTTAAAATTAAATTATCGTAATCACTCAAACACTATTCTTAAATCATATGTATGTTCATTTTTGTATTTACTATTAACAACCAAGTCATCTATGTAACATTCAACTTGCTTGTGAATGAGCTCATCCAAAATTCTTGTCATGGCCCTCTGGTAAGTAGCACCAGCATTCTTTAGTCAAAATTGCATTACTTTATAACATTATATCCCAATGGGTTTTCTGAAAGCTGTATTTGGTTCATCCTCAAGAGACATTTTAATTTGGTTATATCCTGACATTCCATCAAAAAGGGAAAATATTACATGTGTAGATGCAATATCTACCATTAATTTGGGAATTGGTAATGGAAATTTTTCTTTTGGACAAGCTTCATTTAGATCTCGGAAGTCTACACAAACTTGAATTTGGCCATTCTTCTTCTTTACTAGTACTATATTGGCTAGCCACATTGAATATTTTTCTTCTCGAATAAAATTAGCCTAAATTAGTTTCTTGACTTTTGTAATGATTTGTTGTTCTATTTCAATATGCATTCTTCTTAGACCTTATTTTATAGGGACGGCTTTTTAATCTATCCCTAGCTTGTGAACTACCACTTATGGAGCAAGTCTGGGCATTTCGTTGTAATCCAAGCAAAGTAGTCCTTGTATTCTCTTAATACTTGAACTATTTCTTCTGCTTCTATATTATTAAGAGAACAGCTAATAAAAGTTAGTTTTGGGTTTTCATCAGTCCATAAGTTTATTTTTTTAATTCGTCCATCGTTGATTTGATTTCATCTTTAAATTCTGATGAGGAATCCTCTGTCATAGGATTGAGTATTTGTTCAAAAGTTAGATCATCTGTGACAAGCAGGCAAAATTCCGTATCATCTAAAGGTCCTAGGACACCACTCTTTGGAATTGTAATTTTGTTTATTATTATTCCATAAATGCTCAAAATCATAAGGTTGGTTTAATGAATTTTCTTTAGACATTAAACTAGTTTGCAAAAGTGTTTGAACACATGGAGAATAAAGCTCAAAAGGAATTTTTATTGATTCCAAAATGTTTTCATCTTTTGATTTTACATCAACATCTGAGCTAGTAGAACCAAGTTAAAATTTTATTGGTTTCTTATCTTCACTATGTATCTCTTTAACCACTAAATCTTCAATTTTTGTGAAGAAAGAGGAGTTAGAGTCATAGTGTTTACATAGTGATTTATTTGTTCATACATAGATTCAAATTATTTTCCTTTATCTTTCTCTTCAAGAAATATCTTGAACTGGGGATCCTTTGGAATTGTTTTCTTACTTTCTTCTTCTTCATAATCCAAATCAATTTCAAACTTTGGTGTTTTCTTTATGTTAGTAGCAGGGATCCCTTTTTGTTGTGCTTGATGTTGGCCTCAGCTTCGACTACCGACATTAACTCATTTTTGCTTATTTTGATTTCTATTTTCTTCCTTCACATTTGAAATCACATCTCTAGAGAATATCAATTTCTTTACTGGGGCATAATATGCAGCGTCCTCGTGTACACCAATTTTCTGGATTGAAAATGGTTAGACATCCCTTATTATGCAACATTCTTTTCCTTTTTGTAGACATTTGATACATTGGTGTAATGATGATAGTACCATTTTATTTTCGTGGAGCCAAGGTCGGCCAAGTAGAGTATTAAAAGATGTATGTGAATCAATGACATGGAATTTTGCCGTTGTCAATAGATTATCTATCTTTAAAAGTAAAGTTATCGATCATACTGTTCATTCCCCTTGTTGATTAAACCATGGTAACATGATCGTATCAGCTAACAATTTGACGAAATCAATGTCCAAATGTACGAGAGTATTTAAATTCATAATACTAATTGAAGCTCCAGGGTCAATGAGTACTCCCGGAAGCATAATATCATAGATGTTCAATGTAATATAGAGTGGACGATTATGCTCAGTCATACCGAGTAGCAAATTATTGTCAGAAAAGGTTATTGTCGTTCGTTCTTTAAATGAATATGTTTCATTCATAGAAGTACTAGCAAGTTGAGCTAAACAAATTTTGGGATCTAAGAGAGCCTTTATCAAAGATTCTCTCATTTCCTTAGATAAGGTAAGAGTGTCATATATGCTCAATTTTGCTGGTAGCTTCCTTAAATGAGACAATATATTATAATCCACTTTTCCATGGATATCATCTCTATTTTCTTCCAAAAGTCATTCTTATATTGGTGGGATGTTTTCTTTGGGTGCTACTTTTATTTTTCTTTTCCTACATGGGCCATCCTTGAAGGCAAGGTTTTTCCATTTCTCAAGTTGACTTCAGTTATTTCTTCTGGTATAACTTCAATTTTTTAGTTTCTGAATCAGAAAATTCAAATTCTATGGAGATTGGTACTCAAAATATCGTCTACAAGATCAAAATTGACTCATTCATTTTCATGAATATCATGAGAAATAGTTAAGATATAAGCAGAATAGGAAACATTTTATTTATGAACAAAAATTCATACAAAGTTAACAGTCCAACCGAAAAAACTATCCTAGAAGTATATGACAAAGTAGAAGGAGTAAAAGATATAAAAGGAGGACCAACCCCAATGTTTACAAGTCCCTTATTTCCTCTCTGATTTTTAGAAAATTTATTATGAACATTCTTAGGATTGATGAGCATTTCTTTATAGGATTTGCCTGAAACAACATTATTGTCTTCAAAGAGATCTTCATGAGTTTTTATTGAGATCATATTTACTGAACCTCTTTCTGTCAACTTCAAATATTCTTTTGGGATAGCAATATTTTCTTCTTTGAAGTTTTTCTCCAACCAGACTTTGAAGACGAAGCAATCTTCAATTTTATGTCCCAACATCCTATGATATGGACAATAGTTAGGATGGTCTTTCAAATCGACCTCTACTGTTCTTTTAGCTTCAGGTAATTTGAAATCATGAATCTTTAGTAAACCACGAAAGATTTTAGCAATATCCTATGTTTTAAATGGATATTTCTCATTCATTCTATCAGTTATAGTTCTTTTATCTGTTTGTGGTAAGGTTTGTTGTTGAAATTATAATTAAGAAGGCGACAGTTGTTGGTGTTGATTTTCATGTTGCTTCTTTTGTTCAGGTTGTATTTGCATCACTTGTTTTTCTTTTTCTATTGTGGTAGTTTCCTTTTCTAGTACCTCGACTGGTTTTGTTTTCTCAGTCTTTTCCATTTTTTTAGCTTCTTCTTGGAGGTTAGCAGCTTTGCTAAGAAATTCATCAAACGTTTTTATGGTAAATCCCTGAAGAATAAATGTTATTGGGCAATGGATATTTTTAAGAAGTATTTCCATTGCATGTTGTTCTTGAAGCTGTGGCACACATTTCATACTAAGATTTCTCCAATGTAGAATATAATCCACAAGTGTTTCTCCTAGCTTTTGCTTTTCTACAACTAGGTCTCCAACCGTCACATGATGTTGTGCTCCAGTAAAGCTTTGGATAGAAAGATTTTCTAATTCTACAAAAGTTTTAACATAACCATTAGAAAGTTTGGCGTACCAGTTGAAGCAACTCCTATTAAATTATAGACAAATTGTCGAATAACAGGGGATCACTCCCTCCTGCATTGTAACAGCTTGCTCTGAAATGTGCAAGTTGTTGTCTCAGATTTCCTGTTCCGTCAAACATTTTGAAAAGTGGTGGAACAAAACCTTTAGAATATTAAACTGAATCAAATTCCTCTGGGTAGGGTCTACCCTTTGAAATTACTGATCCAATCCATTCTTGTGCCATGGTTTCTTTTATTTTTTGTTCCACTAATTGTGAAAGTTAATTTTCGGGAATTCCTCTTTGAATGGATTCCTTTTTCTTTTTTGAGCTTTCTTCAACTTCAGTTTTATCTTCATGAATATGTATTGTTTTAGGTCGAACAATTTCAATGGCCGGTGATGAAGTTGTTGGTGAATTTTGTAAGGCTACTGGCAATTCTTCCATTCTTTGTTCAAGATGATTGATTTGTTTGTCTCGGTGTCGAATGACAAATCGTAATTCTTCAATAACATTTTCTTCATTTTAAGGAGATATTTCCTGAGAAGCACTAGATCATGTTTCTATGACATGTATTTCTATAAACTCTTGATTGTATTGGTTAGAAGAATTTTTCCTTCTTTATGAAGCTAATCATTTAATGTTATCTCTTAATTTCTCCAATCTTTCCTCAATTGTTTTACCAGAATTCTTTTCAGGTGTATTGTCTTGCGAAATATCTATAGGAGTATCCATGATACTAGAAGCTCCATCTAAAACTTCTTGTTTCCTTGCATTCTTTTTTAATTTAGAGTTATGCTTTTTTTATTGTGATTAGTCTCCATCTCGTAGCTTGTGCACAAGAGTCTTCATCTTTTTCGATGTTTCTTGTGCTTCCAAAATAAATTTATTGTGTTTTATACTATTTTTTAACGTAATTATCTCGTTCGTTTTTTATTTTTAATGGAGCTTAGTTGGCACTGGAGTATTTTATCGATAAATGGATTTATCATATTCAAGGATTTTCTTTTTCATGGTTGTGTTAACTGTGCATTCCATTTTATCCAATAACTTAGCAATTGAACATCTATCTTTTCATGCCAATTGTTTGAATACAATGTGTATTGTTTGGATGGGTGTAAATTTTTCTTCTTTTGAAGACTGATACATACCCTCATTATATTCAACGGGTACAGGACATAACTCAGTTTCTTCCCAAGGGTATGTATTTTCTTTATATCCAACGAGGATAAACTTCTCAATTTCATTTTCATTTAGATTTTTATTCTTTCTTTGGGTATGAGTTAAAGGAACGGTTTTAGAGTTAGATCCAAGCTCATACGTTGATCATGGAATATTGTCTTTTTGTTCCTCATAAAGTCCTTTCCCTTTATTATTAACTTCCTCAAAGCCACATTGTTCCATAGGAAGTTCTTGAGATAAAAGAAAAGATTCTTCATAAGGGTCCTCATAAATATTTGGAAAATATTGAAAAGGTTCTATTATCATGGGAGCATTATTCCAAATATATTCAGCTTTGTCATCAAATATTCAGAATCCGTTTTGTGGAAAGTAAGCAGCTTCATTAAATAGTGAATTAAGATCTTGAAAATAAGAAAAGTTTGAATTGGGAGAATCCATAGTAGTTTTCGGTCAAACTCCAGAGAAATCTTATGTCAAAATTTTATGATAGACTTGTATATGAACTGGAATCATTGTTTTTTATCAAAAATAGTTATTCTAAAAGAGCTAGAAAAGAAGATATTGTTTGTCAGATAATATTTTGAAAAACAAGTATTTTAACTAATTATGAAGAGAAAGAATCTATAAAGATCAATCCTTAGCGGAGCGCCACTCTCTTATTGGTGATGGAAAACTCGTCGCTTCCGATCGTCACTAATTCCTAGGCGTCAAGTCAAATGTCAAGGAGTCGCCAGTCTATTGATATTTCTCAAGTCTTTAATCCCCTTTGGAAAAAGGGTGAATGAAAAGAGATAAAATAGATAATCATAGGAAAATGTAAAGTGATATCTTTATAGAGAGAACTCTAGAATGTTCTCATCCTACTAGGAACAATCACTAGTCTGGTAACAAGAGATTTTTATGTATTTAAACTATTCCGAGTTCTTTTTACTTCTCCTACAGAAGTAAGCTTCTATAGTTAATTACATCCTAGAAAATTCTAATTTTTCCTAAGAAAAAACTTGATTAATGTTAAAAACTCATTTTTTATGAATATATTTTAGGAAAATAAACATATGAATGTTTTATTCCTAATGTTTATCTCATTTTGTCATGAGATATTATGTCAATTATTTATGTCATGAGGTATCTTCTATACATATTTTATTATTTTGTTTATGATTTTTAATTTATCATGTCAAATGTCATATCAATGTTTTTATTTTATCATTTTTTTAATGTCATTTTATTATTTCTTCCTCTTTAAGTTTGGTGATTACCTAACAGTTTCAATTTTGTTTTATTCACAACTATCCTAATAGTCCAGTTTTGTTTTCTTTTTATTGTCATGTCATTTTTGTTGTTTATTTAGGTTTTTGGCTAACCTAAAAGTTCCAGTTTTGTCATTTTATTGTTTTTTTATTGATAATTTTTATTATATTTTAATGTCGTTGATCGTCCCAAAACATAGTTAGCACACCCTATAAAATGCAAAGAAATCTAAATGAAACTTATATTTATCCTACAAAAAAAATATTGTCAGAAATAATATTGTAAAAATATTTAGACTACCTCGTAAAAATGTATATTGTTTTAGAATTGTCGGATATCCAATTTTGGTTGAAATTTTGATTTGATATCAAAAATTGAAATTTTGATTTAAATTTATATCGATTTGGGTTTGGTAAGAATTTAGATTTATTGAATTAGACTTTTAAATTCTGTTGTTAAACTTAATAAGTTTAGTAAAATTTTAGATTTAATGTCATTTAATTCAAAGGTTTTGAATAATATTTTTAGACTCGATGTTATTTGAGCCTAAAGGTTCGGAGTTAAGTCTAAAAGAAATTAGACTTTGAAAATTTAGATTCAGTTTTATTTGAATCTATAACTTTTGATTCTTATTTGATTTAAGTTTTACTTATCAGTTTTAATTTTATTTTTTTTCGATTTAACTTTAATTTGTTAATTTACATAGAATCAGGTTGATTTACGTCAAACTATGTCAAGTTAAATTATTTTATTTTATGTTGATTTATATTATTTTAGATTTCAATTTGAATTGAACTTTGGTTTTATGTTTAGATATGTACAGTTAAGTTAAATTTAAATTTTATCTTGAACTAAGTTTGATTTGAATTTACATTACGTTAAGTTAATCTAAATTTAAGATTAATACAGTTTGAATCTTAAGTTAGGTTTGGGTTAAATTAGGTTCAAGTTGAACCAAGGATTAAGGTTGACTTAAGTTCATATGAGTTGAACTCAAGTTGAATTTATGTTTGGGTTAGGTTCAAGTTAGGTAGAACCTAGACATAGGATTGACTAAAGTTCAATATGGTTTGAGCCCAACTTATGTTTAAGTTAACTTGGGTTTATGTCATGTTGAACCTAAGTTTAGTTTTGACTTAAGTCTGATGTGATTTGGACTTTAGTTAGGTTTGACTTAGGTTTTAAGTTTGAGTTAAGTTAGGTTCCAATTAAGTTGAACCTAGACTTAAGATCGACTCATGTTCAATACGAGTTAAACTTAACTTTGGTTTAATATGGGTACAAGTTAGGTTGAACCTATATTATAAGTTTTTTTTTATACGGGTTTGTGGTTAATTTGAACCTAATTAGGGTTAAATTTAATTAGTTCAAGGTTAATTAAACCTAATTTGGGTAAGGTTTAATTGATTAATTAGGCTTAGTTAGGGTAAAGTCTATTTGGTTTATGACTAATTAAACCTACTTTGGGTAAGGTTTAGTTGATTAATTAGACTTAATGAGGGTTCAGTCTAATTGGTTCAAAGATTAATTAAAACTAATTTAGGTAACGTTTAATTGCTTAATTAGACTTACTTAAGGTTAAGTCTAATTGGTTTAAGATTAGTTAAAGCTAATTTGGATAAGGTTTAATTGATTAATTAGACTAAATTAGGGTTGATTCTAATTGGTTTAAGTTTAATTAAACCTAATTTGGGTAAGGTTTAATTGATTAATTAGACTTAATTAGGGTTAAGTCTAATTGGTTTAAGTTTAATTAAACCTAATTTGGGTAAGGTTTAATTGATTAATTAGACTTAATTAGGGTTAATTATAATTGGTTTTAAAGTTAATTAAACCTAATTTGGGTAAGGTTTAATTGTTTAATTAAACTTAATTAGGGTTAAGTCTAATTAGTTTAGGGTTTGATTAAGTTTAGTTTAATTAAGACTTAATGAATTAATTAGGTTTAATGGGTTAGTACTAATTAGGGTTTAGGATTGATTAAGTTTAATTTAGTTAAGACTTAATTAAGGATTAATTTATATTAAACCTAATTTAATTAAAGTTTAATGTTTTGTTTAACCTTAAGCCTAATTAAAGTTTGATTTATATTAAACCTAATGATTAATTAAGCTTAATGATGTTTTAGCATTAATTAATGTTTGTTTATTATTATTAAACCTAATGTCTTTAAGGTTTAATGATGGTTAATTAAGTCTAATGATGTTTTAGGCTTAATGTTTGTTTATTATTAAACCTAATATCTTTAAGGTTTAATGATGACTAATTAAGCCTAATAGTGTTTAAGACCTAAGTAAAGTTTGTTTATTATTATTAAATCTAATGTCTTTAAGGTCTAATAATGATTATTAAACCTAATGTCTTTAAGGTTTAATAATGACTATTTAAGCCTAATAGTATTTTAGACCTAATTAAAGTTTTTTTATTAGTGTTAAACCTAATGTCTTTAAGGTTTAATAATGACTAATAAAGCCTAATAGAATTTTAGACCTAATTAAAGTTTGTTTATTATTAAATCTAACATGATTAGGGTTTAAATTATTAACTAAGTCTAAAGTGATTAGACTTAATAGGGGTTTGATTTTATCCTAAGCATAATGTGATGAAGGCTAAAGGATAATTTATTATGTTGAATAGATGGTTAAACCTAATTAGGTTTTAACTTCGTTTTACCCTAATTTAATTAAAATTAACAGGGTTAATTAATGTTAATGTTTAATTTAACCCTAATCATATTTTTATTTGAGTTTATTTGTTGTTTGAACTCAAATTTTACCTAACTCATGGTGGATGATTTAAGTGAAGACGATGTTTAAGTTTTAAAGTTTTTTTATTTTAATTTTTGAAATATTTAATCCTAATAAAAGAAATGTCATTTTAAATTTTTGGCAAGATAAAATCTACTATTTTAAGGTTTAAATTTGTTCCCCTAAATTCCTAGTCAATTTCCAATTTAACCTTTCTATTTTCTGATTTTAAGAATTATTATTAATAATAATTACTAAATCTCATGAAAATTAAGAAATGTTATCCAAGAGAATTTTTCTGTCGTTGGAAAAATCAGAGCTTGTTCCTAAGGTGCTAGGAATTATTCCCTCAAATTTTCATATTTTTCTAACTTATAAATAATTTTTAAGATTTAAAATACTCTAGACAGTATTTAATTAATTAAAAATTAAATATAAATAAAAAATAAAAATTCCAATTCCACATTGTAGTGCTCATTGTCTTAAATTCAGAGGTATTTTTATTTTATTTTATCTATTTTTCTATGCAAAGTTATGTATTTTTAAAGTTTTTAAGGTTTATCTAGATTTTAGTAAGTCCAAATAAACCTGAGAGCACAACGTATCCTCATACATGTCGAAACACTGTTGAACCACTGTAGGGAGCCGAACAGCAAAGTGGCTATCGTTCAATCTAAACCGTCCGTCTTTTAAACAGAAGATCAAACAACTCTCTATCATCGTCCTCCTCTCATCTCAACCCGAACACTGTCCATGTTCTAGGCTTAATATCTCAGCCTAATCTTGATGAAATATCATGAAATTTGATCTAGAATCTCCATCAAGTGGAACCGAAAACATCCATACTGATTTATTTATGTTTTGAAATACTTTGTTTCATAATGTATCAAACCCGAACAAAATTAGGGTTGAGTAATCCATACCTTGGCCACAGTGGGTGTAACTCCAAATTGCTTAGTTTGGAAGACTTCACCGCAGTCCAATTTGAGCTCCAATCAAGTCTTTATATGACTTTAATCAAAGAGAGGCTGAGCTAGAGGGAGTTGATCAAAACCTAGCTTAGAGGCTATGGAGATAGTAATTTTTTATTGGGCTTGTCCTCACATAGTCCCTTGATGGGTTTGGGATGGTTAATTTGAAGGTTTAAAGAGTTTGGTTTCAAACTACCACTTTTTCCTGGTTCTGGGCTTCTCGGGTTGACTCAATTGGGCTGACTCAGTGGATTTGGTGGCTTGGTTTCATGTGGGATCCATTGCTTAAGTCCTAAACTACATTTTTGATGTTGAGAGTTAAGGGAATAGGGCAGTGTATAAGGTTTTCTGATTTTTCTCCTCTCTTTCTCCATGTGTTCATGTCTAGCTCTATTTTTAGCCGTGGGAATGGCTAGTGCTGAGCTTAGCTTGGCTAGGAGTCATCTAGAAAAGTTCTTAACTACCTCATAAATGCTTTGGATAGAGTTGTGGCTATCAATTAAATGGATTTTGGGATTTAAAAATGATTAACCCATGTAGGGTTTGTTCAATGTTACACTTAGGTTAAAATTGAATTCTTCCTATTTGATCCTTTGAGAGGTGCGTCGGCCGATTAAATTAGTGGGGTTTGGGACTTTTGAAAACTATGAAATGTGGTTTTGATTTAATTTAATGTATATATATATGGATTTATGAAAATAATATTTTAAACTTAAAAAAAGCGAATGGATGAATCTCATTCATTTAGTAGTTTGAAATGAACGAGCACGATATCACAAGTGATACATCTATCCCAAGGAATAGACACACTGCTTGATGATACAGCTTGATCAAATAAACTACAAAATTCATGACATCCGTTCTGGTCTGCGAACCTTTTATGTTGACCGACAAATTCCCCTATCTAATACAAATGAATTACACAACATTTATATTAATACTGGGGTTCATTTCTGTTTCCTATAAGGGCAAGCCCCTATAGTTAATTACATCTTAGATAACCGAAGTCACCTAAGAAAACTCTCAATTTAGATCAGGAAATATAGTTTTTTGAATTGACTTCCAAAGGATAGGATTTTCAATGAAAGTGAGGTAATCATAATCCAATAGGTGAGTGGTTTCAAGTTCTGGAATAGTTATTGTAGGAACCCAAAAGAGGAAGAACTAGGAGAGGTCATGGATCCAAGGAGTCATGGTGACTTCCCAATCTATCATATTGTTTGGCTCAATTTAGGTAGGGAAGATATTGTTATGTTTCATCCTATCGATTATAATAAAGGCTTACACTCACTTTATGTCGATCAGGTGAATAGCCTAGAAGTTGGAAGGTTTTACGTCATATCAGATAACAACCTCGGAAACTTAAAACGAGTTATGACTTATATTGTACTAAGTGCAAAGGCCTAAAAGATAAGGTGAGGATTTATGCCGCACTAGGTAGGCTACCTCGAAGTCCTATGGCTTGTTATTTAATTCCAAGGAAGAGAGTTGGTGTTGTGGACCTGTTATTTGCTCTCTCGAACATGTTTTTCCACGTCCTTGATCGTGCTGCCCACAGTGTATGCCTCGAGCTCCTTGTTATTGCAGAATGTTTAGTTTAAGAAGTGACAATCATGGGGGTGAGAGAAGTGTTATGTTCTGCAAGGTTTAAAATTGAGGTGGCTTAGTGATTATGGCGAAACTGGTTAGGATCTCACAGTTCCCTCATTCTGGTTTCACCATTTTCATCAGATTCACTTAGTCCAAATGAATTTACTAAACTCAACTAAACGAGTTCCACACTTTGACTTAGACCGTGGAAACCCCGTTAGCAACATGTAGGTTACCTCCTCCGAGTGATTCTCGGTCATCCAACAGACATTTTAATTTAGTTGAAGTTGCAAATTTTATTTTGTTTCTGATTAAGTTTTGAGTTATTTTATATTTTGAATGTTGTGGGGTAATTTTAATTTTCACAAGCAAGTATCATAATTTGCAATAACGTAAATGTACAATAAAGCTCAAACGGTAAAGTGCAATAACGAAGAAACAGTAGTAGCAGTGTATGTAGTAAAGTAAAACAGCAGTAGTGAAAAAATAGGAGTATGACACAAAAAGGTAAAACAATAGTACCAGGCAAATGGTGCAAGTGTGTGCTGAGGTGTATGTAAAAATGTAAAAGTATGTAGGAATAGTCGGAAAGAGCAATTCGTGAAAAGTTTGAGGAAAAGAAATCAGAGACAAAATCCGTAGAAAACTCGGGACAAACCACGAGAACTGACCACAAGAAAATATATTGAGAAATTCAAACCAATTTCATATGAAATTACACTTTAAAGAAAGGTATTTTCTGTGTTGCTGGCATATTTTTAAGTTGTGTTGTATTTTAGAAAAAGGGGTCGCCTACAGAAATTGTGGGCAAATTTTAAATTTTAAATTTAATTTAAATATAGATATATTTTGGAAAGTAGCATTTGATCTTGAAAATAACTTTAAGTTTGAAAATTTTAAGATATGAAATTAAACCAATCTCACATCTCAAATAGTTTATATAAACGAGCACCGCATCACAAACCATGCATCTATCCCGAAGAATAGACACGCTGTTTGATGACGGAGCTCGATTAAAAAAACTAGAAGATTTGTGACATCCGTTTGGTCTGCAAACCAATTTTATAAGCCGACAAGTTCCCCTGCTTAATATAAAGGAATTAAGCAGGGTTTATATTACCTTGGTTCTTAAAGTTTCCAATTAGGGCAAGCCTCTATAGTCAATTACATCCTAAGTGACGGGAATCACTTAAGAAAACTCTCGATAATGATCAGTGGTTTTGCTCTCAAGAATTTCAAAGTTTAAGGTTTTCAAACAATTCGATTTTGGAAATTTCAATTGGGAATGGATCAAATTTGGAACAGTTATTTTAGGAATCCAGAGATGGAGAAGTAAGGGATGTCACAGATTTGAGACAAGTCTCGGTGACTTCACAACTGTCCTATTTGTTTGGCTTCAATTTGAGAGTTTATTTAATGTTGTAATCCTGCCAATTTTAGTTAATTAGGACTTATATTTGTATGACATGATCATACAAATAGCCTCGAAGATGTGAGAGTTTATGTCGTACCAAACGACTACCTCGGAGTCCTAAGACCGGTTAGGGCTTAATTTGCATAACATGATTATGTAGATGCATAACGAAAAGTTGAGGATTTATGTTGCACTAGGTAAACTACCTCGAAATCCTATGACTTGGTTATTTAAAACTAAGAAAAGGTTTTGCTGAAGTAGACACCAGTTTTGCTGACGAAGATGGCCCTGCTGCCCACCGTGCTCTGAGCTCCTTGTTGTTGTAGAGTTTTAGTTTTAGAAGGTGAAAATCAGGGGATGAGAAATGTGTTCTGGTTTAGAAATTTTAAAATCCAAATGTCTTTAGTGTTTTATTAGGGGAATCTTAAAGTTGATTATAACAACACCGGTTAAGATCCCACGGTTCCATCATTCCGACACCGTTATTTTTATCGGATTCACTTAGTCCAGATGAATTTTCTAAATTCAACTGAATGAGTTCCACACTTTCATTTAGACCGTGGGAAATCCCGTTAGCAACACGTAGGTTCATCATCCGAGGTACTCCCGATCATCCAACAGGAAGTTTTAATTTTGTTTTAGTTGTAGTTTTGTGTTCTGTTTGTGAATAAATTTTGAGTTGTTTTTTATTTTGAATGTTGTGGCGGTGAATTTTATCTTATTGTGACTTTTAATTTAGTTTTGGGTTTCAGTTTTGTGGATATCCTAAAGGTTTCAGTTTTCATGCAACAATCTTGTTTAACATGTAAGAAAGGTAAAGAGCAGTAAAATAAAAGCGTACCTGGAAGGTCTTCCCGTCATTCCAAGATACACTTAAAACACATGTTAAGAGCATTTAAATGTTTATTACAAATACCTAGGTAAAGTTAAGGGAAAGGTTTTGGTTGTCTACCAAAGTCCTAATCCTATAGCTAGTCAATTCCTATGATGTCTAGGTTCTTTGGTTTTATGGATGATTTTCTTCATCAAAGAACAATTAAGTTCAGTTGTTCTTCTAAAACTACCCATCATATTGAGAAAGTGCTTAGGATAAATCCTAAACATCTTTTCAATACTACTGGGATTGTTTTGAGTCCAAATGAATTTTATTGTAGAGATGAATCAACCATCCAGAAATTTAGTTTAGTTTGTTTCTTGCTCAGTGAATTAGGATGTTTGACTATCCTATGAGCAGAATGAAATTTCACTTAATGCTCCATTTAAGAGTTATGATAACAAAAGCCTCTAAGGGAAAATAAGTTTATTAAAAATTTTAATGATTTAAAATTGGAATTGATGTTTTAAGGTGATTTAATTTAGTTATGAAATTTTAACAATTTTAAGTATCGAATAGTGTACAAATTGTTTTAAATTTAATTTAAATCTTGAAACCCTTTTTTTATTATCTTAATGTTTCAGATAAATTTTGATGTTTTAAATTTACTTAGAAGTGTTTGAATTATTCATATATTTTTGATGGTTTGATTTAGGCTAATTATAATATTTTAGGTCAGTTTTTATTAGCTTAATTTGTTTTATATGCTTAATTATGAGTTGTTTAATATTATTTAATATTTCAAATTTGCTTTAAGTTTGTTATTAAGTGATGTTGAATTAATGTTTTAAATTTAATTTAATTTAATTGTTAAATCACTTAATATTTTAAATATTAAATTAAAGGTTATTTTCTTTTAATTTTAAATTTATTAATTCCAATTATTATTATAAGTTTAACTAAGAATTAGATCTTATTGAAGTGATTTATTTTGGGATTTTAAATTAAAGAATTAATATCTTCTAAAGTTATAACCCTAACCATAATAATTCAAATTTTTAATCTATTCTTCCAAAATTTAAATTATTTAGTTAATTAAAGTTCACTTCGAATATTTTCAAGATAATTAGTGGGTTTCTACCCCTTAATTCCCTAGGTTTCAATCATCTATGAGAAAAGTTAAGATCAGATATTTTACCCTCCCCTTTGATTAAGCCTAGAATATTAATTAGGGTTAAATTTTTTTAATTACCTTTATGCCCTTTTAAGCTTATTTATTTCATAACTCATTAAATTGAGCTCAAATGAACTTGAAATTTTTATGTCACTTCACTCATACGTCAATTAAGACATTAGAGGAGAAAATGTGATTTTTCTGAATTTAATTTAATTTATATAATTATCTTGATGTAAAATAAGGATTTTCAATGGAAATTCAACAACATGACCAAGGAAAGGTTTTTGTCCTTAAGACAATTATGGGATGTTCCTAATAACTAGATGACCACTTGACCAATTTTGGTGATTTTTTGAATTATATTTTATTTATTATAATTATTTTGAGTTTTGGAGTGTTAATTAATTATAAAATAAAATTAAAGTTGAAAAATGGATTTTATATTTTTCATAAATCTCTCTGACTCAAGGAGTTCAGAGACAAATCTTATAATTTTTTGATTTTTCTTTGATTTATTAGAATTAATTTGGTGAAAATGTAGGGAAATTCATTTTTTAATATTCAAAATTGTTTTAAGCCTTTAAAATTCAATATCTTAACCTAGAGACTTTGGTAAAATATTTGGTTTGTTCCAAAATGATTAGGGAGCAAAATATGACATTTTGTGATTTTTATTATTTTTAATTATTTAAAATATTAAAATAAGATAGAAAATGAAGATTTTTGAAAAAAAAAACCAATTTTAATTTTCTTAGACTCCTCTGATATCAGAGAGCCCACAAAACCAATTTGGTGAATTTTTAAAATGTATTTTTAGAGTTGTGAATTTGTAAAGTTTAATTTTAGTCGTGTAACTTAATTAATCCATTTAGTGGGGTTAAACATTTCCAATTGATTCCAAATTTTATGTGAGGTCCCTCTGATCCTAAAGATCAGTGGAGAATTGTTTTCTAGTTCTTTTGATGTGTGGTTAACCCTAATTAATTAAAGTTCAGTTTTGAGTAATTAGGCCAATTAGGGTTATTCTTAATGAATTAACTCAAAAAATATTTATCCTAGGGTCCTCTAATCCTATGAAACTTCCCCAAATTTTCCTAGAATTTTCTGAGCAATATGCTATTTAATGGATTTAAAATACCAAAAATAGTGACACAAAATTGAAAAATACATAACTTGCCATAGAGATAGCCTCTTACCTTGAAAAATTCAGGGAATGATCCCAAGATCAGAGGCTTCAAAAGCCCTATTGTCTCATGCCATGGTGAATTGTCTATGCAAATGGAGAATTAAAATACTGAGCAAGAAACAAACTCAACTAAACATTGGATGATTAATTCACCAGTACAATAAAATTCATTTGAACTCAAAATAATCTCAGAAGTATTGAAAAGATGTTTAGGACTCGTCCTAAGCACTTTCTCAATATGATGAGATGTTTTAGAATAACAACTGAACTTAATTGTTCTTTGATGAAGAAAATCATCCTTAACAAAACACAAGAACCTATACGTCACAGGAAATGACTAGCAATAGGATTAGGACTTTGGTAGACAACCAAAACCTTACCTTAGCTTTACCTAGGTGTTTTCTTGCAAATTATATAAATGCTTTAATATGTGCAAATTACCTGTACTGCACTTTACTTTTCTTACATGTTAAACAAGATTGTTGCATGAAACCTGAAATCTTTAGGATAGCCACAAAACTGAAACACAAAACTAAAATTAAAAGTCACAACAAGATAAAAATCCACCGCCACAACATTCAAAATATAAAACAATTCAAAATTTAATCACAAACAGAACAACAATACTGCAATTATAACTAAATAAAAATGTCTTGTTAGATGATCGGGAATACCTCGGATGTTGTAACCTACGTGTTGCTAACGAGATTTCCCACAGTCTAAATGAAAGTGAGGAACTCATTTAGTTGAGTTTAGCAAATTCATCTGGACTAAGTGAATCCGATAAAAATAACGGTGCCGGAATGATGGAACCGTGGGATCTTAATCGGTGTTGCTATAATCAACTTTAAGATTCTCCTAATAAAACATTAAAGACACCTGGATTTTAAGACTTCTAAACCAAAACACTTTTCTCATCTCCTGATTTTCACATTCTAAAACTAAACCTCTGCAACAACAAGGAGCTTGGAGCACAGTGGGCAGCGCGGCCATCGTCATCAGCAAAACCTGCGTCTACATCAGCAAAACCTTTCCTAATTTTAAATAACCAAGCCATAGGATTTCGAGGTGGTTTGCCCAGTGCAACATAAATCCTCAACTTTGTCGTTAGGCATTTGCATAATCATGTTATGCAAATTAAGCCCTAACCGGTCTTAGGATTCTGAGGTAGTCGTTTGGTACGACATTATCCCTCACATCTTCAAGGCTCTTTGTATGATTGTGTCATACAAATATAAGTCCTAATTAATTAAAATTGGCATGATTGAAACATTAAATAAATTCTCAAATTCAAGCCAAACAATAAGATAGTTTGGGAATTTCCATGATTCCTCTTGGATCCTCAGCTTCTCCTACCTCTCTTCCATTGGACTCTTAAAATAAACTGTTCCAAATTTGATCTGTTCCCTATTGAAATTTCCAAAATCTAATTTATTTGAAACCTTAAACTTTGAAATTCTTGAGAGCAAAACCTTTGATCATTATCGAGAGTTTTCTTAAATGATTCCCGTCATTTAAGATGTAATTAACTATAGGGGCTTGCCCTTATAAGGAACTTTAAGAACCCAGGTAATATAAACTCTGCTTAATTCATTTATATTAAGCATGAGAACTTGTCGGCTTATAAAATTGGTTCGTAGACCAAATAGATGCCACAAATCTTCTAGTTTATTTAATCGGGCCCCATCATCAAGCAGTGTGTCTATTCTTCGGGAGAGATACACGATTTGTGATGCGGTGCTCCTTTATAAAAACTATTTGTGATGTGAGATCAGTTTGATTTCATATCTTGAAATCTTTAAATTTAAAATTATTTTCAAAACCAAATGCTACTTTCAAGTTATATATAATTATAAATTAATCATACAACCTAAAAAATATGCCGACATGGCTCTTCTTTATTATATAAAATCCATGTGTTCTTATATCTTCTCCATGATTTGTGAGTAGTTTCCCTTGCCTTTCTTCTTGCATAAAGTAGTGATGATGTGGTGATGTGGAATTGATTTGCCCTTCAAGTGTATAGAAGTTTTGATGTTTATTTCATTTGGAACTTAATTTACTTTTCAATCCAGCCAACTGAATTGTTAAAACATGTTGAGAAGTATTAATTCCAAAAAGAATTGAATGTTCTACAACAAGAATGAAGAACCCATTTAATGTCCATGAATGAATTGCATAGTTCATGGGGATTAAGTGCAAATAAATAGGGAAATGAGTTTTGATGGACTTCAAGTTAGAGGTTTCATGGTGACAGAATGGGATCCCCAATTTGGTCTTAAGATTGGTAACTAAAGCCTATGGTTAGCCTTCGGGTGAAGGGTGAGTGGGAGCTCCGTAGTGAGAGTCGGTATCCTCCCAGCCTAGCCTTAGATTTAGTGACTAAACTTAAGATATGGCAATGTTCTTTACTTGCTTGGAAGAGGGGGTACTCTTTTAAGGGTAAAGAAGCAAAAATGCTCCTATTCGACACAAAACAAAAGATTAACATTCTTCATCATCCACACATCACAATCTTTATGCAGGAAGGAAGACACTTTCATATAGAAGTATCTTATAAATCACATAAGCTAGCTTGTGTTAGTTAAATTAGTTCAGTAAGTAGAAGTAATTGTAGTAGCTTTATTATTACCGTACTTTGCATTAACTAGTTGTAGTACACTAGATAAATTATTACAATTGGTATTGGAATTTAGTGCTATATTATCTGATTTAAAGAACGTTCACCTCCCCGTGGGATCGATAACCAGGACTCCATTAGAGCCCTGTATTACTTGATACGATACGTATACTTGCGTTGAATTTGTGACTTTACTAAATCATTATAAAAATATATAAATCTGACTTCATAAAATGTTGCATAATATATAAAGTCATACCACTTAACTGCGGTGGTTAAGCGCCAACCAGGGGGCCTTAGCCGCCAGTGCACATTTTTGCACAGGTCTGCCCATTATCCAAAATTTTCATTCTGACTCTTTTAAGTCATCAATTAATGTCAAATAAACACCACTATAATCAATCTCTTCAAAATAAAATCATGAAAACAAACCAAACAAAGCACAGAAAGTAAACATAAAGGAAAGCACACCGATAAATATGAGTTGCCTCCCACAAAGCGCTTGGTTTAATGTCTTCAGCCTGACATACCTAGAACTTATTCTAAGTGACCCAACATCAGATTCTAATCAGGTTTAAGTTGATCGACTAAAATATAAGGTTTAAGTCTATGACCACTAACTTTAAATATTTTTACAGTCTTAGGATCTTGAATATCCACAACTCCATAAGATTAAAATTTTATCATAATAAATGGATCCATCCATTTGGACTTATGTTTTGCAGTAAAAAATTTCAACTTGGCATTATATAATAAAACCTTTTTTCCTGTCTCAAGATTTTTAGTAAGAATCTTCCGATCATACCATAACTTCATCTTCTCTTTATAAATCTTAGCATTTTCATAAGATTCATTTCTTATCTCTTCAAGCTCATTTAATTGCAATAATATCTTCTCAGCAACATCCTTTAAATTATAATTGAACTCTTTTATAGCCTAATATGCTTTATGCTCAAGTTCAACTGGTAAATGACAAGCTTTTCCAAAAATTAACCTATATGGGGACATTCCTATAGGAGTTTTGTAAGCAGTCCTATAAGCCCACAAAGCATAATCCAGTTTGATTGACCAATCCTTTCTATTTAGATTAACAGTCTTTTCCAATATTCTTTTAATTTCATGATTGGATAATTTAACCAAACCACTTGTCTGTGGATGATAAGCAGTAGCAATGCAATGATCAATATGATATTTCTTTACTAACTTCTCCATTATCACATTTCTAAAATGGCTTCCCCCATCTGTTATGATTACTCTTGGTATTCCAAATCTTTAAAATATACTCTTTCCTAAAAACTTTGCAACACTTTGAGCATCACATTGAGGTAATGCAACAGCTTCAATCCATTTGGATACATAATCTACTGCTATTAAAATATAAATCTTTCCGAAAATGGTGTTAATGGTCCCATGAAATCTAATCCCCAAACATCAAATATTTCAACTTCCAACATATAGTTGATGGGATCTCGTTTATTCTAGAAATATTTCCTACACGCTCACATCGATCACAAATTTTAATATATGCATTGATATTTTTAAAAATTGTAGGCCAATAAAATCCCAATTGTAAAATTCTTTAAGCAGTTCAATCAACTCCAAAATGTCCCCCATAATCAGAATTATGACATTTTTAAATAATTTCATAAGTTTCTTCTAAAGGCAGACATCTTTAAATTATCAGATCATTTCCTTGTTTATATAAAAATAGGTCATCCCAAAAATAAGATTTAGCATTATATAAAAATTTCTCCCTCTCATGGTATGTTAAACCATATGGTAAAATATCACTGACAATAAAGTTTACAATGTCGGCATACCACGGAATATGTCATTCATTAATAGTGAACAATTTTTCATCAAGAAAATGTTCATTAAGTTCTTAGGTATCACTAAGAGATTTTTCAGTTTCAAGACTGGATAAATGATCAGCAATTTGATTATCAGCACCGTTTATATCTACTATCTCAAAACCAAATTCTTACAAACGAAGAATCCATCTAATCAATCTTGGTTTCAGATCTTTCTTCTTCATTAAATATTTGATAGCAGAATGATTAATATGCAACACACATTTAGTTCCAATTAAATATGACAGAAATTTATCAAAAGCAAATACTCTAGCTAATAACGCTTTCTCAATAGTGGTATAGTTAATTTGAGCTTCATTAAGAGTTTTACTAGCATAGTAAATTACTTTAAAAATTTTATCATATTTCTGACCCAAAACAACACCAATAACATAATACTAGCATCACAAATTAATTCAAAAGGTTTTTCCCAATTTGGTGAAATTATAATAGGTGCAGTGATTAATTTTTCTGTTAATGTTTTAAAAGTTTTTAGGCATTTATCATCAAAATAAAAAATTACATCCTTTTCCAATAAACGACATAAGGGGTTTGAAATTTTTGAAAAGTCTTTAATGTAACGCCTATAGAATCAAGCATGTCCTAGAAAACTTCTAATTCTCTTCACATTTGTTGGACAAGGTAAATCATAGATAACTTGAATTTCTGTAGGATCTACCACTAAACCTTTTTTCGATATTTTATGTCCTAATACAATTCCTCCTGCTACCATAAATTGGCATTTTTCCCAATTAAGGACCAAATTAGTTTCTTCACTGCGTTTTAGAACTTTAGATAGATGTTCTAAAGATGATTCAAATGAACTTCCAAACACTGAAAAGTCATCCAAAAAAACTTCAATCCCTTTTTCAATTAAATTGCAGAAAATAGTCATCATACATCTCTGAAATGTTGCAGGGGCATTACATAAACCAAAAGGCATTCTTCTAGAAGCAAACGTACCATAAGGACTAGTAAAAGTTGTTTTTTATTTATCCTCAAGAGCAATTTGAATTTGGTGGTACCCAGTATATCCATCCAAAAAATAAAACTATTTATGCCAAGCCAGTCTATCCAACATCTGATCTAGAAATTGGAGTGGAAAATGATCCTTCCTTGTAGCAAGATTTAATTTTCTATAATCAATACATATTCGCCACCTTGTAACTTATCTTGTTGGTATAATCTCATTCTTCTCATTAACAGTCACATTTACTCCTCCTTTCTTAGGAACACAGTGAATATGACTAACCCATGCACTATCCGAAATAGGTAGATAATCTCAACATCCAACCACTTTAAAAGTTCTTTCTTAAGAGCATATTTCATAATAGGATTTAATCTCCTTTGAGGCTCAGCCCTAGGTTTGTAATTATCTTTCATAAGGATTCTATGCATACAAATTGAATGATTGATTCCTTTAATATCAGCTATCATTCATCTAAAGGCATTCTTGTACTTCTTCAAAACTTCAAATAAACTCTCTTCTTCTTCTTTAGTTAATTGAGAGGAAATTATCACTTGCAATGTTGAGGACTCACCTAAGAAAATCTAATTCAAATGATTAGGAAGAATCTTTAGCTCAAGTTCAGGAGGGTTTTCAATTGATGGACCAAAAGATTCATCCTTTTTAGTAATGTCCAACAGTTCAAAATTTTCATGAACTTAATTTAGATCTTCCTCATGAAAATCTTCAAAATGATGTAACTCCTCTTCTTACTCAAGTTCTAATTCTTCTCTTCATAAGTTGATTTGAAATGACATTCACTCAAATACTTGATAACATCCATCCTATAACATTCATCATCTTTACCTCTTGCATGATATTTCATTGATTTTGAAATGTTGAATGTAACAGTCTGATCATTAATTCTCATTGTTAATTCCCCTTTTTGTACATATATCATTGCTCTACCTGTGGCTAGGAAAGGTCTTCCTAAAATTATGGGTATCTCTTTATCTTCCTTCAAATCTAGCAAAATGAAATTAACATGAAAGATAAATTGATCCACTTTTACCAAAACATCTTCTATAACTCCTTTAGGATTTCTGGTCGAACGATCTGCTAATTTCAGAGTTACAGTAGTTGGAGTTATTTCTCCTAATCCTAGTCTTTTAAATATTGATAGAGGCATAAGTTTAATGCTTGCACCCAAATCACATAAAGCTTTTCCATAAAATCTGTCTCCGATTGCACATGAAATTGTGAAACTACCACGATCTTTAAGTTTTATAGGAATCTTCTTCTGAATTATTGAACTGCACTCCTAACTAAGTTTAACTGTCTCATTATCTTCAAACTTCCTTTTTTGTTGAGAATATCTTTCAAAAATTTCACATAGCTTGGCATCTGTTCTAAGGCTTCAGCAAATTGAATATTGATTGTTATCTTTTTAAATATCTCCAAGAATTTTGGAAATTGCTTATCCAATTTTTGCTGACAAATTCTTTGAGGAAATGGAGGTGGTGGCTTTTACAAATCTTCCTTAAGTGGAGAAATATGTCTTTCCAAACTTTTCAGAGCATCCTCTTTTGGTTCTTCAATCTCTTCTTTCTCTACTTCAATTTCTTTTTGAACTCTACCTTCCAACTTTATTCCAATTCTCAGTTGAATTGCTTTTACATGCTCTTTATTATTATCTCTTAGATTTACTTCAATATTACTAGGAAGCATACCTTGGCATCTATTACTTAATGTGTTTGCAATTTGTCCCAATTGATTTTTAATATTTCTTATTGTAGCTCCTTGACTTTGCAATTGATTTCCCATTTTTAATACCACTTCTTCAATAGACAACTTCTTTTCCTTAAATTGTGAATCATTGTTAAAAACTGGAGGATAGGTTGATCTATAATTATTATTCACTTGGTTGTTCCAGTTCCCCAATGGGTTTACTTGGTTGCTCCCCCATTGTTGATTAATACCACCCAGATTATTGGTATTCTAGTTAATGTTTGGAAGATTCCTCCATCCTGGGTTATAATAATTAGAATAAGGGCTTACTTATAGCATTTAAAGTTTCTGGTGAAGTATGATAATCAACCATTTGACTTAATGAATTTTCTTAAATCATGGCAATTGGCTGAGAAAAATTCATCCCAAATTGGTTTATTTTCCTTGAAATTGCAGCAACTTGATTTTCTAACATTGCGAAAGCATCATTTTCATGATTATTGGCTACCTTTTCAGGGTTTCACCTTTCAGAAGGCCATCAAAAATTATTAGTAGCAATTTCTTCTGTCAAAGCATATGCATCAGTAAACTATTTAGACATCAATGATCCTTCTGCAGCAGAATCGATAATAGATCTAAGAGATCGAACTAAATGTTTGAATTATTAATCAATCTGGTATCGAATGATGTCGAAATTTTTTTAGGATATATTTAAATCGTTTCCATGCCTCATATATAGATTCACCTTCAAGCTGACAAAAAGATGTGATATAGTTTCTAAGCTTCGCAGTCTTTGATGGTGAAAAATATTTAGCAAGAAATTTTTATTCTAAATCACCCCAAGTTATGATAAAACCATGTGCTAACTAATTTAACCATATCTTAGCTTTATCCCTTAGTGAGAAAGGAAAAAAGTCTAAGTCTAATAGCATCATATGAAACTGTTGACCTCATTTTTGATGAGGTCTTTTCTCTTCTATCTCCTTAGTACTTAGGATCTAGCCTTAGGCTTTCCCTTTGACTATCTTAGAGAACAAGAAATGGAACCCACCACTTAGAAATTCAAACACCTCTTAACTCCCTGCAAGCCCCATAATTTTGATTGTAAACCCATAAGTCACTTGGAGGGTTAAGATCAAATGTGGAGGTTTAAAGGATGAGTTCCCTATAGGACTCTTTCGTCTTAGGACTACCCTGGGTGGCCTGGACTGGTAAGGGTTGACCTGCACACATTACATTTTCACACACATTCCAAATCCTAAAACCATTCATACCTAGCTTGACTTCTTGACTCATTTAGGTAATTCATATGGATGGACCTTAACCCCTAGGCCCTTGGCTAATAGGGTTAGGAACAACATAGTGAATGCCTCAAATGAGTCCTCTCATGGCTCTTGTCGGCATATTTTTAGGTTGTGTGTTTTATTTTTAAAAGGGGGTCGCCTAACAGAAGTTGTCGGCGAATTTTTAATTTAATTTAAATAAATAATTTTGAAAAGTAGTATTTGATTTTGAAAATAATTTTAAATTTGAAGGTTTTAAGATATGAGATTAAGCCGATCTCACATCCCAAATAGTTTATATAAACGAGCACCGCACCACTAAGTCGTGTATCTATCCCTAAGGATAGACACATCGCATCGACGGTGGGGCTCGATTAAATAAACTAGAAGATTTGTGACATCCGTTTGGTCCGCGAACCAATTTTATAAGCCGACAAATTCCCCGCTTAATATGAAAGCATTAAACGGGGTTTATATTACTCAGGTTCTTTAAATTCCCTATAAGGGCAAGCCCCTATAGTTAATTACATCTTAAGTGATGGGAATCACCTAAGAAAACTCTCGATAATAATCAATAATTCTGCTCTCAAGGATTTCAAAGTTTAAGTTTTCAAGGATTGAATTTTGGAATTTCAATAGGGAATGGATCAAATTTGGAACATTTTGTTTTGGGAATCCAAAGGAAGAAAAGTAGGAGAAATCACAGATTCGAAGCGAACTTCGGTAATTTCCCGACTATCCTATTGTTTGGCTTGAGTTTAGGAAAGTCCTAATATTTATTTACATGTTTTGATCTTGCCAAATTTAATTAATTAGGGCTTATATTTGTATGATAAAATCAAACAAATAGCCTCGAAGATGTGAGGGTTTATTGTCGTACCGGACGACTACCTCGGAATCCTAAGACCGGTTAGGGCTTAATTTGCAATGCAAGTGCCTAACGAAGAGTTGAGGATTTATGTTGCACTAGGCAAACTACCTCGAAGTCCTATGGCTTTGTTATTTAATTCTAGGAAAGTTTTCTTGAAGTAGACTCAGGTTTTGCTGATGACGATGGCCGTGCTGCCCACCATGCTCCGAGCTCCTTGTTGTTGCAGAGGTTCAATTTTAGAAGTCATAAATCAGGGGATGAGAAAAGTATTTTGGTTTAGAGAAAATCTTAATTTCCAAGTGTTTTCAATACTTTAATTAAAACAAATCTTAAAGTTGATTATAACGACACTGGTTAAGATCCCACGGTTCCATCCTTCCGGCATCATTATTTTTATCGGATTCACTTAGTCCAAATGAATTTGCTAAACTCAATCGAATGAGTTCCACACTTTCATTTAGACCGTGGGAAATCCCGTTAGCAACACGTAGGTTACATCATCCGAGGTATTCTCGATCATCCAACAGGACGTTTTAATTTAATTGTAATTGTAGTTTTGTGTTCTGTTTGTGATTAAATTTTGAGTTGTTTTATATTTTGAAATGTTGTGGCGGTGAATTTTATCTTGCAATGACTTTTAACTTAGTTTTGGTTTCAGTTTTAGGGACTATCCTAAAGGTGTGGGTTTTCATGCAACTGTTGTTTATCATGCAAGAAAAGTAAGTGCGATGCGATTAATGAAATTGCAATAATGTAAATTGTAAGAAAGTAAATTGCAATAAAATAAAAGCGTACCTGGAGGGTCTTCCCGTCATCCCAAGCTGCACTTAAAACACAATTAGAATACTTAAGCAAGTTCCTAGGTAAAGCTAAGGGAAGGGTTATGGTTTTCTACCAAATTCCTAATCCTATAGCTAGTCATTTCCTATGACGTCTAGGTTCCTTGTGTTTTGGTTTGAAGACAATTTTTTTCATCAAAGAACAATTGAGTTCAATTGTTCTTATAAACATCCTATCATATTGAGAAAGTGTTTAAGAAGAATCTAAAACATCTTTTCAATATTGCTAGAATTGTTTTAAGTCCAAATGGATTCAATTACACAAATGAATTAATCGTCCAAGAATCTCAAGTTTTGTTATCTTGCTCAGTGAACTAGGACATTTGAATATCCTATAGGTGAAGTAACATTTTATTTAATATTTTGTTTAGGAGTTATGATAACTAAAGCTTTTGAGGGTAAATTGGTGTTCAAATGATTTGTGATTTAGTTTAATTTCAATTAATTTGGAATAGTGTTCAAGTTTTTTTTAGATTTATTTTGAATTCTTTATGTCTTTGGTGATGTTATATTTAATTCAACTTAATTTAATTTAATTTAATTTAATCTTTAATTTAATTTAATTCAATTTAATTCAATTTAGTTTGATTTGATGTTAAATTAAATTAATTTGATTTGATTTAATTTTAATTTAATTTGATTTGATTTAATTTAATTTAATTTAATTTAATTTAATTTAATTTAATTTCTTCATTTAATTTAATTTTAATTTGTTTATTTAATTTAATTTAATTTAATTTAATTTAATTTATTTAATTTAATTTAATTTTTAATTTAATTTTATTTTTAATTTTAACTGAAATTTAATTTAATTTAATTTAATTTAATTTACTTAATTTAATTTAATTTTTAATTTAATTTTATTTTTAATTTTAATTGAAATTTTAAAAGAGTTTAATAATTTAATTTTAGTTTAATGATTAAATCTTTTAATGCTTTGAATTTGAGTTATCATTTTAATTAGGAATTAAATATTAATGAGATAATTAATTTAGGGATTTTTAAATTAAAGAATAAATCTCTTCCTAATAATATCCCTATTTTAATAATTCTATTTTTATTATTCTTCCAAATTTAATCAATTATTTAATTAAGGTTTAATCATTTTAAATTGCTTAATGGGTTTCTACCCTTTAATTATTTAAATTTCAATCATCCAAATTAGATTAGGATCAAATATTTTACTTATTAATTTTTTATTAAACCTAAAGTTTTAATTAAGGGTTAAAATTTTAATTACCATTTTTACCCTTTAAGCTTAGTAATTTCATAACTCACTAAATTGAATTCAAATGAAATTGAAATTTTTATGTGACTCCACTCATATGTCAATAAAGACATGAGAGGAGAAAATGTGATTTTTCTGTATTTAATTTATTTATATAATTATTTTTGGTAGAAAATAGAGATTTCCAAGGAAAATTTAATAACATGACCAAGGGGAAGTTTCTGTCCTTAAGAAAATTAGGGGACATTCCTAATGACCAGAAGGACCACTTGGACCAATTTTGGTGATTTTTTGAATTATATTATTTTTATTATAATTATTTTAAGTTTTGGAGTGGTAATTAATTTAAAAATAAAATAAATGTTGAAAAATGAATTTTATATTTTTCAAAAATCTCTCTGATATCAAGGAAATCAGAGAATAAAATTTTAAAATTTTCTGATTTTTCTATGATTTATTATAATTATTTTAGTGAAAATGCTAGAAAATACATTTTTTTTTTAATTTTTTAAAATTACCCTAGAGCTTAAAAATTTAATATCTCACTAAATAGACCTAAGAAAAATATGGGGTTTGTTCCTAAGTGATTAAAATTCAAAATGTGACATTTTGGTGAATTTTATTATTTTTGTGATTTTTATTATTTTTTAATTATTAAAAATATTAAAATAATATTAAAAATCAACTTTTTAGAAAATTGAAATTTTAATTTTCTTAAATTCCCCTGATATCAGAGAGGCTCCAAAACCAATTTGGTGAATTTTTGAAAGGTATTTTGAAAGTTATGAATTTTTAAAGTTCAAAATGACTAAGTAGCTTAATCAACCCATTTAGTAGGGCTAACCAAGTCCAATTGACCTCAAAATTTTATGGTGGGTTCCTCTGATCCTAAAGGTCAGTGGAGAATTGATTTCAAGTCAATTTGATTTATGGTTAGCTCTAATTAATTAGAGATCCATTTTGGATGTTTAAGCCAATTAGGGTTGTTTTAAATGAACTAACTCAAAACCTATTTTTCCTAGGATCCTCTGGTCATAAGGAACATCACCAAATTTTCCAAGAATTTATTTCACAACATGCTATTTATTGGAATTAAAATACTCAAAACAGTAACATGAATTTGAAAAATCAATAACTCTTCTAGGGATGGCCTCTGACTTTGGAAAATTCACGGAATGTTCCCAAATTCAGAGGCTTCAAAAGCCCTATGGTCTCATGCCATGGTGAATTGTATACATGCATGGAGAATTAAAAATGTGCAGAGAGTAAATAAATTATTAAAAATAAAATACTTGATGAAATTAAATAATTTCTTTTCCACATTATTCTCCTCTATTCACTCGAGCAAGAGGGTATTTTTATTTTATTTTTCTGATTTTTCTACACAAAGTTATGAATTTTTGAAGTTTAGGGAATTAAATAAATCAGAAAAATCCCTAATTTTCTATTTATCCACGCGGCGCCGCGTCAACCTTGGCATCTCCGAACGCACACGCGTTGGGCTCCCATTCGACGCCGCCATCTGAGTCAGCAGCCCGGGCCCCACGGTTCTTGTACCGTCTCCTGATCCGACGTGATCCTGGCCGTCCGTCCGCGTGTGTATTGAATGGACGGCATCCGTTCATCGTCCCCAAGTGTCCTCACCCGAGAGCCGTCCACACTAAATCCCTAATATCTCACTCGATACTCAATGGATTTTCATGTTCTTATGCTCTATGGATTCGTCTTGAAGAGACGAACACATCCATATGGTGATCATGCATTGAAATTAAAGCATTTGAAATGGAGAATCTCCAGAAGCTCGGGATGAAGAATTAGCTCATACCTATGCTCAGAGAAGTGTGGCTTCGATCTGAGGGTTGTTGCACCTTCGATTGGATCCCAGCAAGCTCCAGATGAAGTCTCCTGGTCTGGTGAATTGTCTAGGTGGGATTTCAACCAAGCCCGATCACAAAGCTTGGAGGCTGGAGCAACTGGGTGGCCTGGAGATGGGGCTTTTGCTGGTGGACACCTTCCCTTGGTCTGGTGAAGGTGTAGAACCAATCAATTTGGGGATTGGCTCACCGTGGAGAAGTGTCCTGGTTTTGGGCCTAGATTTCAACTATGAAATTGAGCTCACAGAGAAGAAATGGCTGGGGGATCTCAGTGGGGATTAAGTGCTCTGTGTATGGGGAGGAGTCTGGAACAATTTTGGTAGAGTTTCCTTAAGGTTTGTTTCAGCACCTCTCATGGCCGAGAGGGGTGGTGTTTAAATAGGAGAGGGTGGAGGGCCTTCCAGGGAGAGTTAGGGCTTGTGATCAGCTGCTCTTGGCAAGAGAAGAACGGCTCCAATGGCCGCCGAGGATGGGGCGGCTCGGCGAGTGAGAATTCCAAGTTGGGCTCACATGTGAGCTCTCGGCCATGGTGTTTTCCGGCGACCCGGGCGGCTGGCCGGCGAGGCATGGGTCACCCTCGGGTCCGAGTGGGTCGGGACTCAGAGGTTTGTGCGATCGATTGGCCATGGACATGTGTAAAGGGTTTGAATCAAAATGGAATGGGAAAGGGCTAGTTTTGGGTCTAAATGGGTCAACCCTTGGTTTTGGGTTAGGTTCACCCTCCAAGGTCAATTTGGGCTGAAGGGAAAGTCACTTGGATCAGCTTGATTAGTGGGGTCAAGTCACAATCCAAGTACAATTAAGTCTAAGCATGGTTTAGTGGAGTCATGGAAGTGGTTAATCACTCTTAAGAGAATATGGAAAGGGCCTCCTCCTCTTGCCATCTTGGGTATGATGAGGTGGAAAGTAGATTCCATGGCTCTCATGGCTCCCATGTGGCTCATGCATGGCTTCATGGCTCACCTTTGGCTTGGGAAAAGTGAAGTCAATTTCATGGAAATGGATTTAAGGAAAATTTTGGTATTTAGGGGTGATTTGGCATGAGGCTTGATTTGGAATTATTTGATGATGAATTTAGGACTTAGGTAATGGCTTTAATTAAGTGGATGGCAAATGGAGATGTCATGTGGGCTTTATGGTGGATTTTGGGCTTTTTGAAATGGTTTTAGATGGGCTTTTAAGATGGTTTAGGAAAGTGGGCTTTTGAATTTTAAAATGGATTTTGGAATAAAATTTTGTAAAGAGATTGGGCCAAATAATTGTTGGGTTTAGCTCATGGATGTATCATGAGTGACTTGAAGCAAATTGGGGGTGATTTGGGTTTGAATTGGGTTGAATTTGGGCTCTTTTGGTGAATGGGCCAATATAGGTCTAAGTGGGCCAAGTTGGGCCAATGTTGGGCTAGGGTTGAAATTGATGCAAAATTAATGTTGAGAAATGTTTATGGGAGTGTTTCAAAGAGGTTTTGACTTTGGTTGGGCTTTGATTTTGGGGTTTGGGCTCATTTGGGTTAGGTTTGAGTTTAGGTTAAAATTGGGCCTTAATGCTTTGGGTTGAATTTGAGTGGGGTTTAGGTCCAAATTTTTGGGCAAATCATGTTAGGGTTTTGCTTTTGGGGATGCTAAGGAAGATTTAGAAAAGATTTGGGGTTAATTGGAGTTGAATTGGGTGAGTTTGGGTTAAGTTTGGGTCATGGGTCCAAATTGGGCTTTAATGCCAAAAGTGAAATTGGATTCAAATGTCAATCAAATTGGACATGGATTTGGTTTAGATTGGTGTTGGGATTGTTGAATTGAAGTTTAGAATTGAATTGGACCAGAATTTGGGTCAATTGTATAGGTTTGGTTTGACATTGGGTTCACTTTGGGTTAAAATGGGTCAAATTGGGGGTTTTGACAAAAGTGGGGTAAATTGACAAAATTGGCCGATGGTGTAGTTGAACAAAATGAAATTGGAAATATTTGGGATTTTCTGAAATTTTCTGGAAATTTTCTGAATTTTTGGATTTTTGGAGTCGAGGGGTATTTTGGGTATTTGGAGGGTATTGGGAGGTTTTCTTGGAATTTTTGATATTTTTGGGTATGGATGATCAATTTGAGTGATGTGGAAATGTTTGGGATTGATTTTGGGGAATTTTGGGTTATTTGGAAATTTTTGAGAAATTTGGGTAATTTTAAGGGTTTTGGGTAGGCTAAGCGGGTGTAGGGTCCCGGGGTCAAAAATTGAAAATTTGGAAAATTGAAGATTGGGTAAATTTGAGTGGAATGAAATCATTTTGGTTGAGCCATGAAACCACATCAAGCCCACATGAGCCATGAAGGGACTCATTTGAGGTATCCATCTATGTTGTTCCTAACCCTCTTAGCCGAGGGCTTAGGGGTTAAGGACCATCCATGTGAATCACCTACATGAGTCGGGAGGCCAAGTTAGGTATAGGTGTGTGAAAGTGTAGTGTATAGGTGTAGTGTGTGTGTAAGTCAGCCCCTTCACCAGACCAGGCCACCAGGGCGGTCCTAAGGCCAAAGGGTCCTATAGGAACTCATCCTTTAAACTTCCACATTTGATTTCGACCCTCCAGGTGATTAGGGGTCTACGATCGAGTTTGTTGAGTTTGCGAGGAGTTAAGAAGTGGTTTGAATTTCTAAAAGGTGGGTCCCAATTCTAGTCCTCTAAGATAGTCAAAGGAAAAGCCTAAGGCTAGATCCTAAGTACTAAAGGGAAAAGAGAAGACCTCATCAATAATGAGGTCAACAAATGGACCCCAATAGGTGTGGTGAGTCGACGGAGCACACCGCGCGTATTGGTGTTGACCGAAGCGATCAGCAAAACCAACACGGATGTCCAAGTGACAAACTTAGGACGAAGTAGAAGAGTTTCCGTCTGGGGAGTGTCAAGCATATCTTTGAAACCGGAGATTCTCGAACTCTCGGCCGGGAAAGGAAAAGGAGGTGAATCCTAAATCACATGATGCGGGGAATTTCAATTTAGATTTTATTTTGTTTCGGTTTAAGTTTCGATGTGCGAGTTTAGATTTTGATTTTTAATTTAGATTGAAGTTTGTCAAAATTAATTTGAAGGGATTTGATTTGAAATGAAAATTGGAATTTTGAGGTTTTAGATGTAACATCTTCAACCCCAAAAGAAGATCGAATCGATTGGATTAGATCATTACAATGAGGAAAGATCTCAGAGTAATGCGGTATTGGATGTAAAATCCTCAACCCAAAAGTTTGAATTTGATGTATTTCATTGCGATAGGGAAAGAATCCTAAAGCAATGCAGTCTTGGATGTAAAATCCTCGACCCAAAAGTTTGAATTTGATGTACTTCATTGCGATAGGGAAAGGATCCTAAAGCAATGCAGTCTTGGATGTAAAATCCTCGACCCAAAAGTTTGAATTTGATGTATTTCATTGCGATAGGGGAAAGGATCCTAAAGCAATGCAATCTTGGATGTAAAATCCTCGACCCAAAAGTTTGAATTTGATGTACTTCATTGCGATAGGGAAAGGATCCTAAAGCAATGCAGTCTTGGATGTAAAATCCACAACCCAAAATTTTGAATTTGATGTATTTCATTGCGATAGGGGAAAGGATCCTAAAGCAATGCAGTCTTCGATGTAAAATCCTCGACCCAAAAGTTTGAATTTGATGTACTTCATTGTGATAGGGAAAGAATCCTAAAGCAATGCAGTCTTGGATGTAAAATCCTCGACCCAAAAGTTTGAATTTGATGTACTTCATTGCGATAGGGAAAGGATCCTAAAGCAATGCTGTCTTGGATGTAAAATCCTCGACCCAAAAGTTTGAATTTGATGTATTTCATTGCGATAGGGAAAGAATCCTAAAGCAATGCAGTCTTGGATGTAAAATCCTCGACCCAAAAGTTTGAATTTGATGTACTTCATTGCGATAGGGAAAGGATCCTAAAGCAATGCAGTCTTGGATGTAAAATCCTCGACCCAAAAGTTTCAATTTGATTGAGATTTGATTTAAGATCTGGAAGATCGAATTTGAAATTTGATTGAGATTTGAAATCTGGAAAGATTGAATTCGAAATTTGGAAGGATGAGTTTGAACTCGATTGAAATTTGATTTAAGATTTGATTTGAAATTTGGAAGATCAAATTTGAAATTTGATCGAGATTGGATTTGAAATTTGATTGAGAATTTGATTTGAGATTTGATTTAACACTTATGTTGATTTTGTTTATCTTTTAATGATTCAAATTTTACTTTATCGTTTATTTAATGTTCATGTGAATTTGTTTTTCGTCATTTTTAAGATTTTTTTTTTTAGGAAAGTTTTCTTTTATTCTTTTTTTTTCTTTTCTGTTCTTTGTTCGAAGTTCATTTAACTTTAATGGCGTTTCCCAGTCAATTTGCACAAAAGAGGTGAAGGCCAAAAATGTGACATGGTCACTTTCATTCCAATCATGTTGAAGATACATCATACAACTCGATCTGGAATACATCTCATACAATCCATGTAGACTCAAAACGGACTATGTATGATCTTTGTTGATCCATCCAAAGAAGCATCTCGTCAAAAATCCATGTCCGAATAGTGGGGTACATGGTCGATAACATCACCTTCCAAGCCATCCTTGGCAAGGATGCCGTATGGATGTACATCTGGAGGTGTGATATTTTCCATGTAACTCACGAGCTCGTAAGGTCGGAGGCTCTCTAGCTCCGAGTGCAGGCTGGAAATGGTAAGGTGTCTTCCTGTCGTCCATCCTTCGAAAGTAAGCGAGATCCGCTTCACTGGTACTCTGGTATGCAATGCTTAGCGATATCCGCTCCGTTGCCCTTCGGTATCATGACGGAACCTACCGGTAAAGGTATCTTCAACGGCCCTCGGAACTCACCTGGGCCTCGCTATCCGGAGGTCGGATCCGAACATGATGTTACACTCGTTCGGGAAAGAGACTGTGCGAAAGGTCGACAAAGTCGTGGTGATCTATGTGTGGGGGTATGCGGTCACACCGCTTGTAGATGTTAATAATGCAGTTATTGGGTATGCGATACTGCGGTAGTACCCTCCATGTTATCAATCTCTTTACCATTCTCTTCATGACTAATGGCATCGGATCCACTTGCCCATGACGGAGTATTCCGGTGGGTTTCCCTTCTCGTCTTCCGTAAAGTTGTAGCGAGCATCGGCATTGTATTGTGATTCTTCCCTTCCACGGCATCCATCTCGGGGTTTTGAGTATGTGTTTTCCCTCGGGCGGCCTGCTCGGCCCATTCTTTTCAAATCCCGGATGCAATCCACGATTTCTTGTTGTTCATACTACGAGAATACGTACGTATGTAGCTCGAGGCCCTCTAGTATATTGATTCTTCCGCCTTTAATTCTCTCGAAGTATTCGAAGGTTTTCTTTTCAACATTCGCATTCTCTCCGGCTCGTATTCCGGAATGATCTGCAAATGGCGAGGCCTCGGTGACATATTGTGGGATATACGGTTCAATCCCTTCACGTTCTCCCGCATACCTCGGCTCCTCGGGGATGATGCACGTCGGGACATCCCCCGGGGTTGCTCCGCAACAAGGTCATGCATCATCGGTGGTTCTATCCGGTGGCGTGGTAGCCTTCTTTCTTCGATCTTCCGGAGATTTCCTTGATCCTTTTCGTTATCCTAGGAGCTGGCCTCCTTTCTTCGAGTTCTGGTGAGCCGGTGTCCTTGAAGTGTATGTATCGGCATTAGCAAGCTCGTCTCGTCGCGCGGTCCGCAGCTAGTTTTGTTAACATCTTACGGATACGACGATTCTTATTTCTTCGTTGCGTTGCTGTGAGAGTAGCCCTTCGAACTTCTTGAATCTCTGTGGGCGCGGCGCTGACAAGCCTGCCCTCTGCTGTAGCTCACTACGGACTTCATTTTATTATCTTCTTCGGTGTTTGCCTTTCTTTTCTTCTTCTTTGGATTGGTGGCTTGGGCCACCCACTTTCATCACTGTCTGCCGGGCGATTCTTCTCGGTCAGCCGGGACCCGGTCACTTTCCTCGTACTCGTAGGCTCTGCTGGTGCGAAATCCGAGTCAATCTCGATTATCGCTCCATCTTTCACCCTCTTTTCATCGAGTGCAAGGCTTACGCCATTCTTAAAGTTCAGGACCAACTGCCCGTTCGACATTTCCCTGCGAAAAGACAAGGAAAAGGATCAGGGGCTGTACTAAGAACAAGGACATTAAGAAAATGTTTATTACAGACATATTTTTTTTCTTCTTTTTTTTTTTTAATTTTTAAATTTAACAGGAATGAAGTAGGATAAGATCAGGGAATAGATTTTGATTTGGAAAAGAAAACAAGGAAAACTTTATTATCATGATTTTATTTATTTTAGCATATTTTTTATTATTTTTGGGTTCGGACCCAGTCATAAGTAATTACTTCGCCCGTGTTTCTTAGGGTTGAAAAATTCATTCCTTCGAAACATCAGGTAGCGTAATACTTTTTCAAGTATCGTCCGTTGATCGGAAGCATATGTCGTTCTCCCTGGCAATTCACTAGCTCGGTAGGAACCTCCCGAGTATACTTGCTTCAACCACAAACGATCCTTCCCAAGTGGGTTCAAATTTTCCCCCTATCTTGCGGTGTGCAAGAATAGGTCTCTTAAGAACGAGAACTAAGTCACCAACTTTGAAGGTTCTTGGGCGGACCAGCTTGTCATGGGCTTGAACCATCTTAGCTTCGTATAGTTCTAAATTCTGTTGAGCTGCAAGCCTTTTCACTTCCAGGCTTTCTAATTCTTCGAGTCGTAATTTGGCGTTCTCTTCTGTCGTGATCTTATTTGCAATCGCAATTCGAGTGAAGGAAGGCTCGAACCTCTAAAGGTAACACTTGCCTCGGACCCATACACCAGAGCGTAAGGTGTAGCTTGAGTAGGAGTTCTGAAGGTTGTTCGGTAGGCCCATAAGGCTTCTAACAACTTCTCGTGCCAATTTCTCTTATTATCGTCCAAGGTTTTCTTTAAGATTTGAACGAGAGTTTTATTAAAAGCCTCAGCGAGGCCGTTTGCCCTTGGGTAGTAAATTGTTGAGTATCGCCGGTCGATTCCGTGTCTCACGACAAAATTGTTGATTTGTGTGCTTCGAATGCTGACCCATTATCCGAGATGATCCTGCGCGGCACTCCGAAACGGTAGACAACTTGGTTCCTGAAAAGCGTAGCACGTGGTGTGCTTTCACTTCTCTAAGTAGAAGCGCCTCTGCCCACTTGGAAAAATAATCAGTAGCCGCAAGAATGAAGCGATGTCCTTTTGAAGATGGTGGTTCTATTGGACCCACTATATCCGTGCCCCGACATTCGAATGGCCATGACACAATAGTCGGATGTAGCACATTTGGAGGTTGGTGTAGAACCACTCCGTGCACTTGGCATTGGTGACAGCTCTTGGCGATTTTCATGCAGTCGGTCATCATCGAGGGCCAGTAGTACCCTAGTCTTTTTATTTTCATTTTCATCTTTGGACCCGACTGGTGAGCGCCACAGAGTCCTGAATGCACCTCCTTAACAATTTCACGGGCCTCGGACCCGCTTAGGCACCTTAGCCACATTTGATCAAAAGACCTTCTATAAAATGTGTTGTTTATTAATGCGTAAGACAGAGTTCTTTTCTTGTTCTGATGGGCTAGCGACCTATCTTCTGGTAGCTTTCCTATTTGCAGGTAGTCTATTAATGGTCGTCGCCGATCTCCCGTGTTTTCACGTCACTGCTGCAAGCTGATTCTTTTTCTTTTTCGATTTGTGTATTGTGTCTATGTCGAGTCGTGATAGGACTCGACGTCCGTGAGCCGACACTTCTACTGATTCATCTTGCAAACGAGCAAATTCTTTTGCGAGACGGGCTAAAGCATCTGCTAAAGCATTTTCTTTTCTGGGAATTTTGTAGATCGTCACATTTGGAATCTGTTCCAACAGCTGTATGGCATATTGGAAGTATTGTTCGAGTCTTGGCTTTAAAATTTTGTACTGTCCGGCGTTCTGTTGAATGATTAACTGTGAATCCCCGTAGATATTGATGTCTGTTATCCCCATTTGAATGGTTAATTCCAGTCCCGTTATGAAGGCTTCGTATTCTGCTTCATTGTTTGTACACGGTTCGTCGAGTGGTAGGAGTATCTTAACATCCCCCGCTCCGGTGTTATAAAGATTAGCCCGATTCTGCCTTACCGGGCACTATCACTAGTGATTCTTTGTCTTTGTGCGCCGAAGATGCTCCGTCGAAATATAATTCCCAACGTCGATCATCGAGGTCTTCTAGATTCATTATTTGTTCATCCGGCGGATCGTCATTGAGAGGAGATTCGGCCGGTAAAGGGTGTCTTTGCGAGGAAGTCCGCTAAGACTTGTCCCTTTACGGCATGAAGAGGCACGAAAGTTATATCGAATTGCAATAATATCATTGACCATCCGGCAAGTCCGCCGGAAAGTGTTGGACGAGTCATCAAGTATTGCAATGGATTAAATTTCGAGATCGGGTTGACCTTGTGAGAAAGCATGTAGTGCACGAGCTTTTGAGCGGCGAAGATCGGGGCCAAACAATGCTTTTCAATTGCGGGATACCTTACTTCCGTCGGAAGTAAACGACGGCTTAAGTAGTAAAGAGAATTTTCTTTACCCTCATCATTGACACAGCTAACGAGGCTCCGAGAGAGTCGTCTAAAGCCGCGGTGTAAAGTATCGCCGGTCTACACGAGGCCGAGGTCTGCTAAGACGAGAGGTGTCATTAAATATTGTTTAATGTCCTCGAAGGCCTTCTGGCATTTCTCTTCCCAAATAAATTTGGCGTCCTTTTTAACTAGTGCCGAGAAAGGCTGACACCTACCTGATAAATTTGAGATAAAGCGTCGAAGATATGCCAGCTTCCCTTGAAAAGATCGTAGTTGTTTTAAGGTTTTGGGAGGCGGCATTTCTAAGATAGCTTTAATTTTTTCCGGGTCGATTTCAATTCCACGATGTCGGACAACGAATCCTAAGAATTTCCCGGAGGTGACGCCGAAGGCGCATTTTAAGGGATTCATCTTAAGGTTAAATTGTCTTAATCGTTCGAAAACAATTCTCAAATCATACGAGTGGTTTTCCTTTACTTTGCTTTTGATGACCACATCGTCCACGTAGCATTCGACTTGATTGTGGATGAGATCATCAAAAATTCTTGTCATTACTCTCTGGTAGGTTGCTCCTGCGTTCTTCAGTCCGAATGGCATCACTGTGTAGCAAAATACTCCGATCGGCGTTACGAATGCTTGTAAGCTTTTCATCTTCCGAAGCCATTTTTATCCGGTTGTATCCTGAAGATCCATCCATGAATGAGAATATCTCATGTGTCGAAGCAATGTCGATCATCAGTTCCGGGATCGGTAAAGGGAATTCATCCTTTCGACATGCCTTGTTTAAATCTCTGAAGTCCACACAGATTCTGATCTGACCATTCTTCTTTCTGACTGGCACCACATTGGCTAACCAAGTCGGGTATTGTTCTTCACGGACAAATCTGACGTCTATTAGCTTTTTAACTTCGGCTACGACTTGTTGTTCGATTTCTAGACGCATTCTTCCGGGACCTTGTCCGGCCGGGACGAAGTAGGATCCACTCCTAGCTTATGGACTGCAACCTCCGGAGCTAATCCCGGCATCTCATCATAGTTCCAAGCAAAACGAGTCTTTAAATTCCATTAATAATTTGATTATTTCTTCGGAGTCTTCTTTATTGAGTAAGGAGTTAACAAAGGTAGGTCTAGGCTCTTCGCTAGTACCTAAGTTAACTTCCGTTAACTCATCTATTGTAGATTTGATTTCTTCTTCGAATTTTGGTGGAGCGTCTCAAATTTGTAAATCTTCGAGTTCGTCTGTAGTTTCCATGCAGTTTTCATTGGTCTCGCAAGTGACAACCAAGCAAAATTCAGTATCGTCAACTGACCCTACTGTGCCAAATCCGAGACCATGCTTTGAATTGGGTGGACGACCGGAATTATTCCATAATTTTTCAAAATGTTGTGATTGGCCTTTTGTCCATTGTCGAGGTAAGAAACCACGTTGAATTAAATTTTGAACACAGGGAGAGTACCATTCAAAAGGTAATTCCATTAATTCTGATGAAGTGACATCTTCAAATTGTACATTATTTTCAGTTTTGGAGGAAGAAGCACCACGATAGAACTTAATTGGCCTTGCACCGTCGTTACGTACCTCTTTGACCACCATACCCTCGATCTTGTTAGAATGGATCGGGGTTAGGGTCATAGTATGTATGTAGTGGTTAATCTTTTCGTACATTAATTTGTATTCTTCGTTCTTCTCATCTTCGAGAGAGATCTTGAATTGCGGCTTCTTCTGACTTATTGTCGCTGCTTCTTGTTTGATTTCTTTTTCTTCTTCGGAACTATCTTCCCGATCAACATTGATGATCTGGTTTCCTCTGTCCAAGCTCGTCCCAGCGTCTCTACCATGGCCTCGTCCCCGGCCTTGACCTCGGATGCGAGTTGTGGAGAAACCTTCACCATCTCGCCGGAAGGGAGTGGTGAGTGATCATTGGACTAGAACTTCAGGTTCTTCGTTGTCCCGAACTTTCTTCGCTTCATTCGTTATGGTATCTCTGGAGAAAATTATTTTCTTTGGAGGTGCATAATAAGCTGCGTCTTCATGGATTCCAATCTCATGTACGAAGAATGGTTGTAAGTCACCTTTGATGCACTATTCCCCTCCATCGTAGTATTTGATGCACTGATGTAGAGATGATGGTACCATCCTGTTTTCATGTATCCATGGTCGGCCCAGTAGAGCATTGAACGACGTTTCCGAATCAATTATGTGAAATTTTGCGGTTGTCTTTGCTAAGTCACCGGTCTTCATTAGTAGCGTTATTGATCCGAGGGCTCTTTCTCCTTTACGGTTGAATCCTCTTAATAACATTTTGTCGGGCTCGAGCTCGCGAGCATCAATTTCCAAGTATGCTAGTGTTCGAAGACTCATTATATTGATTGATGCTCTTGGATCCACCAATACTCTGGAGAGTGTAAACTTCCCAATTGTAACTGAAATGTACAAAGGTCGGTTGTGATCTGCTGTCCCAAGTAGTAGGTCATTGTCCATGAAGGTAACACCTCGCTGTTCCTTTAACGAGCAAACCTCATCTAAGGAATCTCCGGCCATTTGAGCTAAGCAAATTTCCGGGTCAAGTAAGGTCTTGATCAGAGCTTCTCTCATCTCCTTTGATAAGATGAGAGCATCGTAAATGCTCAGTTTGGCCGGTAGTTTCCTAAGATGGGCTAGCACGTTGTAGTCCACTTTGTTTCCATGTGTCTCGGCTTCTTCTCGAATGGGTATTTCTTCTGCTGGGGTTGGTTCTTCTTGAACAAACAACCTACTTTCCTTTGTCTTTTGGACCCATTCTCGGAGGTAGAACTCTTCCACTTCTTAAGTTGACTTCTGTAATTTCTTCTGAATCTAGTGTTGAGCTTGTCGGTGTCTCCTCCTGAATCGGAATGACAGGCTCTTCCGGATTATCCTTAGAATCTGAAGGCTCTAACTCTATCATGACTGGAGCTCCTCGAAACTCGCAGATAGATTCGTTGCTTGTTGAACTCTCGTAGCCTCCTTTATGGATGCCTTCTTCGTTATTTTGCTCGTCGAGATCGTGTATGATTTGAGAATTGTCGTTGATGTCGAAATCGATATCCGGATTGTCGCTAGTTACGTAATCGTTAGAAACAGTCAAAACGTAGCCAATGCCATCACCCTTATCATTATATGATCCCACCGAAGTGAGCGAGATAATCATACAAAATCGAAGGTTCGAGGGATTTCTCCCCGAATCGGAAACAACTATCCTAGGATAAGCGGCCCCTAGTCTAGCCTTAGGAGTCTCGGTCCTCTCTTCTTCATCGATTTTCTTCTTCTCTTCGATCGCCTCCTGTTGAGGTGGTTCTTCTATCGCAAGTGATAGTACCGGCTTAACGGGTCTCGAACTACGAATTGAAGCTTGCACCGAGGCGGTTTGGATGCTTGTCTAAAATCTTTTCGAAGACCTCGTCCGAGCGGTAGTCCATCCATCGTCGATCGTATAGGGATCTATCGGAATGATGGGATCGGTTGAGATAACATTGACGGAACCTCCTTTACGGGGTTCCTTCATGTACTCCTTCGGGATCGTTATATTCCCTTTCCGAAGGTTGTCATTGAGCCAACTTTTGAAGGTAATGCAATCTTCATCTTGTGCCCAAGCATCCGGTGGTAGGGGCAAAAGTTGGGATCACCTTTCTTGTTGACTTCCTCTGGTCTTTTAGGCTCTGGCAGCTGGAAATCTGGAGTCTTCATCAGACTACGGAACATTTTCGGCACTGCTTTATTCTTGAATGGATATTCCCTGCTCAGAAGCTCCCTTAATATACTGTGGAGATGACTGATAGCTGGGCCGGGGTTGCTGGTAATTCTGTTGTGGTTGCTGCGGCTGTTCTGGTGGTATTTGCATCGGTTGCTTGCCTTTGTCAACTGCTGCAACGATCCCGGATTTCTTTTCAAAAGTCTTCACAGGCTTTTGTTTGTCTGTCTTGTCGGCGAAACTTAATTGCTTCGCCTCTTCTTGCAAGCTTCCGGCCTTGTTTAACAACTTCTCGAAAGTCTTAATAGTGAATCCTTTGAGGAGAAGTGCTATCGGGCCCTGAATGCTTTTAAGCAAGATGCCGATTGCATGTTGTTCTTGTAGTAGTGGTTCACACTTCATGCTTAAGTTCCTCCATCGAAGTATGTAATCCACCAAAGTTTCGTTCGGCCTTTGTTTCTCTACCACTAAATCACCTATAGTGATGTGGTGCTGAGCTCCGGCGAACCGCTTGATGAAGAGGTTCTCTAGTTCTGAGAACGTCTTCACCGAACCATTTGGTAATTCTACATACCAGTCGAAGGCGATTCTCGACAGTGCTGCTGACGAAGCTCGTCGGAAGAGTAATGCATCGCTCCCGCCGGCATTGCAAAAACTGGCACGAAAGTGTGCAACATGCTGTCGAGGGTTCCCGGTTCCATCGAAGGTCTTGAACAGAGGTGGTACGAAGCCTTTTGGGTACTGGACGGCGTCGAATTCTTCCGGGTAAGGTCTACCCGTCCGAATGGATGTCCCGCTCTTCGATTGTGCTAAGGCTTCTCGCACCTGCTGTTCCACCAAGTTCTTGATATCCTTTTCGGGGATCATACTTTGTGTTGTATCCTTTTTCGATTGATCATCCCCATTGACGGATGTAATCTCCTTTCCTCCGTCTCGATGTGAATGACCTGCGGGGGTGTCTCTCTTTGTGGTTGCACTTGACTCCGGAGAGTGGCCGAGCTACGACCATCTCTTCCATCCTTTTCGCCATTTGAGCGATCGTGTCGTCTTTCTCCTGAAGCTGCCTTCTCATCAGTTCTGGCTCCTCTCTTTCTGCGGCTGAAGGAGCACCTTGCGAAGCTGATGAAGCTCGTGTTTCGACCATGTTGATTTCTGCATATTCGTCGTCCATGAATTCCGATGAATCAATCTCGTCTCCGAACTTTTCTTCTCTTTCTTTTGCCAATCGTCGGATATCGGTTCTCAACTTTTCCATGGCATCTTCTAGCGGGGCTTTCGTGTGTCTTCGCGGTTGTCATGCGATAGGCTGCCGGGTCCCCTTTATCGCGGTAGCACTTTTTCGGATTCGAGTCTCCGGCGAGACTTTCTTTCTTGGTCGTTGTTTCGATCTCAAGCTGCATAGTAGTGGGATGCCATACCATCCTTCTAGCGACGGAAGGTCTGGGACCGGATGGTCGCGTCGGCCAAATGCTTGGAAGGTGGTATCCTCCCTAATCTGTAATCCCGAGACGACGACGGGCGGACTAGCCTTCATTCTTTTACTTGGCTTTTCCGTCATGACGGCGGGTTCTACTCGGGGCCCAAGACGGGATTTGGCTCGGCACCCACCCTATCCTTCGTAGAATCTCCGATACGGGGCGGTTTTCCTTCTTTGCTAACTTTCTACCAAAGTTTGCGGTCGAGCAAACGGCGTAGTTCTAGTCCTTTTCTTGCGGCAATCGTTGTAATATGCGGGCTGAGGTAATGTGGCAGCAATCTTGCGAACATTTTCCTCGTCCTCTGTGGCGGAGAGGGGATGGAACCTACTTCCTCCCAAAAGTGGTATGTATTCAGGCAGCGGTGTATATTCTGGCAGCTCTGGGATTTCCTCCAGGAAAGAAATTTCAGCAGCTCTGGCTTCTCTAGCGATCCTTCTGCTTCGTTTCTTCTTTGGGTCCTTGTCGGTGATGGAATCTTTGAGCCTGGACCCGATTTCGAAAACGAAGGTCTTACGAGAAGATTCGTACCCTCCATGGTAACGGAGTTCACCATAATTCGGATTTCTTTCCCCTTTAATTTGGCAAAAGTCGGGGTAGGTGCGAAACAACTAGACCGGTGGGGGTAGTAAGAACGAGTCCTCTCGCGGACGAGCGGTATTCCTCTCGGTCGGGATCCTTTGCGGGGGAGGAAACTCTTGGGTCGACCTAAGGTTGAATTCGGCGGCGGCTTCTCGGCTTCGGATACCTTGTTCGTCGGTGCAAAGAGGGAGAAGTCGGTGATCTTGACATTCGTGTTTTCAAATCCTTGTCCAAATCGGATGATCCCATTGTCGGGCGGCTCATCCTTATAGACGGCGAAGTCCAGATCCGTTGGTGAAGGAGAAAATCAGCTTAGGGGCTTCCATTTTTGCAGGGTAGATTCTGGTTGTCAGTCCCGAGTTATGCTTCTTTTCTTTAGGACGAAAAGAAAGGAATTGAAAAAGAGTCTGAAATCATTCTTGTTCATGTATTTATAAGAAGTAATCATTTGTTAAAAGAATCATTTATTAGAGGGTTCGTTTATTTAGAACGGAATGTTCAAAGGTGTAGAGAAGGTAAGGAATCGATTCGAGTTGGAAAGGAAAAGAAGGTCTTATGCAAGACTTCTCGACTCGAAGGATCACTCCTAAACTAACACCTATCGGGGGTCCACCCCACCTCGAAAATGAGGTAAAAGGATCTCGGAACCTCTCTCGTTTATGGGTGTCTAAACGGTGGCTCCTAAATCCGAAAGAATGTTGGCTATACTTGTCCAAGGTAGGAATGAACATAGTATTCCAACGGAAAGAAGGGTAGTTTGACCCATTAAGGACATGGATATACTACCGATTTTTGAAAGCAGAATTATCTGATTATAATGGAGAGAGGAATTGTCCCCAGCGGAGTCGCCAGAAGTTGTCGGCATATTTTTAGGTTGTGTGTTTTATTTTTAAAAGGGGGTCGCCTAACAGAAGTTATCGGCAAATTTTTAATTTAATTTAAATAAATAATTTTGAAAAGTAGTATTTGATTTTGAAAATAATTTTAAATTTGAAGGTTTTAAGATATGAGATTAAACCAATCTCACATCCCAAATAGTTTATATAAACGAGCACCGCACCACAACCGTGTATCTATCCCTAAGGATAGACACATCGCTTGACGAGTGGGGCTCGATTAAATAAACTAGAAGATTTGTGATATCCGTTTGGTCCGCGAACCAATTTTATAAGCCGACAAATTCCCTCGCTTAATATGAAAGCATTAAACGGGGTTTATATTACACAGGTTCTTTAAATTCCCTATAAGGGCAAGCCCCTATAGTTAATTACATCTTAAGTGATGGGAATCACCTAAGAAAACTCTCGATAATAATCAATAATTCTGCTCTCAAGGATTTCAATGTTTAAGTTTTCAAGGGATTGAATTTTGGAATTTCAATAGGGAATGGATCAAATTTGGAACATTTTGTTTTGGGAATCCAAAGGAAGAAAAGTAGGAGAAGTCACAGATTCGAAGCGAACTTCGGTAATTTCCCGACTATCCTATTGTTTGGCTTGAGTTTAGGAAAGTCCTAATATTTCTTTACATGTTTTGATCTTGCCAATTTTAATTAATTAGGGCTTATATTTGTATGATAAAATCAAACAAATAGCCTCGAAGATGTGAGGGTTTATTGTCGTACCGGACGACTACCTCGGAATCCTAAGACCAGTTAGGGCTTAATTTGCAATGCAAGTGCCTAACGAAGAGTTGAGGATTTATGTTGCACTAGGGCGAACTACCTCGAAGTCCTATGGCTTTGTTATTTAATTCTAGGAAAGTTTTCTTTGAAGTAGACTCGGGTTTTTGCTGATGACGATGGCCGTGCTTGCCCACCATGCTCCGAGCTCCTTGTTGTTGCAGAGGTTCAATTTTAGATGTCATAAATCGGGGGATGAGAAAAGTGTTTTGGTTTAGAGAAAATCTTAATTTCCAAGTGTTTTCAATACTTTAATTAAAACAAATCTTAAAGTTGATTATAACGACACCGGTTAAGATCCCACGGTTCCATCCTTCCGACATCATTATTTTTATCGGATTCACTTAGTCCAAATGAATTTGCTAAACTCAACTGAATGAGTTCCACACTTTCATTTAGACCGTGGGAAATCCCGTTAGCAACACGTAGGTTACATCATCCGAGGTATTCCCGATCATCCAACGGGACGTTTTAATTTAATTGTAATTGTAGTTTTGTGTTACGTTTGTGATTAAATTTTGAGTTGTTTTATATTTTGAAATGTTGTGGCGGTGAATTTTATCTTGCAATGACTTTTAACTTAGTTTTGGTTTCAGTTTTAGGGACTATCCTAAAGGTGTGGGTTTTCATGCAACGAGTTGTTTATCATGCAAGAAAAGTAAGTGCGATGCGATTAATGAAATTGCAATAATGTAAATTGCAAGAAAGTAAATTGCAATAAAATAAAAGCGTACACGGAGGGTCTTCCCGTCATCCCAAGCTGCACTTAAAACACAATTAGAATACTTAAGCAAGTTCCTAGGTAAAGCTAAGGGAAGGGTTATGGTTTTCTACCAAATTCCTAATCCTATAGCTAGTCATTTCTATGACGTCTAGGTTCCTTGTGTTTTGGTTTGAAGACGATTTTCTTCATCAAAGAACAATTGAGTTCGATTGTTCTTATAAACATCCTATCATATTGAGAAAGTGTTTAAGAAGAATCTTAAACATCTTTTCAATATTGCTTAGAATTGTTTTAAGTCCAAATGGATTCGATTACACAAATGAATTAATCGTCCAAGAATCTCAAGTTTTGTTATCTTGCTCGGTGAACTAGGACATTTGAATATCCTATGGGTGAAGTAACATTTCATTTAATATTACTGTTTAGGAGTTATGATAACTAAAGCTTTTGAGGGTAAATTGGTGTTCAAATGATTTGTGATTTAGTTTAATTTCAATTAATTTGGAATAGTGTTCAAGTTTTTTTTTAGATTTATTTTGAATTCTTTATGTCTTTGGTGATGTTATATTTAATTCAACTTAATTTAATTTAATTTAATCTTTAATTTAATTTAATTCAATTTAATTCAATTTAGTTTGATTTGATGTTAAATTAAATTAATTTGATTTGATTTAATTTTAATTTAATTTGATTTGATTTAATTTAATTTAATTTAATTTAATTTAATTTAATTTAATTTGTTCATTTAATTTAATTTTAATTTGTTTATTTAATTTAATTTAATTTAATTTAATTTAATTTATTTAATTTAATTTAATTTTTAATTTAATTTTATTTTTAATTTTAATTGAAATTTAATTTAATTTAATTTAATTTAATTTACTTAATTTAATTTAATTTTTAATTTAATTTTATTTTTAATTTTAATTGAAATTTTAAAAGAGTTTAATAATTTAATTTTAGTTTAATGACTAAATCTTTTAATGTTTTGAATTTGAGTTATCATTTTAATTAAGAATTAAATATTAATGAGATAATTAATTTAGGGATTTTTAAATTAAAGAATAAATCTCTTCCTAATAATATCCCTATTTTAATAATTCTATTTTTATTATTCTTCCAAATTTAATCAATTATTTAATTAAGGTTTAATCATTTTAAATTGTTAATGGGTTTCTACCCTTTAATTATTTAAATTTCAATCATCCAAATTAGATTAGGATCAAATATTTTACTTATTAATTTTTTATTAAACCTAAAGTTTTAATTAAGGGTTAAAATTTTAATTACCATTTTTACCCTTTAAGCTTAGTAATTTCATAACTCACTAAATTGAACTCAAATGAACTTGAAATTTTTATGTGACTCCACTCATATGTAAATAAAGACATGAGAGGAGAAAATGTGATTTATCTGTATTTAATTTATTTATATAATTATTTTTGGTAGAAAATAGAGATTTCCAAGGAAAATTTAATAACATGACCAAGGGGAAGTTTCTGTCCTTATTAAATTTAGGGGACATTCCTAATGACCAGAGGACCACTTGGACCAATTTTGGTGATTTTTTGAATTATATTATTTTTATTATAATTATTTTAAGTTTTGGAGTGTTAATTAATTTAAAAATAAAATAAATGTTGAAAAATGAATTTTATATTTTTCAAAAATCTCTCTGATATCAAGGAAATTTGAGAATCAAATTTTACAATTTTCTGATTTTTCTATGATTTATTATAATTATTTTAGTGAAAATGCTAGAAAATACATTTTTTTTTAATTTTTTAAAATTACCCTAGAGCTTTAAAATTTAATATCTCACTAAATAGACCTAAGAAAAATATGGGGTTTGTTCCTAAGTGATTAAAATTCAAAATTTGACATTTTGGTGAATTTTATTATTTTTGTGATTTTTATTATTTTTTAATTATTAAAAATATTAAAATAATATTAAAAATCAACTTTTTTTGAAAATTGAAATTTTTATTTTCTTAAATTTCCCTGATATCAGAGAGGCTCCAAAACCAATTTGGTGAATTTTTGAAAGGTATTTTGAAAGTTATGAATTTTTAAAGTTCAAAATGACTAAGTAGCTTAATGAACCCATTTAGTAGGGCTAACCAGAGTCCGATTGACCTCAACATTTTATGGTGGGTTCCTCTGATCCTAAAGGTCAATGGAGAATTGATTTCAAGTCAATTTGATGTATGGTTAGCTCTAATTAATTAGAGATCCATTTTGGATGTTTAAGCCAATTAGGGTTGTTTTAAATGAACTAACTCGAAACCTATTTTTCCTAGGGTCCTCCGGTCGTAAGGAACATCACCAAATTTTCCTAGAATTTATTTCACAACATGCTATTTATTAGAATTAAAATACTCAAAACAGTAACATGAATTTGAAAAATCAATAACTCTTCATAGGGATGGCCTCGACTTTGGAAAATTCAGGGAATGTTCCCAAATTCGGAGGCTTCAAAAGCCACTATGGTCTCATGCCATGGTGAATTGTATACATGCATGGAGAATTAAAAATGTGCAGAGAGTAAATAAATTATTAAAAATAAAATACTTGATGAAATTAAATAATTTCTTTTCCACATTATTCTCCTTTATTCACTGAGCAAGAGGGTATTTTTATTTTATTTTTCTGATTTTTCTACACAAAGTTATGAATTTTTGAAGTTTAGGAAATTAAATAAATCAGAAAAATCCCTAATTTTCTATTTATCCACGCGGCGCCGCGTCAACCTCGGCAGCTCCGAACGCACACTCGTCGCGCTCCCATTCGACGCCGCCATCTGAGTCAGCAGCCCGGGCCCCGCGGTTCTCGTACCGTCTCCTGATCCGACGCGATCCTGGCAGTCCGTTCGCGCGTGTATTGAATGGATGGCATCCGTTCATCGTCCCCAAGTGTCCTCACCCGAGAGCTGTCCACACTAAATCCCTAATATCTCACTCGATACTCAATGGATTTTCATGTTCTTATGCTCTATGGATTCTTCTTGAAGAGACGAACACATCCATACGGTGATCATGCATTGAAATTAAAGCATTTGAAATGGAGAATCTCCGAAGCTCGGGATGAAGAATTAGCTTATACCTTTGTTCGAGAGAAGTGTGGCTTCGATCCGAGGGTTGTTGCACCTTCGATTGGATCCCGGCGAAGCTCCGGATGAAGTCTCACGGTGCAGTGAATTGTCTAGGTGGGATTTCAACCAAGCCCGATCACAAAGCTTGGAGGTTGGAGCAAGCTGGGTGGCACTGGAGATGGGGCTTTTGTTGGTGGACACCTTCCCTTGGTACGAGTGAAGGTTTAGAACCAATCAATTTGGGGATTGGCTCACTGTGGAGAAGTGTCCTGGTTTTGGGCCTAGATTTCAACTACGAAATTGAGCTCACGAGAGAAGAAATGGCAGGGGGATCTCAGAGGGGATTAAGTGCTCTGTGTATGGGGAGGAGTCTGGAACAATTTTGGCAAAGTTTCCTTAAGGTTTGTTTCAGCACCTCTCATGGCCGAGAGGGGTGGTGTTTAAATAGGAGAGGGTGGAGGGCCTTCCAGGGAGAGTTAGGGCTTGTGATCAGCTGCTCTTGGCAAGAGAAGAACAGCTCCAATGGCCACTGAGGATGGGGCAGCTCGGCGGGTGAGAATTCCAAGTTGGGCTCACATGTGAGCTCTCGGCAATGGTGTTTTCCGGCGACCCGGGCGGCTGGCCGGCAGGCATGGGTCACCCTCGGGTCCGGGTGGGTCGGGACCTAGAGGTTTGTGCGATCAATTGGCCATGGACATGTGTAAAGGGTTTGAATCAAAATGGAATGGGAAAGGGCTAGTTTTGGGTCTAAATGGGTCAACCCTTGGTTTTGGGTTAGGTTCACCCTCCAAGGTCAATTTGGGCTGAAGGGAAAGTCACTTGGATCAGCTTGATTAGTGGGGTCGAGTCACAATCCAAGTACAATTAAGTCTAAGCATGGTTTAGTGGAGTCATGGAAGTGGTTAATCACTCTTAAGAGAATATGGAAAGGGCCTCCTCCTCTTGCCATCTTGGGTATGGTGAGGTGGAAAGTAGATTCCATGGCTCTCATGGCTCCCATGTGGCTCATGCATGGCTTCATGGCTCACCTTTGGCTTGGGAAAAGTGAAGTCGATTTCATGGAAATGGATTTAAGGAAAATTTTGGTATTTAGGGGTGATTTGGCATGAGGCTTGATTTGGAATTATTTGATGATGAATTTAGGACTTAGGTAATGGCTTTAATTAAGTGGATGGCAAATGGAGATGTCATGTGGGCTTTAGGGTGGATTTTGGGCTTTTTGAAATGGTTTTAGATGGGATTTTAAGATGGTTTAGGAAAGTGGGCTTTTGAATTTTAAAATGGATTTTGGAATGAAATTTTGTAAAGATATTGGGCCAAATAATTGTTGGGTTTAGCTCATGGATGTATCATGAGTGACTTGGAGCAAATTGGGGGTGATTTGGGTTTGAATTGGGTTGAATTTGGGCTCTTTTGGTGAATGGGCCAATATAGGTCTAAGTGGGCCAAGTTGGGCCAATGTTGGGCTAGGGTTGAAATTGATACAAAATTAATGTTGAGAAATGTTTATGGGAGTGTTTCAAAGAGGTTTTGACTTTGGTTGGGCTTTGATTTTGGGGTTTGGGCTCATTTGGGTTAGGTTTGAGTTTAGGTCAAAATTGGGCCTTAATGCTTTGGGTTGAATTTGAGTGGGGTTTAGGTCCAAATTTTTGGGCAAATCATGTTAGGGTTTTTCTTGTGGGGATGCTAAGGAAGATTTAGAAAAGATTTGGGATTAATTAGAGTTGAATTGGGTGAGTTTGGGTTAAGTTTGGGTCATGGGTCCAAATTGGGCTTTAATGCCAAAAGTGAAATTGGATTCAAGTGTCATTCAAATTGGACTTGGATTTGGTCTAGATTGGTGTTGGGAATGTTGAATTGAAGTTTAGAATTGAATTGGACCAGAATTCGGGTCAATTGGATAGGTTTGGTTTGACATTGGGTTCACTTTGGGTTAAAATGGGTCAAATTGGGGGTTTTGACAAAAGTGGGGTAAATTGACAAAATTGGCCCATGGTGTAGTTGAACAAAATGAAATTGGGAATATTTGGGATTTTCTGGAATTTTCTGGGAATTTCCTGAATTTTTGGATTTTTGGGTCGAGGGGGTATTTTGGGTATTTGGAGGGTATTGGGAGGTTTTCTTGGAATTTTTGATATTTTTGGGTATGGATGATCAATTTGCGTGATGTGGAAATGTTTGGGATTGATTTTGGGGAATTTTGGGTTATTTGGAAATTTTTGAGAAATTTGGGTAATTTTAAGGGTTTTGGGTAGGCCTTCGGGTGTAGGGTCCCGGGGGTCAAAAATTGAAAATTTGAAAAATTGAAGATTGGGTAAATTTGAGTGGAATGAAATCATTTTGGTTGAGCCATGAAGCCACATCAAGCCCATATGAGTCATGAAGGGACTCATTTGAGGCATCCACTATGTTGTTCCTAACCCTCTTAGCTGAGGGCTTAGGGGTTAAGGACCATCCATGTGAATCACCTACATGAGTCAGGAGGCCAAGTTAGGTATAGGTGTGTGAAAGTTTAGTGTATAGGTGTAGTGTGTGTGTAAGTCGGCCCCTTCACTGGACCGAGGCCACCCGAGGCGATCCTAAGGCCAAAGAGTCCTATAGGAACTCATCCTTTAAACTTCCACATTTGATTTCAACCCTCTAGGTGATTAGGGGTCTACGGTCAAGTTTGTGGAGTTTGCGGGGAGTTAAGAAGTGGTTTAAATTTCTAAAAGGTGGGTCCCAATTCTAGTCCTCTAAGATAGTCAAAGGAAAAGCCTAAGGCTAGATCCTAAGTACTAAAGGGAAGAAGAGAAGACTTCATCAAAAATGAGGTCAACAGCTCTTATGGGCTTGATATGGCTTCATGGCTCAACCAAAGTGATTCCATTCTACTCAAACTTGATCAACCTTCATTTTTCCAAAATTTCAATTTTTGACCTCCGGGACCCTAAACCCGCCAAACCTACCAAATGCCCTCGAAACTAGCCAAAACTTGCAAAATCACCTAAATTACCCAAAATTCCTCAAAACCAATCCTAAAAATTACCCACCATTCAAATTGATCATCCTTAGCCAAGTATACCAAAATTTCCAAAAAATACCCCCTAATACCCTCCAAATACCCAAAATGCTCTTCTAACAAAAAAAAAATCCAAAAATTCAGAAAATTCCCAAAAAATTCCAAAAAATCCCAAATATTCCCAATTTCATTTTATTCAACTACAACATAAGCCATATTTATCAATTTAACACACTTTTACCAAAACCCCAATTTGTCCCATTTTTAACCCAAGTGAACTCAATGTCCCACTAAACCAACCCAATTGACCTCAAATTTGACCCAATTCAATTCTAAACTTCAACTCAATATCCCCAATATCAATCTAGATCAAATCCAAGTCTAATTTGATTGACATTTGGATCTAATTTTTATTTGAAGCCTAAGGCCCAATTTTGGTCCATGACCTAAACCTAGCCCAAACCAACCCAATTCAACCCCATTTGGCCCAAAATCTTTTCTAAAAGCTTCCTAACATCCCCACAAACAAAACACTAACTTTATTTGCCTCAAATTTGAACCTAAACTCCACTGAAACCTAGCCCAAACCAAAAATCCCATAAATTGGCCTAAACTCAAACCTAACCCAAATCGGCCTAAATCCCAAAATGAAAGCGCAACCAAAGTTGAAAACTCTTTGTAACACTCCCATAAACATTTCTCAACATTAATTTTGCATCAAATCTAACATTAGCCCAACCTTAGCCCAGGTTAGCCCAATTTGACCCACTTTGGCCCCTTTACCAAAAAAAGTCCCAAATCAAACCCAATTCAACTCCAAATCACCTCAAATTTGTTTCAAATCACTAATGAGACATCCCTAAACTAAACCCAACATTTTTTTGGCCCAATCCTTCACAAAATTTCCATCCAGCAATTTGTTTTCAAACCTAAAGGCCCACTTTCTTAAACTATTCTAAAAGCCCATTTTCACCAAATCCAGAAGGCCCAAAGTCAATCCAAAGCCTACATGACACTTTCACGTCATCATCCCTTTGATTTAAATCACTCCCTAAGTTTCAAATTCATCATTTAACTTTTCTAAACTAAGCCATATGCCAATTTCCCCTATATTCATCAAAAATGCCAAAACCCTTTTTCATGAAACAACCCAACCTTTTCCAAGCCAAATGTAAGCCAAATGTGAGCCATCTACAAGCCATATGAAACCATGAGAGTTTTGACTCCTCACCTAGTCATTTATGGCAAGAAGAGGGGAGCCTTTCCTAAGCCTTCATTAAGCCCTTTTAACCCCATTTATGATACACTCTAAACCAAGTTTAGCCACATCACCTTGGATGGGGACTTCACCACCCCTTCCTAGCTGACCCAAATGATTCTCCCTCAGCCCAAAGTCAAGCCTTGGAGAGGTTCACCTAGCCTAAACCATGCCTTGGACCGAATCAAGCCAAAATAAGCCTTCCTCCCTTTCCACTTAAATCCTTTACACATGTCCAAAGACCATTGACTGCACCAAACCCCATCCCTGACTCCCCTGAGTCTAATGGTGACCTGACTCTGGCCGGCCAGCCACCAGGCCGCCGGAATACAACATGGCCGAGGAGCTTGGAATGAGCCAAATTTCAAATTCTCACCTGCTGAGCTGCCCAACTCCAATTGGCCACCACAGCTCTTCATCTCCTCCCTTAGGCAGCTGATCCCAACCATCAATTGCCCCTGGGAAGCCCTGGCCATGGCTATTTAAACCAGCCGCCCCCTCTCGGCCAAAAGGTTGGCTGAAATAAACCTTCACAAAATCCCTCCAAACTCCTCACAGAGCTTCCCCTAGCCAAGAGCAATCCATCCCCACTGTTCTCCTGCCCTAAATCTCATTGATTGAGCTCAATTTTGGAGCTCAATTCTCAGGCCAGAATAGGACATCTCTCAAACCTCCACCAAAATCAAATTAAACTCACCCACACCTGCGCAGAACCAAGAAAAGGAGTTCCTCAGTGAAAGCCCCCTCTCCAGGCCACCGAATTGCTCTAGCCTCCAAAGTCTGAAATCGGGTATGGTCACTTTCATACTTAGACCTTTCACCAGGGTCAGAGGCTTCATCCCTAGGCTCTTCCAGCTCCAACGAACGTGCCGAGAGTATTCATTTGAGGCCTCACCTTCTGAACCAAGGTATGGAGACTTCTCTTGAACCCGAGCTTCCAGCGATTCTCCATTTCGTTTGCGTTAATTTCATAGCATGTAAACCGTATGGATGTGTTCGTCTGTTCAAGACGAATCCATAGAGTATAAGAACACAAAAACCCATTAAGAAACGAGGGAGATATTAGGGCTTGAGTGTGAACAATCACGGGTGCACACCAGTCGAAAATGACGACCAGCTGCCGTTGGATCGAGCGTGTATCGAATGGACGACTCAAGTTGCGTCGGACCAGAGAACGGTACGTGAACCGCGGGTCATGTGGCGCTGAATCAGATGGCTACGACGAAAGGGAGCGCGCCGCGTGGAGCTTCGAAGATGCTAAGGATGTCATGGCGCTGATGTTGACCTCATTTTTATAATGAGTCCATATCTTTTGACCTAAAAAGTCAACTTTGGTCAAAATGGTCAAACCAGACCCAATGACCAATCCTGTTAACCCCATAGGTAAACCTTTTGACCTAAAAAGTCAACATTGGTTAAAATGGTTAAACCAGACCCAATGACAAACCCTGTCGACCCCAAAGATCAACCTTTTGACCTAAAAAGTCAACTTTGGTCAAAATGGTCAAACCAGACCCATTGACCAACCCTGTTGACCCCATAGGTCACCCTTTTGACCTAAAAAGTCAACTTTGGTCAAAATGGTCAAACCAGAACCAATGACCAACCCTGTTGACCCCATAGGTCACCTTTTTGACCTAAAAAGTCAACTTTGGTCAAAATGGTCAAACCAGACCAAATGACCAACCCTATTGACCCCATATGTCACCCTTTTGACCTTAAAAGTCAACTTTGGTCAAAATGGTCAAACCAGACCCAATGACCAACCCTGTTGACCCCATAGGTCACCCTTTTCACCTAAAAAGTTAACATTGGTCAAAATGGTCAAACCTGATCCAATGACCAATCCTGTTGACCCCATAGGTCAACCTTTTGACCTAAAAAGTCAACTTTGGTCAAAATGGTGAAACCAGACCCAATGACCAACCCTGTTGACGCCATAGGTCACCCTTTTGACCTAAAAAGTCAACTTTGATCAAAATGGTCAAACCAGACCGAATGACTAACCCTATTGACACCATAGGTCAACTTTTTGACCTAAAAAGTCAACTTTGGTCAAAATGGTCAAACCAGACCCAATGACCAGCCCTGTTAACCCCATAGGTCACCCTTTTGACCTAAAAAGTAAACTTTGGTCAAAATGGTCAAACCAGACCCAATGACCAGCCCTGTTGACCCCATAGGTAACCCTTTTGACGTAAAAAGTCAACTTTGGTCAAAATGGTCAAACCAGATCTAATGACCAACTCTGTTGACCCCATAGGTCAACCTTTTGACCTAAAAAGTCAACTTTGGTCATAATGTTCAAACTAGACCCAATGACCAATCCTGTTGAACCCATAGGTCAACCTTTTGACCTAAAAAAGTCAACTTTGGTCAAAATGGTCAAACCAGACCAAATGACCAACCCTGTTGACCCCGTAGGTCACCATTTTGACCTAAAAAGTTAACTTTGGTCAAAATGGTCAAACAAGACCCAATGACCAACCCTGTTGACCCCATTAGTCAACCTTTTGACCTAAAAAGTCAACTTTGGTCAAAATGGTGACCGACCCTATTGACCCCATAGTTCAACCTTTTGACCTAAAAAGTCAACTTTGGTTAAAATGGTCAAACTAGACCCAATGACCAACCCTGTTGACCCCATAGATCAACCTTTTGACCTAAAAAGTTAACTTTGGTCAAAATGGTCAAACCAGACCCAATGAACAACCCTGTTGACCCCATAGGTTTTGATCTAGAAAGTCAACTTTGGTCAAAATGGTCAAACCAGACCCAATGACCAGCCCTGTTGACCCAATAGGTCACCCTTTTGACCTAAAAAGTCAACTTTAGTCAAAATGGTCAAACCAGAACCAATGACCAACCCTGTTGACCCCATCGGTCACCCTTTTGACCTAAAAGTCAACTTTGGTCAAAATTGTTAAACCAGACACAATGACCAACCCTGTTGACCCCATAGGTCACCCTTTTGACGTAAAAAGTCAACTTTGGTCAAAATGGTCAAACTAGACCCAATGTCTAATCCTGTTGACTCCATAGGTTAACCTTTTGACATAAAAAGTCAACTTTGGTTAAAATGGTCAAACCATACCAAATGACCAACCCTATTGATCCCGTAGGTTACCCTTTTGACCTAAAAAGTCAACTTTGGTCAAAATGGTCAAACCAGACCCAATGACCAACCCTGTTGACCCCATAGGTCAACCTTTTGACCTAAAATGTCAACTTTGGTCAAAATGGTGACCAACCCTATTAACCCTATAGGTCAACCTTTTGACCTAAAAAGTTAACTTTTGTCAAAATGGTCAAACTAGACTCAGTGACCAACCCTGTTGGCCCCATAGGTCAACCTTTTGACCTAAAAAGTCAACTTTGGTCAAAGTGGTCAAACCAGACCGAATCACCAACCCTGTTAACCCCATAGGTTACCCTTTTGACCTAAAAAGTCAACTTTGGTCAAAAAGACCAAACTAGACCCAATAACCAAACCTGTTGACCCCATAGATCAACCGTTTGACCCAATGACATGTTTAAAACCCCACAATGATAAAATCACAAATATTGTCATCAAATCAACCATGAAAAAGTTGAAAATGGTCGCATTGGACATCTTAAAATTAAATTGATCAATTTAGGCTGACTTGGGTCAACCTAAATCAAAATTGGTCAACACTTATCTATTTTAGTCAAAATAGATAAAAAATGAAATAAAAACAATAAAATTAATCAAATAATTAATTTCAAAATTATTTTGATTAATTAAATTAATTAATGATTTAATTTTCAGTATTTTAATTAAATGACATAAGTAATTAAAATGAAAATTAAATTAAAATCATAAAATGAAAAAATTAAACAAAAATGATAAAATTAATCAATTAATTAATTTGAAATTATTTTCAAATAGTAAATTGATTAATGAAATAATTTTCAACAATTTTTAAAAACATAATTAATTAAAATGGAAATGACACATGGCCTTCCAATAATTAATTAAAGTTAAGACTAAATTAAGCCCATCATAAGACATAATTATCACATGCAAAAGCTTAGCTTAAATTATGGCTAACCATGGGTTAACTCCCATCATGGTGAATAAAATGAGGTGGCTCTTTCTCCTTCATTATAAGCCATGACTGACCTCTACTCAACAATGAGGGGGACGGCCAACACAAAGGCATATTTCCCACCTCCTAAACTAACCAATGGGAAGGGAACAAAGCTTAAGCTCCACTCCTCACCATGGTTAAATGAAATCATGAGGGGGAAACGTATGTGTCACCATTTGCCAAAGCTAATGGGTGACTTGTAAGCTCATGTGGAAGAGAAATTACAGCTCATTTTAAAGAGTTAAATCACCTCATGCATGATTCAATGGAAAGGAGCCAAAACAATGAGCTCATGATGGAGAACTTTGGAGAGACAACCTTAGTTATCCCCTCAGCTGAAATTTTATCTTCAATTCATTAATAGGGAAGATAACAACTCCCCTAGTACAGCCTAAGCCAAGCCATGGCCTCCCCATGGCTATAAATAAGGCCATACCCGAGCCCAAACCAGCCACCTTCTTAAAATTCTCCTCTGAGGCCGACTTTTGAACAAAATTGGTTGAGCAACAATCTTCCTCTGGAGTCTTAGAAGACAATTACATGGTTTGATCAAGCTTGATTTACTTGTGGCAAAGGTATGAATTTATTTTTCTTAAAATAATTCATATTTTTGAAATATCATGTGTTATACTAGCCCATAAATGTTGCATCACCGTATGGATATATTCTACATGTTTAGATGATTCTATAGGTTCAAAAATCATTAAATTTCATCAAGAAAGGATTGAGATATTAACATTTGAAGTTTAACAGTTATGAATTTTTCTGGAATTAAAATGGATTTATCACCGCCGTCCGTTCCCGTGTTTTGGAACGGACGACGTTGATCAAACTGCACGGTGTCCGCTGTTCGGCCTCCCACAGCGGATTTTCCCACTCTTCGACAGATCTGAGGATACGGGTCGGCGTGGGATCATTTTGGCAGCGAGAAATTGGTTAAAAATCTATTTTAACCTTAAAACAATCGAAAATTCATAACTTTTTAAATATAAATAACAAAAATATAACAAAAATACCTTTGGAAAGAGCAAAATGAGAAGAAAATTATGAAATAAAAATCATAATTTTATTTCCATTATTTAATTTTAAATAATTAAATACTCTCGGAGTATTTTAATTATTAAAAATTTTTTATAAATCAAAAAATATGAAAGTTTGAGGCATTTATCTTTATGCTCTTAGGAATGTTTCATGATTTTTCCAAGGACGTAAAACATGTCTAGGATACGTTTTTCTAATTTTCAAGTCATTTTGTAATTATTTCAAATAAATAATTATAAAAAAATGAAAATTAAGAAAAATAAAATAAAAATGGTTAGAAATGTTAGGGCAACAGAAAAAAACCCTAAGAAAATCATTTCTATGTCATAAAAATAATTTTGAATAATATGTTAAAATTTAGGACTAAAATTCTTTATTAATTTAATAATTTTAATCCTAAAAATCACCTTTTCATAAACTTAGCTTATTTCCTTCAAAAATCTAAGCTTGAAATAAATCTAGTCTATGTTAGGCTAAGGGTAAATAATCAATTAAGTCTAAAATGACAAAATTAGGCTTAATTAGGTTTAAAATATCATTTAAACCTATTAAACCTTAAGCTTAATTAATTAAGTCTAAAATGAGAAATTAGACTTAACTAGGTTTAAAACATCATTTAAACCTATTAAACCTTAAGCTTAATCAATTAAGTCTAAAATGACAAAATTAGACTTAATTAGGTTTAAAACATCATTTAAACCTATTAAATCTTAAGCTTAATCAATTAAGTCTAAAATGACAAAATTGGACTTAATTAGGTTTAAAACATCATTTAAACCTATTATACCTTAAGCTTAATCAATTAAGTCTAAAATGACAAAATTAGACTTAATTAGGTTTAAAACATCATTTAAACCTATTAAACCTTAAGTTTAATCAATTAAGTCTAAAATGACAAAATTAGACTTATTAGGTTTAAAACATCATTTAAACCTATTAAACCTCAAGCTTAATCAATTAAGTCTAAAATAACAAAATTAGGCTTAATTAGGTTTAAAACATCATTTAAACCTACTAAACCTTAAGCATAATCAATTAAGTCTAAAATGAAAAAATTAGACTTAATTAGGTTTAAAACATCATTAAACCTTAAGCTTAATCAATTAAGTCTAAAATGACAAAATTAGACTTAATTAGGTTTAAAACATCTTTTAAACTTATTTAATTAAAGTTAAACCTTTATTACATTAAATTTAATCAAACATAAACCCTAATTAGGTCTAACCCATTAGACCTAATTAAACTATTAAGTCTTAACTAAATTAGACTTAATCAAACCTAAACCCTAATTATGTTTAACCCATTAGACCTAATTAAATTAATTAAACCTTACCTAAATTAGGTTTAATTAACCTTATACAATTAGACCTAACCCATATTAAGTCTAATTAATCAATTAACCTAAAACAATTAGACAACCCATATTAAGTTTAATTAATCAATTAAACCTTGCCTTATTAGGTTTAATTAACTGTAAACAAGTCTAATTAAGTCATTAAACCTTACCTAAATTAGGTTTAATTAACCTTAAACAATCAAACTTAACCCATATTAAATCTGATATAACCTAAATACAACCTAACTTGAACTCAAGTTAACCTAAACCTTAGGTTCAACTTACATTTAATCTAGCATAACCTAAACCTAACTTAAGTCTAACCTACATTAGACTTAAGTCAAACCAAAGTTAGGATCTACCCGACATGAACATAAGTCAAACCTAAACCTAACTTAAGTCTGACCTACATTAGACTTAAGTCAAACCAAAATTAGGTTCAACCTGATATGAATCTAAGTTAAACCTAAACCTGAACTTAAGTCTAACCCATATCAAACTTAAGTCAAAATCAAACTTAGGATCAACCCGACATGAACTTAAGTCTAACCCAAACTTAATATTAACTCAAGACTCAACCCATATTGAACTCAAACCAACTTTAAGTATAGGTTCAACTTAACTTGAACTTAACTTAAGTCAAACTTTAACTTAAAACCAAATCATATTGAACTTTTAACTTAGCATAATTCAAACCTAAATTCAACATAAAATTTTAATTAAGTCTAACATATTAGACTTAATTAAATCATAAAACCACTAATTATTTGAGATTTAAATCAACAAACCTTGATTAAGTCTAATTCATTAATATCTCAATAAACTACAGCTAAATAGATTTTATTAAAATTTAAAGTCTTAGCTAAAAAGGACTTAGATGGTCAGTAATTCTAATTAAGTCTAATTTATTAGACTTGATTAACCTTTAAGTCATATTTAAATAAGGCTTAAAACTTAATTAAGTCTATTCTAAACTAACCTTTTAACTTAAAGTTCAGACAGACATAAACTCAAGTTAATTACATTCAGTCAACATTGAATTTAACTTAGGTTCAACCAGACATGAACCCAAGTTAGTTCAATCAATATTGAATCTAACTTCCAACTTTTTAACCTAAGTTCAGATAGACATGAACTTAAGTAGATTTAATCAATATTGAATCTAATTTAGGTTCAACCAGACATGAACCCAAGTTAGTTCAATCAATATTGAATCTAACTTCCAACCTTTTAACTTAAGTTCAGACAGATATAAACTCAAATTAATCTAACCCAACTTTCAACTCGAATTCAAATAGACATGAATTCAAAATTTAAGTTTAAACTTAAATCAAGAAATAAATTCAACATTTCAAACCAAAATCGACATAAATTCGATATTTTAAATAAAAATTCAACATAATCAACATAAATTTGATATTTCAAACAAATTTGACTTAATCGACATTTCAAACATAAATTAACATAACCTACATAAAATTGACATTTCAAATATAAATTTGACAAATATCAATATTAAATGAAATTAATTTGATATTTTGACAAAATTAAACATTAATCAATATAATTTGACATAAACCGACATCCAGGACATGTTAAATCAAAACATCCTACAAAATTCTAAGGCAATGAACATGACATTATTTTCTAACAATCTTTTCTTTGCAGGGTGAAGACAAAAAGTTTCTTTTAGATTTTCTTTGCATGTTATAGGATGTGCTAACTCTGTTTTGCAGGATAAAATTTTGGACAAACAAAAACTAAAACTTTTAGGATAGTCACCAAAACAAAACAAAACAACGACATGGAAAATAAAAACAAAACTTTTAAGATAACGACATGAAAAACAAAATCAGACCCTTAAAATAAAAAATATGACGTGACAATTAAGAGTGATAGTGGGTGCATCTCTCCTTAAAAATAAAATTTTAGAAAACAAATGATTGACATTAATCAGAAGTTTTTTTGAACAATTAAAAATTGTTTAAGATGTAATTAACTATAGAAGCGTGCTTCTATAGGAGATCCAAAAGAACCCACGATAGAAATCTCTGGTTTTCCATGATTTTCTTTATATGAAAATTCTAGGATCTATTATTCTAGGATATTCTTCTATAAGGATTGTCATAAACATCATTTTCTACTATTAGCCCTAAATTCCTCAAATCTTTCATGGGATTTTTATGAATGAAATTAGGCTAATATTAGATGACGACTCCTCAATATCGACATTCCACACCAATCTCTTCCTGTTGTTACTAGCTGAGTCGGATAAGTAGAAAAATATGGAATTTTTGATTTAATTAAATGCATGAAACTTAGAAAATCCATATCTTTGTGTTGAAAAATCACAAAAATAAAATAAAAATAGCCTCTTGCTCAGTAAACAGAGGAGAATAATGTGGAAAGAGAATTAAGTTAATTTGATGAGTATTCTATTTTTAATTAATTATTTACTCATTTTAGTATTTTAATTCTCCATTTGTATAGACAATTCACCATGGCATGAGACCATAGGGCTTTTGAAGCCTCTGATCTTCAGAACATTCCTTGAATTTTTCAAGGTCAGGGACTATCTCTATGGCAATTTATGTATTTTTCAAGTTTATGTCACTGTTTTTGGTATTTTAATTCCATTAATTATTATATTGCTTAGAAAATTATAGAAAAATTTGGGGAAGTTTCTTAGTACCAGAGGACCCTCGGATAATTATGTTTTGAGTTAATTCATTAAGAATAACCCTAATTGGCCTAATTACTCAAAATTGAACTTTAATTAATTAGGCTTAACAACACATCAAAAGAACTTGAAAAAAATTTTCCACGGATCTTTAAGATCAGAGGGACTTCACATAAAAAATTGGAATCGATTGGAAGTATTTAACTCAACTAAATGGATTAATTAGGTCATATGAGTAAGATTAAACTTTGAAAATTAATAACTCCAAAAATACATTTAAAAAATTCACCAAATTAGTTTTGAGACTTCTCTGATGTTAGGGGAGTCTAAAAAAATTAAAATTAAAATTTTCTAAAAATTTTCATTTTTAATCATATTTTCAATAATTTAATAATTCAAAAAATCATAAAAATCATAAAAATATTAAAAATCATAAAAATATCATATTTCACCTCCTAATCACTTTAAAACAAACCAAATATTTTTCTCAAGTCTATAGGTTAAGATATTGAATTTTAAAGCTCTAAAACAATTTTTGAATTAAAAAATGAATTTTTCAACATTTTCACTAAATTAATTCTAATAAATCAAAGAAAAAATCAAAAAATTATAAAATTTATTTCTCTGGACTCCTTGAGGTCAGAGAGATTTAAGAAAAATATAAAATCCATTTTTCAACTATAATTTTATTTTATAATTGATTAATACTCTAAAAATCAAAATAATTATAATAAATAAAATATAATTAAAAAAATCACTAAAATTGGTCCAAGTGGTCCTCTGGTCAGTAGGAATATCTCATAATATTTCTAAGGATAGTAACCTTACCTTGGTCATGTTGTTGAATTTCCATTGAAAATCCCTATTTTTCACAAAAAAAAATTTATAAATTAAATTAAATTTAGAAAAATCACATTTTCTCCTCTAATGTCTTAATTGACATATGAGTGAAGTGACATAAAAATTTCAAGCTCATTTGAGCTCAATTTGACGACTTATGAAATAATTAAGGTTAAAAGGGCATATTAATAATTAAGAATTTGAGCCCCAAATTAAAACTTCAGGTTTAATCAAAATGGGGGGAGGGGGCGGGGGGTAAAATATTTGATCTTAATTCTTTCTTAGATGATTTAAATTTTGGAAAATAAAAGGGTTGGAACTCATTGATCACTTTTAATAAACCAAAAAAAAAATGAAACCTTAATTAATTAAATAATTTGAATTTTGGAAGAATAATTAAAATTTTGAATTATTAAAATGGGGATATAATTTAGAGAGACTATAATCACTTAAAATAAAACCCCAAATAAGTCACTTTAATTATATTTAACTCTTAATTAAACTTAAGATGATAATTGAAATTAATGATATAATAATAAAGAAAAGGTAACCCTTAATTAAATTAAAACTTAAAATATTAAATAGCTTGATAATTAAATTGAAATAAATTTAAAACATTAAAAAATTATTAATTTTAAAAATCACTTGAAAACAAATTTAAAACAAACTTGAAACATCAAAATCAATTTCAAAAAAAAATTCTTAATTAAAAAAAATCAAACCAATTAAAAGTTAATCTAGAATATTGTAATTAAATTAAAATTAAATCATTAAAGTCTAAATTAAATAATTTAAACTCCTCTTTCAATTCAAATAGTTTAAAACACTTCAGAATAAAAAAACTTGAACACTATTCCAAACTTAAATTTATTAAAATTTTATAACTAAATCAAATCACCATAAAACATTAATTCTAATTTTAAATTGTTGAAATTCTTAATGAATTGATTTGCCCCTAAAGAATTTTATCATTATAACTCTTAAATGGAGCATCAAGTGAGGTGTCACTTCATTCATGGGATAATCAAATGTCCTAAGTTCACTGAGCAAGAGTTAAAACTTAACTAAAAATTTCTGGATGGTTGATTCATCTCTACAAAAAAAGTTCATTTAGACTCGAAATAATCTCAGAAGTTTTGAAAAGGATGAGATACTTTAGAAGAACAACTAAACTTAATTGTTCTTTGATGAAGAAAATCATCCACAAAATATAAAGAACCTAGACGTCATAGGAATTGACTAGCGATAGGATTAGGACTTTGGTAGACAACCAGAACCTTCCCTTAGCTTTACCTAGGTATTTGTAATAAATATTTAAATGCTTTGATATGTGTTTTAAGTGTAGCTTGGAATGACGGGAAGACCCTTCAGGTACACTTTTATTTTATTGCAATTTACTCACCTGTATTGTACTTTACTTTTCTTGCATGTTAAACAAGATTGTTGCATGAAAACTGAAACCTTTAGGATAGCCACAAAACTGAAACCCAAAATTAAATTAAAAATCACAACAAGATAAAATCCACCGCCACAACATTCAAAATATAAAACAACTCAAAATTTAATCACAAACAGAACAACAAAACCACAACTACAACTAAATTAAAACGTCTCGTTGGATGATCGGGAATACCTCGGATGATGTAACCTACGTGTTGCTAACGGGATTTCCCACGGTCTAAATGAAAATGTTGAACTCATTTAGTTGAGTTTAGCAAATTCATTTGGACTAGGTGAATCCGATGAAAATAACGGTGCCGGAATGATGGAACTGTGGGATGTTAACCTGTGTTGTTATAATCAACTTTAAGATTCCCCTAATAAAACATTAAAGATATTTGGACTTTAAAACTTTTCTAAACCAGAACACTTCTCTCATCCACTGATTTTCACCTTCTAAAACTAAACCTCTGCAACAACAAGGAGCTTGGAGCATAGTGGGCAACAAGGCCATCGTCGTCAACAAAACTTAAGTCTACTTCAGCAAAACCATTCTTAGAATTAAATAACCAAGCCATATGATTTCGAGGTAGTTTTCCTAGTTCAACATAAATCCTCAAACTTTTTGTTAGGCATTTGCATAATTATATTATGTAAATTAAGCCCTAACCGGTCTTAGGATTCCGACGTAGTCGTTTGGTACGACATAAACCCTCACATCTTCGCTATTTGTATGATTATGCCATACTAATATAAGCCCTAATTAATTAAAATTGGCAGGATTGAAACATTAAATAATTTTCCCAAATTGTAGCCAAAAAATAGGATACTTTGGGAAGTTGCCAAGATTCTTCTTGGATCTTCAACTTCTCCTACCTCTCTTCCATTGGACTCTTAAAATAAACTGTTTCAAATTTAAGCTAATCCCTTTTGAAATTTCCAAAATCCAATCTTTTGAATACCTTAAATTTTGAAATTCTTGAGAGCAAAACCACTGATCATTATCGAGAGTTTTCTTAAGTGATTTCCGTCATTTAAGATGTAATTAACTATAGGGGCTTGCCCTTATAGGGAACCTTAAGAACCCAGGTAATATAAACCTTGCTTAATTCCTTCATATTAAGCAGGGGAACTTGTCGGCTTATAAAACTGGTTCGCAGACCAAATGGATGTCACAAATCTTCTAGTTTATTTAATCGAGCCCCATCATCAAGCAGTGTATCTATTCTTTGGGATAGATACACGGTTTGTGGTGTGGTGCTCGTTTATATAAACTATTTAGGATGTGAGATCGGTTTGATTCCATATCTTAAAATTTTCAAATTTAAAATTATTTTCAAAATCAAATGCTACTTTCTAAACTACCTATATTTAAATTAAATTTAAAATTTAAAAAATTCACCGACAATTTTTGTTAGGCGCAACACAACCTAAAAATATGCCGACATATTTCTGGCGACTCCGCTGGGGAATAGTTCCTCTCTCCATTTTAATCAGATGGGTTTGCTTTCATAAATCGGTAGTGTATCCATGTCCCTAGTGGAGCAAACCACCTTTCTTTTCGTTGGCATACCACATTCATTTCTATCTTGAATGGGTGTAGCCAACTTCTCTTGGATTTAGGAGCCACTGTTTAGACACCCCTAAACAGAGAGGTTCTGAAATCCTTTTTCCACTTTCTGAGGTGGGGTGGACTCCCAATAGGTGTTAGCTTAGGAACGGTCCCTCGGGTTGAGAAGTTTTGCGAGACTTTCTCTTCCTTTCCAATTCTAAATCGTTTCCTTTACCTTCTCTATAACCTTCCTCCTTTAATTGTTTTGTTCCTAACAAACAAATCCCCTAACAAACGACTCTTTTAATAAATGAATTCTCTTAGAAATCATAAATACACTAAGATAAATGAAAATGTGTTTGGACTCTTTCTTTTTTCATCCTAATTTTTGCGACAAAGGGAAGCATAATTCGGGACTGACATTCGGAATCTGCCCTGCAGAAAATGACTGCCCCAAAGTTAATCTTCTCCTTCTCCAACGGACTGGACTTGGCTGTCTAAAAGGATGAGCTGCCTGACGATGGGATCATCCATTTTGGACTAGGATTCGGTAATATAGATATCAAGTTTGCTGATTTCACTCTCTTCACACTAATGAACAAAGTGCTAGAAACTGAGAACCCCCTGATTGAGTTCAACCTGTAGTCGACTCAAGAATTCCCTCCCCTGCAAAGGGTTCCAGCTGAAAGAAGTACTGCTATTTATAGGAGGACTGTTGTCTCTACCCCCACCGGTCTAATCATCTCTACACCTACCCCGGCTTCCGCCAAATGGAAGGGGAAAGAAATCCAAGTCTGTGATGAGCCTTTCATCGTGGAGGGTACATATTTTGCTACAATACCATATGTTTTTGAGATTGGGTCTAGTTCAAGAGTTGCACCCCTAACTCAGACTCAAAGGAGAAATAGAAGAAGAAAGTTAGCTAGGATTGAGAAAGCCAAGGCCGCTGAAGTTGCTTTCTTGGAAGAGATCCCCGAACTGCCTGAGTATATACCTTTGTTGGAAGGGAGTAGGTTTCACCCCCTCTCTGCTGCATCAGATGAAGAAGACGTCCGAAGGATTGCCGCTACATTACCCCCAACCCGCATACTATAGTAACTACAAAAGAAAAAGGGTTAAGACTACGCCATTTGCTCGGCTACAAGCTGTGATAGAAAAATTGGCAAAGAAAGAAAGATGCCCCGTGTCAGAAATCCTAAGAAGAATGGGATGAGTACCAGCTAGATCCCGCCTCGGACCGTAAGTAGAGCCTGTCACTGCCGTAGAGAAACCAAAGAAGAAAATGAGAGCTAGTTCACCTATTGTTGTATCGGGCCATCATATTAGGGAAGACAAGACCTACCAGCATATAGCCGACAGACCATCCAGTCCTAGGCCTTCTGCTACAAGAAGGATGGTGTGGCGACCTATTATTACCGAGCCGAGACCAACACAACGTCTTGAGAAGAAAAGCCTCGTCAAAGAGCCTGAATCAGAAGAAAGTGCTACTGCAATAAAAGAAACTCCCGAAAAAGAAGTTCAACAACTATCACACGACAACAGCGAGACGGTCTAGAAGAGACCCCTTGAGGAAAATGAGGTTGATTCATCAGAGTTCATGGATGAGGAGTATGCCGAGATAAATATGGTTGAGACACGAGCATCATCAGCTTCACAAGTTGCTCCGACAGCTGTGGAAAGAGATGAACCGGAAGTGATGAGTGCACAGCTTCGGAAAAAAGATGACATAATTCCCAGATGGCAAAGAAGATGGAAGAGATGGCTGCTGCTTTAGCCACTCTCCAGAGTTAGGTACAACCTAAGAAAGAAACACCCCCAGAGATCATCCATGTTGCAGATGGAGGAAAAGAGATCACATCTGTCAACAAAGATGAGCCACCAAAGAAGGATTCTACACATAATATTATTCCCAAAAAGGACATTAAAAATATGGTGGAACAACAGGTGCTAGAAGCCTTAGCACAATCTAAGAATAGAGCATATATTCATACGGGTAGACATTACCCCGAAGAGTTCAATGCAGTCCAATACCCGAAAGGCTTCGTACCACCTCTGTTTAAGACTTTTGATGGAATGGGAAACCCACGGCAGCATGTCACACATTTTCGTGCTAGTGCTGCAATGCCGATGGGAGCGATGCTTTACTCTTTCGACAGTTTGTCAGCAGCCTGTCAGGGATCGCCTTCAACTGGTATGCAGAATTGCTAAATGGTTCAGTTAAGACATTTGCAGAATTAGAAAACCTCTTCGCTAAGCAGTTTGCCGGGGCTCGGCACCACATCACCATCGGTGATCTAGTGGTGGAGTACCAAAAACCGAACGAGACTTTAGTGGATTACATACTTCGATGGAGGAAATTAAAAATGAAATGTGAACCACAGCTTCAAGAACAGCATGCAGTTGACATTTTGCTTAAGAGTATCCATGGCCCGATAGCACTTCTCCTTAAAGGATTTACAATCAAGATTTTCGAGAAGTTGCTTAGCAAGGCCGGAAGCTTGTAAGAAGAGGCAAAGCAGTTAAGTTTCATGGACAAGAACGATAAGCAGAAGCCCCTAAAAGCATTTGAAAAGAAATCTAGAATCGTCGCGACAGTGGATAAGGGCAAGCGACGGTTCGGATACGGCTGAGAGCGACCACGACCTAGTTATCAACCACCGCAATGGACATACCAACAACCGCAACAGATCTATCAGCAACCTCAGCAGGGTTATCAACAGCCTCGACCGAGCTATCAGTCGCTTCAACATTATGAACAACCTCCTCGTCCACAGCTTACCCTGAAAGATTTTCTGTATAAGGAGTATCCATTTAAAACTGAAGCAGTAGCGAAGATGTTCCGTAGTTTAATGAAGACACTAGATTTTCAGCTACTGGAGCCCAAGTGGCCGGAAGAAGTCAACAAGAAAGATTATCCGAACTATTGCCCTTACCACCGAATGCTTGGACATAAGATAGAGGATTGCATCACTTTCAAGAGTTGACTTGACGATAATCTCTGAAAATGGAACATAATGATCCCGAAGGAATACATGAAGGAACCCCAAAAAGGAGGTTCCGTCAATGTTATCTCAATGGATTATATTGTTCCGATAAACCCATATACGACGGATGATGGATGGAGTACCGTCTGGATAAAGTCTTCAAAGAAAATTTTGGATCACATCCAGACCTCTTCGGTACGCCTTCAACTCAGAATTTGAAACCTGCCGAGCTGGCACTATCACTTTCGATCGAAGAACAGCTACAGAAGGAGGAGAAGATCATAAAAGAGAAGAAAATCGAGGCTCCGAAGGGTAGACTAGGGGCTGCTTATCCTAGGATGGTGGTTTCCGATTCGGGGGAGAAATCCCTCGAACTTCTGACTCTGTATGATTATTTGCTTGCCCCGGCGGGATCTTATAATGATAAGAGATTTTGACTGTTTCTAATGATTATGTAACTAGCGACAACCGAATTAATCCAGATATCGATTCCAATACAAATAACTATTCTCAAATCATACACAAACTCGATGACCATGACGAAGAAGATGTTCACAAAGGAGGCTAAGAAAGCTCAACAAGCAAGGAGTCCATTTGTGAATTTCGAGGAGCTCCAATCACGATAGAATTAGACTTATCGGATTCTGAAGCAACTCCAGAAGAGCCAGTCGTTCCAATTCAATGGGAAACATCGGTAGATCTAGCTGGTTGCTCAAGAGGAGCCAACCCCAATAGAGGAATTGTCCATTCGGGAAGAAACCGAGGAACATGGTAATAAAGTGGACTATAACGTGCTAGCCCATCTTAGGAAGCTCCAGCCAAACTAAGCATATATGACGCTCTAATCCTGTCAAAGGAGATGAGGGAAGCTCTGATCAAGGCTCTACTTGATCCAGAGATTTGTTTAGCTCAAATGGCTGGTAATTCTTTCAACGAGGTTTGCTCGTTAAAAGAACAACGAGGTGTTACCTTCACAGATAATGATCTATTACTGGGAACAGCTGATCACAACCGACCATTGTATATTTCATTCACTATTGGAAAGTTTACGCTCTCCAGAGTGTTGGTTGATCCGAGAGCATCAATCAACATAATGAATCTTCGGATGCTAGCATATTTAGAAATTTATGCTCGTGAGCTTGAAGCAGACAAGATGTTATTGAGAGGCTTCAATCAGAAAGGAAAAAGAGCTCTTGGATCGATTACACTATTAATGAAAATCGGTGACTTAGCAAAGACAACCGTAAAATTCCATATAATTGATTCTGAGACATCGTTCAACGCTCTACAGGGTCGTCCATGGATCCATGAAAACCGGATGGTAACATCGTCTCTACACCTTTGCATAAAATATTACGAAGGAGGAGAATAGTGTATCAAGGGTGACTTGCAAAAATTCTCCGTACACCAGATTGGAATTCATGAAGATGTAGCCTACTATGTGCCTTCGAAGAAAACAATCTTCTTCAGAAATGTCATACCAAATGAAGCAAAAGAAGTGCAAGATGATGAAGAGCCTGAAGTTCTAGTCTAACAGTTACTCACCACTCCCTTATGGCGAGATGGTGAAGGTTTCTCCATAACTCACACCCAAGGTCGAGGCTGGGGACGAGGTCATGGAAGAGACGTTGGAACAGTTGGACAGAAGAAACCAGTCATCGACGTTGATTAAGAGAACAGTTCCGAAGAAGAAGAAATCAAGAAAGAAGCAGCAGTGATAAGTCTGAATAAACCCTAGTTCAAGATCTCTCTCGAAGATGAAAAGAATGAAGAATATAAATCAATGTACGAGAAGATTAACCACTATGTATATACTATGACCCTGACCCTGATCCATTCTAATAAGATCGAGGGTATGGTGGTCAAGGAAGTGCATGGTGGTGGTATGACCCGATTTTTGTATTTCCAAATATAAGGATTTGTTACAGCTGCTAGAAAATTTAATTTCTGGCAAAGGCGCGAAACACTTGACGTGGAATAACTTGCTATATAGATGTGTACCAAATTTTATTTATGGCAATAACATTAAATAAAACTTGATTGCTACTTAATGCTAGGCCGTTAATGTTTAATACTTTTTTAAATAGATGTTTATATAGCAAAATATAATTTAAAAAGGGAATATTTTATATAATTTTTGGGTACTACGCAAGTATACGTATCGTTTCAAGTAATATAGGGCTTTGAAACAAAGACCCCAGTTTCGATCCCGCGGGGAAAAAATATGGTAATAAATTTTTAAATATTTTATTTCAAAAATCTTTTTGTATTTTAATCTAACTATAAATTACTTTTAATTTACTAGATGTAGATAAAAAAAACAATAATAAGAAAATGATTTTATGAAAACTATATAAATCAAACAACTTTCTTCCCTTCAACTAATCTAAGATTTTTAAGATAATTTAATATTCATTGGAGAATTTGATTTATGGTATTGTGCCAAATAGAAGCATTCCTATTCTTTACCCTTTAATCCAGGCACAAAAAACATTGGCTAATTTACAGATCAGGTCCGGATGTATTGTTAGTAGAATGGGTTAATCTAGACTCACACTACTAGATGTCCAAGGGAGGCTATGGTCGGCCCTACTAGTGACCCTTTCCTAATCTATAAATTAAATTATAAGAATTTAGTCTGTCACTCTAAAACTCATTAATTCTACACCCTTTAAATCTTATCTACCTATTTATTTGCACTTCACCTTGAATAGCCCGCACATGGCCTTCAACTACCCAAGGATTCATGTGACATTTACAAGTTAAGATTTCTTCTCCTTCTAGGTCTCAAAACTCTTCAACAGGCTTTAACAATTTAAATGGCCAATTTAAAAAGTAAAGTAAGATCAGGTATTAATATCATCACAATGTTTTGAAAATATTTTTAATTTTAATTCTCCATAAAATCTTATATTATCTCATTTATCTTTTCATAATTGAAGGGAGAAAGTAAACTAACTACTCAGAATACATTGAATATAAACCACAAAACATAATAAATAAACTTTGAATAAAAATAAAATAATATTCCTTCTACAGATCTTCTGATTCCTACTGACTCCACAGTGTAATGAACTCCAGATGCAACAACTTGAAAATAAACTCTCTAAACTTAAACAAAAGTGGCCCTAAATTTCTTTCTCTATTTCTCTGTCTAAGGATGAGAGATCCTAAAGTGGATAAGAGAAAGGGGTTATAATGGGGGCCCGTTTTTCTGAAGAAATGGACTCCTATTTATAGGCTTCAAGGGTTGCATTGAGGCACCTCTTCAGAACATGTCCACATTCAATGAATCTTCTAGATGGTCTGTTTGGTACCTAGGCGCCGAAATCTGGAGCCTAGGCACTGGACACCACGTCCAGTTCTTTGTACCTCTTCACTTTGGCTCGCACCTCTTCGCGATCAAAACCGTTTTGGAGCGTCCAAATGCAATGTATCACATGTCCTATTATCGAGGAACAACTGTTAGTCTCCTTGAATGTCCAATAACCGCTCACTCCGTCAAAATAACCATTCAAACTTTGTCAAAAATTTGACAGTTCTTGTATCGAGTCTGGCTTTTAGGCGCTAATTTTTGGCGCCTAGGCACCAGGCCATATTTTTTATAATTTTTGTATTTTGCTCCATTTTTGCTCCTTTTTGCTCCTTTTCGCTCATTTTTCCTTTTTTTGGACCTTTTTACATCACCTACATCAAAAAACACAAAAATACATTTCATTAAAGCATAATATCCTTAGAAATTGATAAGAATTAAGACATAAAAAATATGTATTTTTTATGGATCAAAATTCCCCAAACTTAAATGTTACTTGTCCTCAAGTAACTCTTTATACTATATTAAATGTATAACCTTTGGAATAAAAGATAAATATTTAATATTCCTTATAATTTTTGATTTTATAAATATTTTAGTAAATTATTAACCCAATTTCACTAACTAGGTTTAGTTTTAAGAATTTAAAGAATATTCAACTACCAAATCATAAGATTTCAAACTTTTCATCCATTTTGAAAATAATAGAAGTCTATTATATTAAGATCTCATAGATTATTTACAAGAAAAGGACCTTCTTAAAAAATCTTTCCTAAATAAATATTCATGCATAAAAATTAAGTAAAATATGTAACTAATTTTCTTCCTATAAGATAATTCAAGTGAAGCCAATTTTTGATTTTGGCATTTCCTCAAGCTTCTCCTCTCTTCTACTTTTTTTTTTAGATATATAGAGAGGATTACTATATCTGGATAGCCTGTTAATGGTTTTGAACTTCACTATCCTTAACTTATATTTTCAAAACTTATACATTTTCACTTAATTATTATAACATGAATAAGAATTCAAAAAGATTTCCAATCATTTCTTTTTCAAGTGATAATTTTTTATTACTTAGTATTTCTAAAATTCTATTATTTCATTCATGAACAGAAAAATTTCTTAATCTTCTTCTTCTTTAAGTTAAATAATTCTATTCTTAAAATCAATCAAAGTTATTAAAATTTTGGTTAATTTCACTAAATTGTTTATAATTTCAAAAATAAAAGTGATCTCAAATAAATTCTTCATTCATTAAGTTATGTTAAAAAGTTTTTATTTTTAAGAAAATATTAGCTCTTCAAGGACAAAAAAAATTTTAATTTGAAAGTATTTTCCCTTCCCCCAAACTTAAGTTTTGGTATACTATGACAATTTGAAAGTATGAGACAAAGAAAATCATATATTTAAAAAGGAATTTTTTTTATAAGTATGTAGAAATGATCTTAAAAAGAAAAATTAACTTCTACTCATGCTTTTATGAATAATTAAGATAAAATTGAAACAGGTATAGAAAGTAAGCAGGCTAATTTTTATGATTATACTAAATTTGATACAAAATAAAAGCAGAGCAAAATTACTAATTACTAAACAGTAGACTGAAACAAACATATCATAAATTAACTCTAATCTCAGTCTCAAACACAATATACTAAGAATATTCTAACAATAGAATTTTAACATTAATCAATCCACACAGATACTTAAACAAATCAACCTACATCAAACATAAAACTAAAAAAACAAACCTAACAAATCAAACCAACAAAGTAGCACAACATCGAGATCTATAAACTACTAATCACTGGATGTAGCCTCAACATCATCATCGTCACCAAAGGAAAATTCTACATCCTTAGGATCAACAAATGGTGTGAAACTAGGAAAAGTAGGGAAACTAACATCATGTTCACCCTTCAGAAATCTGACTAGGGGTTCATCATACTCAGCATCATGTTTTATATCAATAGTATCAATCGTGCAGTGAGTTTGAAATAACTCCTACTGCTGCTCTATAAACTGATCATGCATTGATTCCCAGAAACTCGATGGTGGCTTAACAGAAGTGGAGGGTCGAGAAGTAGAAGGTCTACCTGGAGTAGGTACAGAAGAAGAACGAGCAATTGATTTCTTCCCTCGAAGACTATCATAAATGCTAATGCTCTCCTGACCAATCGGCTTAGTAGTCTTCAACCTTTCCTCTGAAATATCTGCAGTGACTTCATTGCTAATACATAATGAATAAATCAGAGATGGGAATCCCAATCTAACAGAAGTGCTGGATCTCGCAGTAGAATCCACAGAATCATAAACAATACTGCCGACATCAATAGGCTTCCTTTCCTGAATGCAGTAGTTTAAGATCACTCGATCTCTAGTCACTTCACTCAGGTGGTTGGATGGTAACAATCTAGCAGAAATAAAATAGTGCCATGCTTTAGAAATACCATTTAATTTGGAGGATTTGAAGTTTACCCTTTTTCCGTTCCTGATCTTCAAAGATCCAGTACCGTCAGTTAAATAAGCAATGATTATATCCAAATCTCCCTCAGATGGTGATAATCCAGAATAGTGGCACTCAATAGTCGGTGGCATGTCATAAAATACATTGATTCTTTTAGGATTAAATCCTACTCCGATACTTCTGACAAAAACTTCATAATCTTCGGCATCCAGAAAATTTGCATAAAACTCTCGAACTATAGGGATAACAACAACAACACTGAAATAACAGAATCGTTGCCAATTGTGCGCAACGATAGTGTTTTCGATCATTTCTCCAGGATGATAGAAATTTCGTTCTGAAATGAACTTCCTCGACATCACAAATTCGTGGTATAGAAAATGCACAGCCGCAGTAGAAAATTTGCTGGTATCAAAGTTATCTCGTGCCTTCCCGTGTTTAGATTTCAGAGCCATCTAAACGTGAAAGAAAACAAGAACAAATTTAGGAATCAAAAGTTTAAACTCTTTTTAAGTTTATAAAACTTAAAATAAGTTTAAAAATCCAATGAAATCACTAAAAATCAATTTTTTTTTTCAAAATTTTGGTTCTTAGCAAAACTTAAGGAAATCTATGGATAAAATCGAAAATAAATGGTTTAAAGTGTAGATCTGACCTTGAGACGAAGAAATCGAGTGGTTTCGCACTCAAATCCTTGATGTTTTGACCTCAAAATGGATCTAAATGGTGCATTTTCACGAAAATGGGGAGGAAGATGAAGCTTAGGCGTCAAAAATGGCTTTTGAGGGTATTTAAGGAAATTTCCGGGTACAGGCCGAACCGGCGTTTAGGCGCTGAATTCTGGCGCCTTGGCGCCGGACTCGCCTTTCACAAAAAATTATTTTTAAATTAAATTTTGCACCAAAATTCATAAATTCAACTTCCAATTACTTAAATTAGAGTAGGGCTTCAGTTTCTAACTTCCAAAACATTTTTCAAAAATTTTAAAAATTAAAAATTTAATCCACCAATCCAACATAAAGTTTTAATCAAACTCACTAAATTCCATTTATCATCTTCAATGTTGGCTCAATACAGTCAAGATAAGTATTATACATGATTCAAACTCCTAATACACACTCAGACACAAAAGTTTCTAAGCAAAAATAACACACATTGAACATGAAAGCAAATACACAAACAAACACAATCGATTCACTAAATCGATACAACGACTCAACAAACCAGATAATAAATATCTCATTACCAGAATATTCAAATCCATTTAGATCTTAATTTTCCATGAAAAAGTTTTAAACGAGAGTTAAACAGAATACTTCTTGTCCAGGCTCAAAAGCTCAAAAACTTTTCCTAAAATTTTCTTATCATGCAACATCTTAATTTTCTCTTTATAAATCCTTGCATTTTCATATGATTCATTTCTTATTTCGTCCATCTCATTCAATTGCAATAATCGCTTTTCTCATGCTTTCTTTAAATTAAAATTAAAAATGTTTTTGTATTTTAATCTAACTATAAATTACTTTTAAGTACTAGATGCAGATAAAGAAAACAATAATAAGAAAATGATTTTGTGAAAATTATATAAATCAAACAACTTTCTTCCCTTCAATTAATCTAAGATTTTTAAGATAATTTAATATTCATTGGAGAGTTTGATTTATGGTATTGTGCCAAATAGAAGCATTCATATTCTTTACCCTGATCCAGGCACAAAGAACATTGGCTAATTTACAGATCAAGTTTGGATGTATTGTTAATAGAATGGGTTAATCTAGACTCACACTACTAGATGTCCAAGGGTGGCTATGGTCGGCCCTACTAGTGACCCTTTCCTAATCTATAAATCAAATTATAAGAATTTAGTCTGTCACTCTAAAAACTCATTAATTCTACACCCTTTAAATCTTATCTTCCTATTTATTTGCACTTCACCTTGAATAGCCCGCACATGGCCTTCCACTACCCAAGGATTCATGTGACATTTACAAGTTAAGAGTTCTTCTCCTTCTAGGTCTCAAAACTCTTCAACATGTTTTAACAATTTAAATGGCCAATTTAAAAAGTAAAGTACGATCAGGTATTAATATCATCACAATATTTTGAAAATATTTTTAATTTTAATTCTCCATCAAATCTTATATTATCTCATTTATCTTTTCATAATTGAAGGGAGAAAGTAAACTAACTACTCAGAACACATTGAATATAAACAACAAAACATAATAAATAAACTTTGAATCAAAAATAAAATACTTATCTCAAATATTCCTTCTATAGATCTTCTGATTCCTATTGACTCCACAGTGTAATGAACTCCAGATGCAACAACTTGAAAGTAAACTCTCTAAACTAAAACAAAAGTTTCCCTAAATTTCTCTCTATATTTCTCTCTCTAAGGATGAGAGATCCTAAAGTGGATAAGAGAAAGGGGTTACAATGGGGGCCCATTTTTCTGAAGAAATGAACTCCTATTTATAGGCTTCAAGGGTTGCCTTGAGGCACCTCTTCAAAACATATCCACATTCAATGAATCTTCTAGAAGGTCTGTCTAGTGCCTAGGCGCCGGAATCTGACGCCTAGGCGCCGGACACCGCATCTAGTTTTTCGTACCTCTTCACTTTGGCTCGCACCTCTGCAATTAAAACCAATTTGGAACATCCAAATGCAATGTATCACATGTCCTATTATCAAGGAATAGCTATCAGTCTTCTAGAATGTCCAATAACCGCTCACTCTGTCAAAATAACCATTCAAACATTGTTAAAAATTTGACAGTTCTTGTATCGAGTCTGGCGCTTAGGCGCCAATTTTTAGTGCCTAGGCACAAGGCCATATTTTTTATAATTTTTGTATTTTTCTCCATTTTTGTCTCCTTTTTGTTCCTTTTTCCTCTTTTTTGGACCTTTTTACATCACCTACATCCAAAAACACAAAAATACCTTTCATTAATGCATAATATCCTTAGAAATTGATAAGAATTAAGACATAAAAAATATGTATTTTTTTATGGATCATGGTACTAAACCAATCAAGTTTTACTATGGTGCTTTGTCGGCATATTTTGAGGTTATGTGTTTTATTTTGAAAAGGGGTCGCCTAACAGAAATTGTCGGCAAATTTTTTATTTTAAATTTAATTTAAATACGTATATATGGTTTAGAAAGTAGTATTTGACTTAAATAATTTTAAGATATGAAATCAAACCGATCTCACATCCAAAATAGATTATATAAACGAGCACCGCATCACAAACCGTGTATCTATCCCGAAGAATAGACACACTGCTTGATGATGGGGCTCGGTTAAATAAACTAGGAGATTTGTGACATCTGTTTGGTCTGTGAACCAATTTTATAAGCCGACAAATTCTCCTGCTTAATATAAATGAATTAAGCAGAGTTTATATTACCGGTTCTTAAAGTTCCCTATAAGGGCAAGCCCCTATAGTTAATTACATCTTATTGAAGTGATTAATTTAGGGACTCTTAAATTAAAGAATAATGTCTTCTTAATAATATCCCTATTTTAATAATTTCAATTTTCCATTAATCTTTCAAATTTAATTAATTAATTAATTAAGGTTTACTTTAATTATTCTTAAAATGATAGGTGGGTTTCTACCCTTAACCATTTAAGTTTCAATCATCCAAAATCAGTTTAAATCAAATATTTTACCCTCCCCTTTTTTATTAATCCTAAAATTTTAATTAAAGGTTGAAAATTTTAATTACCATTTTGCCCTTCAAGCTTAATAATTCTATAACTCACTAAATTAAGCTCAAATGAACTTGAAATGCTTATGTGACCTCACTTACATGTCAATTAAGACATTATAGGAGAAAATGTGATTTTTCTGTATTTAATTTATTTATGTAATTATTTTTAATGGAAAATAGAGATTTTCAAAGAAAATTCAATAACATGACCAAGGAAATGTTTCTATCCTTAAGAAAATTATGGGATATTCCTAATGACTAGAGGACCATTTGGACCAATTTTGGTGATTTTTTGAGTTTTGGAGCATTAATTAATTTTAAAATATAATTAAAGTTGAAAAATGGATTTTATTTTTTTCTTAAATCTCTTGGACCTCAAGGACTTCAGAGAAACAAATTTTATATTTTTCTGATTTTTCTTTGTTTTATTAGAATTATTTTAGTGAAAAGGTTGGAAAATACATTTTTTAATATTAAAAAATTACATTAAGCCTTTAAAATTCAATATCTTACCCTAGGGACTTAAGAAAGCTTTGTTCCTAAATGATTAGAATTCAAAATGTGACATTTTGGTGATTTTTAATATTTTTGTGATTTTTATTATTTTTTATTATTAAAAATATTAAAATAATGATAAAAATTAACTTTTTTAGAAAATTACAATTTTAATTTTCCTAAGTTCCTCTGATATCAGAGAAGCTCCAAAACCATTTTTGTGAATTTTTGAAAAGTATTTTGTGAGTTATGAAATTTAAAAGTTTAATTTTACCTATTTTTGCTTAAGAGGCATAATCAACCCATTTGGTGGGGTTAATCAAGTCCAATTGGTTTCAAATTTTTATGTGGTGTTCTCCTATCCCTAGAGGATAGTGGAGAGTTGTTTTTAAGTTAATTTGATGGATGGTTAACCCTAATTAATTAAAGTTCAATTTTTGGTATTTAGGCCAATTAGGGTTGTTCAAAGTGAATTAACTCAAAATTTATTTTGCCTAGGTCCCTCTGGTCACAAGAAACATCACCAAATTTTCCTAGAATTTATTTCTCAACATGCTAATTATTGGAATTAAAATACTCAAAACAGTAACATGAACTTGAAAAATCAATAACTTCTCATAGGGATGGCCTCTGACCTTGGAAATTCAGGGAATGTTCCCAAGTTCAGAGGCTTCAAAAGCCCTGTGGTCTCATGCCATGATGAATTGCCTATTCAAATGGAGAATTAAAATAATGCAGAGAGTAAATAAATCATTAAAAATAAAATACCTAATGAAATTACTTGATTTCTTTTCCACATTATTCTCCTCGTTCATCTGAGCAAAAGGGTTTTTTATTTTATTTTTAGAATTTTTCTACACAAAGTTATGAATTTTTGAAGTTACGGTAATTAAATAAATAGAAAAATAGCTCTATTTTCCTACTTATCCACGCGCAGCCGACTCGACCTCGACGTCTCCGAAGCTCCACGCGTCGTCTCCCGATTCGGCGCCGCCATCCGACTCCGGCCGTCCCGGGACCCGCCTTTCACGTAACATCTTCTGGTCCGACGCGATCCGAGCCGTCCATCCGATACACGCGCGATCCAACGGCTCCCAGTCATCGTCTACGACTGGTGTGAACCCGTGATCGTAGACCTTCTAACCCTAATTGCTCACTCGATTCTCAACAAATTTATGTGTTCTTATGCTCTATGGATTCGTCTTGAAGAGACGAACACATCCATACGGTAAACATGCATTGAAATTAACTCAAACTAGATAGAGAATCTCTGTAAGCTCAGGAAGAAGAGTAAGTCCATACCTTTGCTCAGAGAAGTAAAGCTTCAATCTGAGGGTTGTGTCACGTTCGATTGGGTCCAAGCAAGCTCCAGATGAAGTCCCATAGCCTGGTGAATTGCCTAGGTACAAAAGTGACCACAGCCGATCACAAAGCTTGGAGGCTGGAAGCAATGGCTGAGTGCGGTGAGGGGGCTTTGCTTTGGGAAACTTCTCCTCTCGGTCCGGTGAAGGTGTAGAGTCAATCAATTTGAGGATTGACTCACTCGTGGTGAAGTGTCCTGGTTTTGGGCTTGGATTTCAACTCTGAAATTGAGCTCACAGAGAGGAAATGATAGGGGAATTTCAGTGGGATCAAGTTCTCTATGTGTAGAGAGTGGTCTGGGATGATTTTGGCAGGGTTTCAGTAAGTTTTGGTTCAGCACCTCTCTTGGACGAGAGAAGGTGGTGTTTAAATAGGAGAGGCTGGAGGGCCTCCCAGGGGGGTTTAATGGTTGGGATCAGCTGCTGCGAGTGAGGAGAAGAACAGCTGCAATGGCCATTTGGAGTGAGGCAGCTCAACAAGGGGGAATTCCAAAATTTGGCTCCTCCCAAGGTCTTGGCCATGGTGTTTTCAGGCGATCCTGGCGGATGGCCGATAGGCATGGGTCACCCTCAAGTTCAGGTGAGTCAGGGCTGGAGGTTTGTGTAAGCAATTGGCCAATGCCATGTGTAAAGAGCTTGGATTAAAATGGCATGGGGGAGAGGCCATTTTGGCTTGATTTGGTCCAAGCCATGGTTTTGGGTTAGGTTCACCTCCCCATGGCTGATTTGGGCTGAGGGAGGATCATTTGCATCAGCTAGAAAGGGGTGGTGAAGTCCCCATCTAAAGTGATGTGGCTAATCTTGGTTTAGTGTGTAACATGGAAGGGGTTAAAAAGCTTAATGAAGGTTTAAGAAAGGGGGCCCTCATTTTGCTACTTTGGGTATGGTCACATGTCAAACATCCCATGGCTTCATATGGCTTGTACATGGCTTGTCTTTGGCTCACATATGTCTTGGCAAGAGCTTGGTCAACTTTCATGGAAAGGGCTTTAGGAATTTTTGGAAATTTTGGGGTTATTTGATGGGATTTGGCATAATACCATTTTTGGTTTGATTTTCATGATGGGTTTAGCACTTAGGGAATGATATCAATTATGTGAGGATGAGATGTGATTGTAATGTGTGCTTTAGGATGGGTTTGGGCTTATGAATTTGGTAGGAGTAGGCTTTTAGGAAGGTTTAATAGAGTGGGCCTTTATGTTTAGTAATGGGCATTTAGATGAAAAATTTTGCAAAGGGCCATGCTATATAAATGTTGAGTTTAGTTTAAGGATGTGACTTGAATGATTTGAAGCAAATTTTAGGTAGTTTGGAATTGAATTGGGTTGAATTTGGGTTCATTTGGTAAATGGGCCAATGTAGGTCAAATTGGGCTAATTTGGGCCAATGTTGGGCTAAGGTTGAAATTGATGTAAAATTAATGTTGGGAAATGTTTATGGGAGTGTTTCAAATAGGGTTTAACTTTGGTTGGGTTTTGGTTTTGGGACTCAGGCTTATTTAGGTTAGGTTTGGGTTTAGGTCAAAATTGGGCTTTTTGGTTTTGGGTTGAATTTGAGTGGGGTTTGGGTCCAAATTTTGGGCAAATCATGTTATTGTTTTGTTTTTGGGGATGTTAGGGAAGGTTTAGAAAAGGTATAGGGTCAATTGGAGTTGAATTGGTTCGGTTTGGGCTAAGTTTGGGTCATGGGTCCAAATTGGGCTTTAAGGTCAAAAGTGAAATTGGATTCAAATGTCAATCAAATTGGACTTTGATTTGGTCTAGATTGATATTTTGGATATTAAATTGAAGTTTAGAATTGAATTGGACCAAAATTGGGGTCAATTGGGTAGATTTGGTTTGACATTGGGTTCACTTTGGTTAAGAATGAGCTAAATTGGGGGTTTTGGTAAAAGTGGGGTAAATTGACAAAATTGACCCATTGTGTAGTTGGAAAAAATCAAATTGAGAATATTTGGGATTTTCTGAAATTTTCTGAGAATTTTTTGAATTTTTTGGATTTTTTGGCTAAGAGGGGCATTTTGGGTATTTGGAGGGTATTGGAGGGGGGTATTTTTGGAATTTTTGGTATTTTTGGCTATGGATGATCAATTTGATTGGTGAGGAAATGTTCAAGGTTAATTTTGGGGAATTTTGGGTGATTTGGAAATTTTGGAGGATTTGGGCAATTTTAAGGGCTTTTGGTAGGTTTGATAGGTGTAGGGTTCCGGGGTCAAAAATTGAAATTTTGGAAGAATGAAGATTGATCAGATATGAGTGAAATGGAATCACTTTGATTGAGCCATGAAGCCATGTTAAGCCTATATGAGCCATGAGAGGACTCATTTGAGGCATTAACTATGTTGTTCATAACCCTCTTAGCCAGGGGCTTAGGGGTTAAGGTCCATCTATATGAATTACCTACTTGAGTCAAGGAGTCAAGGAGTCAAGTTGGGTATGGGTGTCGTTTTAGGATTTGGATTGTGTGTGTGAGAGTGTAGATTATGAGTGTAGTGAGTGTGTAAGTCAACCCTCACTGGACCGAGCCACCTGGGGTGGTCTAAGGCGAAAGAGTCCTATAGGGAACTCATCCTTTAAATCTTCACTTTTGATCTCGACCCTGCAGGTGATTAGGGGTCTACAATCAAGCTTGTGGGGTTTGCAGGGAGACAAGAAGTGGTTTAAATTTCTAAAAGATGGGTCCCAATTCTAGTCCTCTATGATAGTCAAAGGAAAAGCCTAAGGCTAGATCCTAAGCACTAAAGATTGAAGAGAAGACCTCATCAAAAATGAGATCAACATGCTTCTTCTTCCAAAACTGAAAATGATGTATAATTTCAAGATGTTGCTTCATCTGAACTAATGGAACTGCCTTTTGAATTGTACTATCCCTGTGTTCAAAATTTAATTCAACGTGGTGTCTTAGCTCGACGATGGACAAAAGGTTAATCACAACATTTTAAAATATTATGGAATAATGTCAGCCGGCCTCCCAATTCAAAACATGGTCTCGGATTTTGCACGATAGGATCAGTTGACGATATGGGATTTTGCTTTGTTGTCGCTTGCGAGCCTAATGAAGACTGCTTAGAAGCTTCAGAAGATCTCGAAGATCTACCAATCGGAGATGCTCCGCTAGAATTTAAAGAAGAAATTAAATCTACAATAGACGAGTTAATGGAAGTTAACTTAAGTAGTAGCGAAGAGCTCTAGGCCGACCTTTGTTAGCTCCTTACTCGATAAAGAAGACTGCGAAAACATAATCAAGCTATTAATGGAGTTCGAAGATCGTTTTTCTTGGAGTTACGATGAAATGCTAGGATTAGCTCTAGAGGTTACAGTTCACAGGCTAGGAGTGGATCACACTGCTATTCCAGTCAGACAAGCTCTGAGAAGAATGCGTCTAGAGATTGAACAAAAAGTAATAGCTGAAGTTAAGAAGCTAATAGACACTAAATTTGTCCATGAAGAGCAATATCCCATTTGGTTAGCCAATGTGGTACCAGTCAGAAAGAAGAATGGTCAGATCAGAATCTGCGTAGATTTGAGAGATTTGAATAAAGCATGTCCAAAGGATGAATTCCCACTACAAATTCTAGAATTGATGATCGACATCGCTTCAACACATGAAATCTTTTCTTTCATGGATGGATCTTAGGGATACAACCAGATAAAGATGGCACTGGAAGATGAAAAGCTTACAGCCTTAAGAACGCCAATTGGACAGCACTGCTACACAGTGATGCCATTTGGATTAAAGAACGCAGGAGCAACCTACCAAAGAGCAATGATGAGGATTTTTTATGATCTCATTAACATCCATGTCGAGTGTTACGTGGATGATGTGGTCATCAAGAGCGAATTAAAGGAAGATCACTTGTATGATTTGAGAATTATTTTTGAGCGATTAAGACAATTTAACCTTAAGATGAATCCCCTGAAATGCGCCTTCAGCGTCACCTCTGGGAAATTCTTAGGATTTGTCGTCCGACATCCTGGAATTGAAATCGATCCAAAGAAGTTTAAAGCTATCTTAGAAATGCCACCTCCTAAAACCTTGAAACAACTACGGTCCTTTCAAGGGAAATTGGCATATCTTCGACGCTTTATCTCTAATTTGTCAGGAAGGTGTTAGCCGTTTTTACGCTTTAGTTGAGAATGATGCCAAGTTTATTTTGGGCTCCAAATGTCAACATGCCTTCGAGGACATTAAACAGTATTTAATGACAGCTCCTATCTTAGCAGCCCCAGTCTCGGGTAGACCGATGATACTTTATACCGCGGCTTTAGACGACTCTCTCAGAGCCCTGCTAGCCCAGGTAATTGATGAGGGAAAAGAAAATGCTCTCTATTACCTAAGACGTCGTCTAATTCCGATGGAAGTAAAGTATCCTCTTATTGGGAAGCACTGTTTGGCCCTGATCTTCGCCGTACAGAAGCTCAGACACTACATGATTTCTCATAAGGCTAACCTTATTTCGAAGTTTAATCTGTTGCAATATTTAATGACCCGTCCGACACTTTCCAGTAGACTTGCTAGGTGTCAATGATACTATTGCAATTTGATATAATTTTCGTGCCGCTTCATTCTGTAAAAGGACAAGTCCTAGTAGACTTTCTCGCAGCACACCCTTTACCGGCAGAATCGCCTCTCAATGACAACTTGCCAGACGAGCAGATAATGAGCCTAGAAGACCCCGATGATCAGCGTTGGGAACTGTACTTCGATGGAACATCTTCAGCACAGAAATATAAAGAATCGCAAATGATAGTGCCCGATAAGCAAGAATCGGACTAATCTTTATAACACCAGAGCAGGGGATGTTAAGGTATTCTTATCACTTAACAGAACCGTGTACAAATAACGAAGCAGAATAAGAAGCCCTTATAACCGGATTGGAATTAACCATTCAGATGGGGATCACAGATATCAATTTCTACGGAGATTCTCAGTTGATCATTCAACAGGTCGCCGGATAGTACAAAATTCTAAAACCAAGACTTGAGTAGTACTTCGAGTACACAACAAAATTGTTAGAGCAGATTCCGAATGTAACGATCTACAAGATTCCCAGAAGAGAAAATGCTCTCGCAGATGCGTTAGCCCTCATTGCGAAGGAATTTTCTTGCTTGCAGGATGAATCAATTGAAGTGTCAGCTCAGGGACGTCAGGTTCTCTCACAGTTCGACATGGATACAATACACAAATCAGAAAAAGCAGAAGAAACAATTATGGCAGTAACATAAAATACAGAAGATTGGCGGCAACCACTAATAGACTACTTGCAAACATGAAACCTAGGAGACGATAAATCAATAGCCCATCAAATCAAGAAAAGAACTCTATCTTACGCACTAATAAAGAACACGTTATACATAAGGTCTTTTGATCAGATGTGGCTAAGATGCCTTAGCGGGTCTGAAGCTCGTGAAATTGTCAAAGAAGTACACTCAGGACTTTGTGGTGCTGATCAATCGGGTCTGAAGATGAAAATGAAGATTAAAAAACTAGGGTATTACTGGCCCTCGATGATAACCGACTGCATGAAGGTTGCCAAGAGTTGTCACCAGTGCCAAGTACATGGAGTGGTTCTACATCAACATCCAAATGTGTTACATCCGACATTTGCGTATTGGCCATTTGAATGTTGGGGCACAGATATTGTGAGTCCGATAAAACCACCATATTTAAGGGGACATCGCTTCATTCTTGCAGCTACAGATTACTTTTCGAAGTGTGCAGAAGCTATACCACTCAGAGAAGTGAAAGCGCACCATGTGTTGCAGTTTTTTAAGAATCAAGTCGTCTACCATTTCGGGGTACCACGCAGAATCATTTCAGATAATGGGTCCGCGTTCAGGAGTAAGAAGATCAACAATTTTTTCAAAAGACACGAAATTGATTAGCGTTATTTGACGATTTATTACCCTGTCGGCATATTTTTAGGTTGTGTGTTTTATTTTGAAAAGTGGTCGCCTAACAGAAGTTGTCGGCAAATTTTTAATTTAGTTTAAATAAATAAATTGAAAAGTAGTATTTGATTTTGAAAATAATTTTAAGTTTGAAAAAATTTTAAGATATGAAATCAAGCTGATCTCACATCCCAAATAGTTTATATAAACGAATACCACACCACGAACCGTGTATCTATCCCTGAGGATAGACACACTGCTTGATGGTGGGGCTCGATTAAATAAACTAGAAGATTTGTGACATCCGTTTGGTACGCGAACCAATTTTATAAGCCGACAAGTTTCCACTGCTTAATATGAAAACATTAAACGGGGTTTATATTACACAGGTTCTTTAAAATTCCCTATAAGGGCAAGCCCCTATAGTTAATTACATCTTAAGTGACGGGAATCACCTAAGAAAACTCTCGATAATAATCGATGATTACGCTCTCAAGAATTTCAAAGTTTAAGGTTTTCGAAGATTGAATTTTGAAGTTTCGATAGGGAATGGATCAAATTTTTGGAACATTTTGTTTTGTGAATCCAAAGGAAGAAAGGTAGGAGAAATCAGCTGATTCGAAGTGAACTTCGATAATTTCCCGACTATCCTATCGTTTGGCTTGAATTTAGGAAAGTCCTAATGTTTATTTGATATTTCAATCTTGCGATTTCAATTAATTAGGGCTTATATTTGTATGATAAAATCAAACAAATAGCCTAGAAAATGTGAGGGTTTATGTCGTATCGGACGACTACCTCGGAATCCTAAGACCAGGTTAGGGCTTAATTTGCAATGCAAATGCCTAACGAAGAGTTGAGGATTTATGTTGCACTAGAGCGAAGCTACCTCGAAATCCTATGGCTTTGTTGTTTTAATTCTAAGAAGAGTTTTGCTGAAGTAGACTCGGGTTTTGCGATGACGATGGTCGTCTTGCCCACCATGCTCCAGAGCTCCTTGTTGTTGCAGAGGTTTAATTTTAGAAATCATAAATTAGGAGTTGAGAAAAGTGTTTTGGTTTAGAGAAAATCTTAATTTCCAGGTGTTTTTTATGTTTTATTTAAAACAAATCTTAAAGTTGATTATAACGATACCGGTTAAGATCCCACGGTTCCATCCTTCCGGCATCATTATTTTTATCGGATTCACTTAGTCCGGATGAATTTGCTAAACTCAGCTGAATGAGTTCCACACTTTCATTTAGACAGTAGGAAATCCCGTTAGCAACACGTAGGTTACATCATCAGAGGTATTCCCGATCATCCAACGGGACGTTTTAATTTAGTTGTAATTGTAGTTTTGTGTTACGTTTGTGATTAAATTTTGAGTTGTTTTATATTTTGAAATGTTGTGGCGGTGAATTTTATCTTGCAATGACTTTTAACTTAATTTTGGTTTCGAGTTTTAGAGACTATCCTAAAGGTGTGGGTTTTCATGCAGTTGTTGTTTTATCATGCGAAAAAGTAAAATGCATTTGCAATAAGGTAAATTGCAAGAAAGTAAATTGCAAGAAAGTAAATTGCGAAAGTAAATTGCAATAAAATAAAAGCGTACACGGAGGGTCTTCCAGTCATCCAAGCTGCACTTAAAACACAATTAGAATATTTAAGCAAGTTCTAGGTAAAGCTAAGGGAAAGGTTATGGTTTTCTACCAAATTCCTAATCCTATAGCTAGTCATTTCCTATGACGTCTAGGTTCTTTGTGTTTTGGTTTAAGGACGATTTTCTTCATCGAAGAATAATCGAATTGATTGTTCTTATAAATATCCTATCATATTGAGAAAGTGCTTAAGAAGGATCTTAAACATCTTTTCAATATTTCTAGGATTGTTTTAAGTCAAATGAATTTAATTATATAAATGAATCGATCGTCAGAGGTTTTCAAGTCTTGTTAACTTGCTCGGTGAACTAGGACATTTGAATATCACTATGAGTAAAGTAACACTCCATTTAATGTTTCATTTAGGAGTTACGATAATCAAAGCTTTCGAGGCAAGTTAGTATTCGAATGATTTGGTTTAAGTTAAAGAGTTTAAATTTGGAATAGTGTTCAAGTTGTTTTATATTTAATTTCTTTTATGTCTTAGGTGATGTTATATTTAATTTAACTTAATTTAATTGAGTTTTAATTTAGTTTAACATAATTAATTTAATTTGACTTGGTGTTTAATTAATTTGATTTGATTTAACTTTAATTTAATTATTTAATTTAATTTAATTTAATTTTAATTATTTAATTTAATTTAATTTAATTGTTTAATTTAATTTAATTTAATTTTAATTTAATTTAATTTAATTGTTTGATTTAATTTAATTTAATTTTAATTAATTTAATTTAATTGTTTAATTATTTAATTTAATTTAATTATTTAATTTAATTTAATTTTAATTAACTTAATTTAATTGTTTAATTTAATTTAATTTAATTATTAAATTTAATTTAATTTAATTTTTAAATTTAATCTTAATTTAATTTATCTTTAATTTACTTTATTTTTAATTTTAATTGAAATTAAGTCTTTTAATATTTTAAATTTGAGTTATCATTTTAATTAAAAATTGAGTATTAGTTGATATAATTAATTTAGGGATTTTTAAATTAAAGAATAAATCTCTTCTAATAAAGATCCCTTATTTTAATAATTCCGATTTTATTATTCTTCCGAATTTAATCTATTATTTAATTAAAGTTTAATCATTTTAAAATTATTTAATGGGTTTCTACCCTTTAATTATTTAAATTTCAATCATCCAAATCAGATTAGGATCAAATATTTTACTTGTTGATTTTTTATTAAACCTAAAGTTTTAATTAAGGATTAAAGATTTTAATTACCATTTTACCCTTTAAGCTTAATAATTTCATAACTCACTAAATTGAACTTAAATGAACTTGAAATTTTTATGTGACTTTACTCATATGTCAATAAAGACATGAGAGGAGAAAATGTGATTTTTCTGTATTTAATTTATTTATATAATTATTTTTGGTAGAAAATAGAGATTTTCAAGGAAATTTTGATAACATGACCAAGGGAAAAGTTTCTGTCCTTAAGAAAATTAGGGGACATTCCTAATGACCAGAGAAGCACTTGGACCAATTTTGGTGATTTTTTGAATTATATTATTTTTATTATAATTATTTTGAGTTTTGGAGTGTTAATTAATTTAAAAATAAGATAAATGTTGAAAAATGGATTTTATATTTTTCAAAAATCTCTCTGATATCAAGGAAACCAGAGAATCAAATTTTGCAATTTTTTGATTTTTCTATGATTTATAATAATTATTTTAGTGAAAATGCTAGAAAATACATTTTTTTTAATTTTAAAATTACCCTAGGGCTTTAAAATTTAATATCTCACTAAATAGACTTAGGAAAAATGTGGGATTTGTTCCTAAGTGATTAAAATTCAAAATGTGACATTTTGGTGAATTTTATTATTTTTGTGATTTTTATTATTTTTTAATTATTAAAAATATTAAAATATTATTAAAAATCAACTTTTTTAGAAAATTGAAATTTTAATTTTCTTAGATTCCCCTGATATCAGAGAGACTCCAAAACCAATTTGATGGATTTTTAAAAAGTATTTTAAAAGTTATGAATTTTTAAAGTTTAAAATGGCTAAGTGGCTTAATTAACCCAATTAGTGGGGTTAACCAAGTCCAATTGACCTCAAATTTTTATGGTGGATTCCTCTGATCCTAAAGGTCAGTGGAGAATTGATTTCAAGTCAATTTAATGCCTGGTTAACTCTAATTAATTAAAGACCTATTTTAGGTGTTTAAGCCAATTAGGGTTAATGCGAGTGAATTAACTCAAGTCCTATTTTTCCTAGAGTTCTCTGGTCATAAGGAACATCACCAAATATTTCTAGAATTTATTTCACAACATGCTAATTTTTGGAATTAAAATACTCAAAACGACAACATGCATTTGAAAAATAAATAACTTTTCACGGAGATGGCCTCCGACCTTGGAAAATTCAGGGAATGTTCCCAAGTTCGGAAGGCTTCAAAGCCCTATGGTCTCATGCCATGGTGAATTGTATACATGCATGGAGAATTAAATGTATGCAGAGAGTAAATAAATCATAAAAAATAAAATACTTAATTAAATTAAATGATTTCTTTTCCACATTATTCTCCTCCGTTCACTGAGCGAGAGGGTATTTTTATTTTATTTTTGTGATTTTTCTACACAGAGATATGAATTTTTGAAGTTTAGGGAATTAAATAAATAGAAAAATACCCTAATTTTCTATTTATCCACGCGGCGCCGCGTCGACCTCGGCGGCTCCGAAACGCCGCGTGTCGCGCTCCCATTCGACGCCGCCATCCGAGTCGGCGGCCGGGCCCGCGGTTCTCGTACCGTCTCCTGGTCCAAGACGCGATCTCGGCCGTCCGTGCGCGCGTGTATCGAATGGACGGCATCCGTTCATCGTCCCCGAGTGTTCTCGCCTGAGAGCCGTCCACACTAAATCCACTAAGATCTCACTCGATTCTCGATGGATTTTCATGTTCTTATGCTCTATGGATTCGTCTTGAAGAGACGAACACATCTATACGGCTAACATGCATTGAAACTAAGGCATTTGAAATGGAGAATCTCCGAAGCTCGGGATGAATAGTTAACTCATACCTTAGCTCGGAGAAGTGTGGCTTCAATACGAGAGTTGTTGCACCTTCGATTGGGTCCCGCGAAGCTCCGGATGAAGTCTCTGCAGTGCGGTGAATTGCCTAGCTATGAAAGTGACCACAGTCGATCCACAAGCTTGGAGGCTGGAGCAAGCGGGATGGCTACGGAGATGGGGCTTTCGGTGGGAAACTTCTCCTCTTGGTCCGGTGAAGGTGTAGGACCGGTCAATTTGAGGATTGGCTCGACTGTGGCAAAGTGTCCTGGTTTTGGGTGGAATTTCGGTTGAGAAATTGGGCTCGTTGGTGGGGATTAGGGCAAATTGACACCGGGGATCCAGCTGCTCTAAGGATGGTGAAGGGTTTGGAACAATTTTGGCGGAGTTTCGGCGGGGTTTGTGCTTGGCTCTCCTCATGGCCGAGAGGGGTGGAGTTTAAATAGGAGCGGGTGGAGGGCCTCCGGGAGAGTTAGGGCTTGGGATCGAGTTGCTCGGTGAGGAGAAGATCGGCCATGGTGACCACTAGGGATGGGGCGGCTCGGCAAGTGAGAATTTCGATGTTGGCTCACATGTGAGCTCTCGGCCATGGTGTTTTCCGGCGGCACTGGTGGCCGGCCGGCCAGGCATGGGTCACCCTCGAGGTCGAGGTGGGTCGAGGGCTGGAGGTTTGTGCAATCGATTGGCCATGGACATGTGTAAAGGCTTTGATCCAAAGTGGAATGGGGCATGGCTAGATTTGAACCTAAATGGGTCAACCCACCCATTTGGGCTAGGTGCACCACCCGAGGCCTGGTTTTGGCTGAGGGAAAAGTGATTTGGCTCGGCATAATCGGTAGGGTCGAGTCACCATCCAAGCACGATTAGGCTTAAGCATGGTTTAGTGGAAACATGGAAGTGGTTAATCACCTTTAGGAATTAAGGAAAGAGCCTCCTCCTTTTGCCCAAAATGGCATGGTGACATGTAAAGAGGCTCTCATGGCTTGCATATGGCTTATGCATGGCTCCATGGCTCCATTTGGCTTGGGAAAAGTAAAGTCGATTTCATGGAAATGGATTTAAGGAAAATTTTGGTATTTAGGGGTGATTTGGCATGAGGCTTGATTTGGAATTATTTGATGATGAATTTAGGACTTAGGGATGATTTTAATTGAAAGTATGATGAGGGAAATGTCATATGGGCCTTGGAAGAATTTTGGGCTTTTTTGAAAGGGTTTTAGATGGGCTTTTAAGATGGATTAGGAAAGTGGGCTCTTGAATTTTAAAATGGATTTTGGGATGAAATTTTGTAAAGAGGTTGGGCCAAATAATTATTGGGTTTAGCTCATGGATGTGTCATGAGTGACTTGAAGCAAATTTGGGGTAGTTTGGACTTGAATTGGGTTGGATTTGAATTCTTTTGGTGAATGGGCCAATGTAGGTCAATTGGGCTAACTTGGGCCAATGTTGGGCTAGGGTTGAATTTTATGTAAAATAAATATTAAGAAATGTTTATGGGAGTGTTTCAAAGAGGTTTTGGCTTTGGTTGGGTTTTAATTTTGAGGTTTGGGCCTATTTGGGTTAGATTTGGGTTTAGGTCGAAATTGGGCTTTTTGATTTTGGGTTGAATTTGAGTGGGGTTTGGGTCAAAATCTTGGGCAAATCATGTTAGTGTTTTGTTTATGAGGATGTTAAGGAAGGTTTAGAAAAGATTTGGGGTTAATTGGAGTTGAATTGGGTTAGTTTGGGCTAAGTTTGGGTCATGGGTCCAAATTTGGGCTTTAAGGCCCAAAGTGAAATTGGATCCAAATGTCAATCAAATTGGACTTGGATTTGGTCTAAATTGGTATTGGGAATGTTGAATTGAAGTTTAGAATTGAATTGGACCAAAATTGGGGTCAATTGGGTATGTTTGGTTTGACATTGGGTCCACTTTGGGTTAAAATGGGTCGATTTGGGGGTTTTGACAAAAGTAGGGTAAATTGACAAAATTGGCCCATGGTGTAGTTGGACAAAATGAAATTGGGAATATTTGGGATTTTCTGGAATTTTCTGGGAATTTTCTGAATTTTTGGATTTTTAGGCCAAGAAGGGTATTTTGGGTATTTGGAGGGTATTGGGGGGTTTTCTTGGAATTTTTGGTATTTTTGGGTATGGATGATCAATTTGAGTGATGTGGAGGTGTTTGGGATTGATTTTGGAAAATTTTAGGTAATTTGGAGATTTTGCGAAAATTTGGGTAATTCGAGGGTTTTGGGTAGGTTTAGTAGGTGTAGGGTCCAGGGGTCAAAAATTGAAAATTTGGGAAATTGAAGATTGGGTGAATTTGGGTGGGGTGAAATCATTTTGGTTGAGCCATGAAGCCATTTCAAGCCCATATGAGCCATGAAAGGACTCATTTGAGGCATTCACTATGTTGTTCCTAACCCTCTTGCCGAGGGCTTAGGGGTTAAGGACCATCCATGTGAATCACCTACATGAGTCGGGAGGTTAAGTTGGGTATGGGTGTGGTTTTAGGAAGTGTGTGAAAATGTAGTGTGTAAGTGTAATGTAAGTCGGCCCCTTCATCGGACCGGACCGCCGGGAGTAGTCTGAGGCCAAAGAGTCACTATAGGAACTCATCCTTTAAACTTCCACATTTGATTTCAACCCTCTCAGGTGATTAGGGGTCTATAGTCGAGTTTGTGGAGTTTGCGGGGAGTTTAGAAGTGGTTTGAATTTCTAAAAGGCGGGTCCCGATTCTAGTCCTCTAAGATAGTCGAAGGAAAAGCCTGAGGCTAGATCCTAAGCACTAAAAGAAGAAAAGGAAGACCTCATCGAAAATGAGGTCAACAAATGGACCCCGATAGGTGTGGTGAGCTGACGGAGCACACCGCGCGTATTGGTGTTGACCGAAGCGATCAACAAAACCAACACGGATGTCCAAGTGACGAACTTGGGACGAAGTAGAAGAGTTTCTGCTGGGGAGTGTCGAGTATATCTCCGGAGCTGGAGATTCTTGAACTCTCGGCTGAGGGAAAGGAAAAGGAGGTAAATCCCAAATCACATGATGCGAGGGAATTTTGATTTAGATTTTATTTTGTTTCAATTTATGTTTTGATGTGTGAGTTTAAATTTTAGTTTGGAGTTTCGATTTAGATTGAAGTTTGTCGAAATTAATTTGAGGGATTTGATTTGAAATGAAAATTAGGATTTTGAGGTTTTAGATGTAACATCTCCGACCTCGAAAGAAAAATTGAATTGATTAGATTGAATCGTTGCAATGAGAAGATATCTCGGAAGCAAAGTGGTGTTGGATGTAAAATCCTTAACCTCGAGAGTTTGATTTTGATGTGATGTATTTCATTGCGATAGGGAAAAGATCCTAAAGCGATGCGGTCTCGGATGTAAAATCCTCGACCCGAAAGGTTGAATTTTGATTTGATGTATTTCGGTGCAATAGGGAAAGAATCCTAAAGCGGCGCGATCTTGGATGTAAAATCCTCGACCCAAAAGTCGAATTTTGATGTATTTCGGTCAGATAGGAAAAGGATCCTAAAGCGGTGCGGTCTTGGATGTAAAATCCTCGACCTCAAGAGTTTTGAGTTTTGATGTATTTCGGTGCGATAGGAAAAGGATCCTAAAGCGGTGCGGTCTTGGATGTAAAATCCTTGACTCGAAAGAGTTTGAATTTTGATGTATTTCGGTATGATAGGAAAAGGATCCTAAAGCGATGCGAGTCTTGGATGTAAAATCCTCGACCCGAAAGTTTTGAGTTTTGATGTATTTCGGTGCGATAGGAAAAGGATCCTAAAGCGAGTGCGATCTTGGATGTAAAATCCTTGACTCGAAAAGGGTTTGAATTTTGATGTATTTCGGTGCGATAGGAAGAGAATCCTAAAGCGGTGCGGTCTTGGATGTAAAATCCTCGACCCAAAAGTTTTGAATTTTGGTGTATTTCGGTGCGATAGGAAGAGAATCCTAAAGCGAGTGCGGTCTTGGATGTAAAATCCTCGACCTCAAGAGTTTTGAGTTTTGATGTATTTCGGTGCTGATAGGAAAAGGATCCTAAAGCGGTGCGAGTCTTGGATGTAAAATCCTTGACTCAAAAGAGTTTGAATTTTGATGTATTTCGGTGCGATAGGAAAAGGATCCTAAAGCGGTGCAGTCTTGGATGTAAAATCCTCGACCCAAAAGTTTTGAGTTTTGATGTATTTCAGTGCAATAGGAAAAGGATCCTAAAGCAGTGCAGTCTTGGATGTAAAATCCTTGACTCAAAAGGGTTTGAATTTTGATGTATTTCAGTGCAATAGGAAGAGAATCCTAAAGCAGTGCAGTCTTGGATGTAAAATCCTCGACCCAAAAGTTTTGAATTTTGGTGTATTTCGGTGCGATAGGAAGAGAATCCTAAAGCGGTGCAGTCTTGGATGTAAAATCCTCGACCTCGAGAGTTTTGAGTTTTGATGTATTTCGGTGCGATAGGAAAAGGATCCTAAAGCGGTGCGGTCTTGGATGTAAAATCCTTGACTCAAAAGAGTTTGAATTTTGATGTATTTCGAGTGCGATAGGAAAAGGATCCTAAAGCGGTGCGGTCTTGGATGTAAAATCCTCGACCCAAAAGTTTTGAGTTTTGATGTATTTCGGTGCGATAGGAAAAGGATCCTAAAGCGGTGCGATCTTGGATGTAAAATCCTTGACTCAAAAGGGTTTGAATTTTGATGTATTTCGAGTGCGATAGGAAGAGAATCCTAAAGCGGTGCGGTCTTGGATGTAAAATCCTCGACCCAAAAGTTTTGAATTTTGGTGTATTTCGGTGCGATAGGAAGAGAATCCTAAAGCGGTGCGGTCTTGGATGTAAAATCCTCGACTCGAAAATTTGAATTTTGGTGTATTTCAGTGCAATAGGAAAAGGATCCTAAAGCAGTGCAGTCTTGGATGTAAAATCCTTGACTCAAAAGAGTTTGAATTTTGAATTTTTTGAATGAGATTTGATTTGAGATCTAGAAGATCGGATTTGAGATTTGATAGAGATTTAGAATCTGGAAAGATTGAATTTGAATTTGGAAGGATGAGTTTGAACTCGATTGAAATTTGATTTAAGATTTGATTTGAAATTTGGAAGATCGAGTTTGAAACTTGATCGAGATTGGATTTGGAATTTGATTGAGGATTTGATTTGGAATTTGTAAAGATGAAATTTGATTTGAAGTTTGGAAGGATGGAATTTGAGATTTGTGTTGATTTCGTTTATCTTTTAATGATTTATTTTATTTTATCGTTTATTTAACGTTCATGTGAATTTGGTATTTGTCATTTTTAGATTTTTTTTTAGAAAGTTTTCTTTTATTCTCTTTTTTTTCTTTTACGTTCTTTGTTCGAAGTTCATTTAACTTTAATGGCGTTTCCCAATCAATTTGCACAAAAGAGGTGAAGGCCAAAAACGTGACATGGTCACTTTCATTCCAATCATGTTGAAAATACGTCGTACAACTCGATCCGGAATATATTTCATACAATCCATGTAGACTCAAAACGGATCGTGTATGATCTTTGTTGATCCATCAAAAGAATCATCCGTCGAAAATCCATGTACGAATAGTGAGGTACATGGTCGATAACATCACCTTCCAAGCCATCCTTGGCAAGGATGCCGAGTGGATGTACGTTGGAGGTGTGATATTTCCCATGTAACTCACGACTCGTAAGGCGGAGGTTCTCTAGCTACGGGTACGGTTGGAAATGGTAAGGTATTTTCGTTGTCGTCCATCCTCCACGAAAGTAAGCGAGATTCGCTCCACTGGCACTCCAGTATGCAATGCTTTGCGATATACGCTCCGTTACCTTGCAATATCATGACGGAACCCACCGGTAAAGGTATCTTTCTCGGCCCTCGGAACTCACCCGGGCCTGCTATCCGGAGGTCGGATCCGAACATGATGTTGCACTCATTCAAGAAAGAGACCGTGCGGAAAGGTCGACGAAGTCGTGGTGATCAATATGTGGGGGTATGCGGTCACCCTGTTTGTAGATGTTGATAATGCGGCTATTGGGTATGCAATCCGCTGGCGGTACCCTCCATGTTATCAATCTTTTCACCATTCTCTTGATAACTAATGGCATCGGATCTACTTGCCCATGACGAAGTATCCACTGGTGGGTTTCCCTTCTGTCTTCGGCAAAGTTGTAGCGAGCATCCGCATTGTATTGTGATTCTTCCTTTCCACGGCATCCATCTCCGGGGTTCGAGTATGTGTTTTCCCTCGGGCGGCTGCTCGGCCCATTCTTTTCGGATCCGGATACGATCCACGATTGCTTGTTGTTCATACTGCGAGAATACGTCGGTGTGTAGCTCGAGGCCTTCTAGTATGTTGATTCTTCTTCCTTTAATTCTCTCGAAGTATTCGAAAGTTTTCTTTTCAACATTCCGCATCCTCTCCGGCTCGTATTCCGGAATGATGCTGAGATGGCGAGGCCTTGTGACATATTGTGGGATATATGGTTCAATCCCTTCACGTTCCCCGCACACCTCGGCTCCTCGGGGATGATGTACGTCGGGACATCCCCGGGGTTGCTACGCAACAAGGTCATGCCTTGCTTGGTGGTTCTATCCGGTGGCGTGGTAGCCTTCTTTCTTCGATCTTCGGAGATTTCCACGGTTCTTTCGTTATTCTAGGAGCTGGCCTCCTTTTTCGGGTTCTGGTGAACCGGTGTCCTTGAAATGTGAGTGCTTGGCATTAGCGAGTATCTCGTCGTGTCTGGTCCGCAGCTAGTTTTGTTAACATTTTACGGATGCGGCGATTCTTATTTCTTCGTTGCGTGGTTGTGAGAGTAGCCCTCCGAACTTCTTGAATCTCGCGGGCGCGGCGGCGGCAAGCACGCCCTCCGTCTGTAGTGACTACGGACTTCATTTTCTTGTCTTCTTCGGTGTTTGCTTTTCTTTTCTTGTTGTTGGATTGGTGGCTTGGGCCACCCACTTTCATCATCTGTCCGCCGGGTAGTTCTTCTCGGTTAGTCGGGACCCGGTCACTTTCCTCGTCTTGTAGGCTCGCTGGTGCGAAATGCGAGTCGATCTCGATTATCGCTCCATCTTTCACCCTCTTTTCATCGAGTGCGAGGCTTACGCCATTCTTAAAGTTCAAGACCAACCGCCGTTCGACATTTCCTGCGAAAAGACAAGGAAAAGGATCGAGGGCCGTACTAAGAACAAGAACATTAAGAAAATGTTTATTAAAGATACATTTTTTCGTTATTCTTATATTTTGAAATTTAACAGGAATGAAGTAGGATAAGATCCGGAAAGAGATCTTGATTTGAAAAAGGAAACAAGGAAAACTTAATTATCATGATTTTATTTATCTTAGCACATTTTATTATTTTTGGGTTCGGACCCGATCACAAGTAATTACTTCACCCGTGTTTCTTAGGGATGAAGAATTCATTCCTTCGAAACATCATGTAGCGTAATATTTTTTCAAGTATCGTCCGTTGATCGGAAGCATATGTCGTTCTCCCTGGCAATTCACTAGCGGTAGGAACCTCCACGAGTATACTTGCTTCAACCACAAACGGTCCTTCCCAAGTGGGTTCAAATTTTCCTCCTATCTTGCGGTGTGCGAGAATAGGTCTCTTGAGAACGAGAACTAAGTCACCAACTTTGAAGGTTCTTGGGCGGACCGGTTTGTCATGGGTTTGAACCATCTTAGCTTGATATAGTTCTAAATTCGTTGCTGGCTGCAAGTCTTTTCCCTTCCAAGCTTTCTAATTCTTCGAGTCGTAATCCGGCGTTTTCTTCGTCGTGATCTTATTTGCAATTGCAATTACGAGTGAAGGAAGGCCGAACCTCTAAAGGTAACACTTGCCTCGGACCCATACACCGGAGCGTAAGGTGTAGCTTGAGTAGGGGTTCGAAGGTTGTCCGGTAGGCCCATAAGGCTTCTAACAATTTCTCGTGCCAATTTCTCTTATTATCGTCCAAGGTTTTCTTTAAGATTTGAACGAGAGTTTTATTAAAAGCCTCGGCGAGGCCGTTTGCTCTTGGGTAGTAAATTGTTGAGTATCGCCGGTCGATTCCGTGTCTCCTGACAAAATTGTTGATTTGTGTGCTTCGAATGCCGACCCATTATACGAGATGATCTGCGCGGCACTCCGAAACGGTAGACAACTTGGTTCTTGAAAAGCGTAGCACGTGGTGTGCTTTCACTTCTCTGAAGTGGGCTGCTCGCCCACTTGGAAAAGTAATCTGTAGCCGCAAGAATGAAACGATGTCCTTTTGAAGATGGTGGTTCTATCGGACCCACTATATCTGTGCCCCAACATTCAAATGGCCACGACGCAATTGTCGGGTGTAGCACATTTGGAGGTTGATGTAGAACCACTCCGTGCACTTGGCATTGGTGACGGCTCTTGGCGATTTTCATGCGGTCGGTCATCATCGAGGGCCGGTAGTACCTAGTCTTTTAATTTTCATTTTCATCTTTGGACCCGGCCGGTGAGCGCCACGAGTCCTGAATGCACCTCTTTAACAATTTCACGGGCCTCGGACCCGCTTAGGCACCTTAGCCACATTTGATCAAAAGACCTTCGTATAATGTGTTGTTTATTAATGCGTAGGACGGAGTTCTTTTCTTGATACGATGGGCCAGCGACCTATCGTCCGGTAGCTTTCTGTTTGCGAGTGAGTCCATCAATGGTCTGTCGCCAATCTTCCGTGTTTTTCGTCACTACTGTGACTGATTCTTTTTCTTTTCTGATTTGTGTATCGTGTCTATGTCGAGCCGTGATAGGACTCGACGTCAGTGAGCGACACTTCCATCGATTCATCTTGCAAACGAGCAAATTCTTTTGCGAGACGAGCTAAAGCATCTGCTAAAGCATTCTCTTTTCTAGGAATTTTGTAGATTGTCACATTTGGAATGCATTCAACAATTGTATAGCATCTTGGAAGTACTTGTTCGAGTCTTGGTTTAAAAATTCGTATTGTCCGACGATCCGTTGAATGATTAATCGTGAATCCCCGTAGATGTTGATGTCCGTTATCCCCATTTGAATGGTTAATTCCAATCCCGTTATGAGGGCTTCGTATTCCGCTTCGTTGTTTGTACACGGTTCGTCGAGTGGTAGGAGTATCTTAACATCCCCGCTCCGGTGTTATAAAGATTAGCCCGATTCTCGCCTTACGGGCACTATCACTTGCGATTCTTCGTCTTTGTGTGTTGAAGATGCTCCGTCGAAATATAATTCCCAACGTCGATCATCGGGGTCTTCTAGGCTCATTATTTGTTCATCGCGGATCGTCATTGAGAGGAGATTCGGCGGCAAAGGGTGTGCTTGCGAGGAAGTCTGCTAAGACTTGTCCCTTTACGGCACGCGGAGGCACGAAAGTTATATCGAATTGCAATAATATCATTGACCATCCGGCAAGTCTGCCGGAAAGTGTTGGACGAGTCATCGAGTATTGCAGATGGATTAAACTTCGAAATCGAGTTGACCTTATGAGAAAGCATGTAGTGCTCGAGCTTTTGAGCGGCGAAGATCGGGGCCAAACAATGCTTTTCAATTGCGGGATACCTTACCTCCGTCGGAAGTAAACGACGGCTTAAGTAGTAAAGAGCATTTTCTTTACCCTCATCATTGACACAGGCTAACGAGACTCGAGGAGTCGTCTAGAGCCGCGGTGTAAAGTATCGGCGATGCTACCGAGGCCGGGGCTGCTAAGACGGGAGGTGTCATTAAATATTGTTTAATGTCTTCGAAGGCCTTCGGCATTTCTCTTCCCGAATAAATTTGGCGTCCTTTTTAACTAGTGCCGAGAAAGGCCGACACCTACTGACGGGTTTGAGATAAAGCGTCGAAGATATGCCGGCTTCCCTTGAAAAGATCGTAGTTGTTTTAAGGTTTTGGGAGGCGGCATTTCTAAGATGGCTTTAATCTTCTCCGGGTCGATTTCAATTCCACGATGTCGGACAACGAATCCTAAGAATTTCCCGGAGGTGACGCCGAAGGCGCATTTTAAGGGATTCATCTTAAGGTTAAATTGTCTTAATCGTTCGAAAACAATTCTCAAATCATACGAGTGGTTTTCCTTTACTTTGCTTTTGATGACGACATCGTCCACGTAGCACTCGACTTGATTGTGGATGAGATCATCAAAAATTCTTGTCATTGCTCTTTGGTAAGTTGCTCCTGCGTTCTTCGATCCGAATGGCATCACCGTGTAACAAAATACTCCGATCGGCGTTACGAATCGTTGTAAGCTTTTCATCTTCCGGAGCCATTTTTATCCGGTTGTATCACGAAGATCCATCCATGAATGAGAATATTTCATGTGTCGAAGCAATATCGATCATCGGTTCTGGAATCGGTAGAGGGAATTCATCTTTTGGACATGCCTTGTTTAAATCTCCGAAGTCCACACAAATTCGATCCGACCATTCTTCTTTCGATCGGCACCACATTGGCTAACCGGGTCGGGTATTGTTCTTCACGGACAAATTTAGCGTCTATTAGCTTTTTAACTTCGGCTATAACTTGTTGTTCGATTTCTAAACGCATTCTTCCGGGACCTTGTACGATCGGAACGAAGTAGGATCCACTCTAGCTTATGGACTGCAACCTCCGGAGCTAATCTCGGCATTTCATCGTAGCTCCAAGCAAAACGAGTCTTTAAATTCCATTAATAACTTGATTATTTCTTCGGAGTCTTCTTTATTGAGTAAGGAGCTAACAAAGGTAGGTCTAGGCTCTTCGCTAGTACCCAAGTTAACTTCCGTTAACTCATCTATTGTAGATTTGATTTCTTCTTCGAATTCTGGTGGAGCGTCTCCAATTTGTAAATCTTCGAGTTCGTCTGTAGTTTCCATGCAGTTTTCATTGGACTTGCAAGTGACAACCAAGCAAAATTCGAGTATCGTCAGCCGACCCTACTGTGCCGAATCCGAGTCCATACTTTGAATTGGGAGGACGACCGGAGTTATTCCATAACTTTTCAAAATGTTGTGATTGGCCTCTTGTCCATTGTCGAGGTAAGAAACCACGTTGAATTAAATTTTGAACACGGGGAGAGTACCACTCAAAAGGTAATTCCATTAATTACGATGAAGTGACATCTTCGAATTGTACATTATTTTCGAGTTTTGGAGGAAGAAGCACCACGGTAGAATTTGATCGGCTTTGCACCGTCACTACGCACCTCTTTGACCTCCATACCCTCGATCTTATTAGAATGGATCGGAGTTAGGGTCATAGTATGTACGTAGTGGTTAATCTTCTCGTACATTGATTTGTATTCTTCGTTCTTTTCATCTTCGAGGGAGATCTTGTATTGCGGCTTCTTTCGACTTATTGTTGCCGCTTCTTGCTTGATTTCTTTTTCCTCTTCGAACTATCTTCCCAATCAACATTGATGGCTGGTTTCTTACGTCCGATTGTCCTAGTGTCTCTACCACGGCCTCGTCCCCGGCCTCGACCTCGGATGCGAGTTGTGGAGAAACCTTCACCATCTCGCCGGAAGGGAGTGGTGAGTGATCGTTGGACTAGAACTTCGGGTTCTTCGTTGTCTCGAACTTTCTTTGCTTCATTTGTTATGGTATCTCCTGGAGAAGATTGTTTTCTTTGGCGGTGCATAATAAGCTGCATCTTCATGGATTCCAATTTCATGTACGGAGAATGGTTGTAAGTCTCCTTTGATGCACTTGTTCCCCTCCATCGTAGTACTTGATGCACTCGGTGTAGAGATGATGGTACCATCCTGTTTTCATGTATCCATGGTCGGCCCGAGTAGAGCGTTGAACGACGTTTCGAATCGATTATATGAAATTTTGCGGTTGTCTTTGCTAAATCACCGGTCTTCATTAGTAGCGTTATTGACCCGAGGGCTCTTTCTCCTTTACGGTTGAATCCTCTTAATAACATTTTGTCGGCCTCGAGCTCACGAGCATCAATTTCCAAGTATGCTAGTGTTCGAAGACTCATTATATTGATTGATGCTCCCGGATCCACCAATACTGCGGAGAGCGTAAACTTCCCGATTATAGCCGAAATGTACAACGGTCGGTTGTGATCTGGCATCCCAAGTAGTAGGTCATTGTACGTGAAGGTAACACCTCGTCTGTTCCTTTAACGAGCAAACCTCATCTAAGGAATCTCCGGCCATTTGAGCTAAGCAAATTTCCGGATCAAGTAAGGCCTTGATCGAGCTTCTCTCATCTCCTTTGATAAGATGAGAGCATCGTAGATGCTCGGTTGGCTCGGTAGTTTCCTAAGATGGGCTAGCACGTTGTAGTCCACTTTGTTCTCCCGTGTCTCGGCTTCTTCTCGAACGGGTATGTATTCCGTCGGGGTTGGTTCTTCTTGAACAACCACCGCTTTCCTTTGTCTTTTGGACCCATTCTTGGAGGTAGAACTTTTCCACTTCTTAGGTTGACTTCGTAATTTCTTCGAATCTAGTGTTGAGTTTGTCGGTGTCTCTTCTCGAATCGGAATGATCGGCTCTTCCGGATTATCTTCCAAATCCGAAGGCTCTAACTCTATCGTAACCGGAGCTCCTCGAAACTCGCGAGATAGATCCGTTGCTTGTTGAACTCTCGTAGCCTCCTTGATGGATGTCTTCTTCGTCATTTTGATCGTCGAGATCTTGTATGATTTGAGAATTGTTGTTGGTATCGAAATCGACGCCCGGATTGTCGCTAGTTACGTAATCGTTAGAAACGATCAAAACGTAGCCAACGCCATCACCCTTATCATTATATGATCCCACCGAAGTGAGCGGATAATCATACAAAATCGGAGGTTCGAGGGATTTCTCCCCGAATCGGAAACAACTATCCTAGGATAAGCGGCCCCTAGTCTAGCCTTAGGAATCTCGGTCCCCTCTTCTTCGTCGATTTTCTTCTTCTCTTCGATTTTCTCCTGTCGAGGTGGTTCCTCCATCGCAAGTGATAGTACCGGCTTAACGGGTCTCGAACTACGAATTGAAGCTCGCACCGAAGCGGTTCGGATGTTGTCTAAAATCTTCTTCGAAGATCTCGTCCAGGGCGGTAGTCCATCCATCGTCGATTGCATAGGGATCTATCGGAATGACGGGATCGGTTGAGATAACATTGACGGAACCTCCTTTACGGGGTTCCTTCATGTACTCCTTCGGGATTGTTATATTTCCTTTCCGAAGGTTGTCGTTGAGCCAACTTTTGAAGGTAATGCGGTCTTCTATCTTGTGCCCGAGCATCCAGATGGTAGGGGCAAAAGTTGGGATCACCTTTCTTGTTGACTTCCTGCGGTCTTTTGGGCTCTGGCAGTTGGAAATCCGGAGTTTTCATTAAGCTACGGAACATCTTTGGTCATTGCTTCACTTTTGAACGGATATTCTCTCGCTCGAAGCTCCCTCGATGTACGTTGCGGACGAGACGGTTGTTCATACTTGCGGAGACGATCGATAGTTGGACCGAGGTTGCTGGTAATTTTGTTGTGGTTCGTTGCGGCCGTTACGGTGGTATTTGCATCGGTTGTTTGCCTTTGTCAATCGCTGCAACGACCCCGGATTTCTTTTCGAAAGTCTTCACCGGCTACGCTCGTCCGTCTTGTCGGCAAAACTTAATTGCTTCGCCTCTTCTTGCAAGCTTCCGGCCTTGCTTAACAACTTCTCAAAAGTCTTAAGAGTGAATCCCTTGAGGAGAAGTGCTTATCGGGCCGTGAATGCTTTTAAGCAAGATGCCTGATCGCATGTTGTTCTTGCGAGTTGTGGTTCACACTTCATGCTTAAGTTTCTCCATCGAAGTATGTAATCCACCAAAGTTTCATTCGGCCTTTGTTTCTCTACCACTAAATCACCTATAGTGATGTGGTGTCGAGCTCCGGCAAATCGCTTAATGAAGAGGCTCTCTAGCTACGAGAATGTCTTTACGGATCCGTTGGGTAATTCCGCATACCGGTCGAAGGCGATCCACGACGGATCGCTAACGAGCTGTCGGAAGAGTAGCGCATCGCTCCCGCCGGCATTGCAACAGCCGGCACGAAAGTGTGCAACATGCTTGTCGGGGGTTCCCGGTCCGTCGAAGGTCTTAAACGAGAGGTGGTACGAAGCCCTTTGGGTATTGGACAGCGTCGAATTCTTCGGGTAAGGTCTACCCGTCCGAATAGATGTCCCGTTCTTCGATTGTGCTAGGGCTTCTCGCACTCTGCTGTTCTACGCAAGTTCTTGATATCCTTTTCGGGGATCATACTTTGTGTTGTATCCTTTTTCATTTGGTCATCCCCATTGACGGATGTAATTTCCTTCCCTCCGTCTACGATGTGAATGACTTCAGGGGTGTCTCTCATGTGGTTGTACTTGACTTTGGAGAGTGGCTAGAGCTATGGCCATCTCTTCCATCCTCTTGGCCATTTGAGCGATCGTGTCGTCCTTTTCTCGAAGTTCGTCTCTTCATCGGTTCCGGCTCCTCTCTTCTGCGGCTGCGGGAGCACCTTGAGAAGATGATGAAGCTCGTGTCTCAACCATGTTGATTTCGCATATTCGTTGTCCATGAATTCCGATGAGTCGATCTCATCTCCGAACTTTTCTTCTCTTTCTTTTGCCAACCGTCGGATGTCGGTTCTCAACTTTTCCATGGCATCTTCTAGCGGAGCTTTCGTGTATCTTTGTGGTTGTCGTGCGATGGTTGCCGGGTCCTTTTTCACGAGTCCCCTTCATCGCGGTAGCACTTTCTTCGGATTCCGGCCTCTCGGCGAGACTTTCTCTCTCGAGGCTGCTTGTTTCGGTCTCAAGCGCCCCGTAGTGGGACGCCACACCATCCTTCTAGCGACGGAAGGTCCATGACCGGATGGTGCATCGGCCGAATGCTTGGAAGGTGGTGTCCTCCCTAATCCGCAATCCCGATACTACGACGGGCGGGCTAGCCTTCATTCTCTTGCTTGGCTTTTCTATCATGACGGCGGGTTCTACTCGAGGCCCAAGACGGGATTTGGCCGGCACCCGCCCTATCCTTCGTAGAATTTCCGACACGGGCGAGTTTTCCTTCCTTGCTAACTTTTACTACCAAAGTTTGCGGTCGAGCAAACGGCGTAGTTCTAGTTCTTTTCTTGCGGTTATCGGCGTAGTATGCGGGCTGTGGTAATGTGGCAGCAATCTTTCGAACATTCTCTTCATCCTCTGCGGCGGAGAGGGGATGGAACCTGCTTCCTCCCAAAAGTGGTATGTAGTCAGGCAGCGGTGTATATTCAGGCAATTCTGGGATTTCCTCCAGGAAAGCAATCTCAGCAGCTCTGGCTTCCCTGGCGATCCTTCTATTTCTATTTCTTCTTTGGGTCTTCGTCAGCGAAGGAATCTTCGAACTGGACCCGATTTCGAAGACAGAAGGTCTTACGGAGAAGATCCAGTACCCTCCACGGTAACGGGTTTATCATAGTTCGGATTCCTTTCCCCTTTGATTTGGCGAGAAGTCGGGGTAGGTGCGAAACAACTAGACCGATGGGGGTAGTGAGAACGGTCCTCCTGCGGACGGCGGTACTCCTCCTAGTCGGGACCCTTTGCGGGGAGGAAACTCTTGGGTCGACCTAAGGTTGAACTCGAGCGGTGGTTCCTCGGCTCGGATACCTTGTTTGTCGGTGCGAAGAGGGAGACGTCGGTGACCTTGACGTTCGTGTTTTCAAACCCCTGTCCAAATCGGATGACCCCATTGTCGGGCGAGTTCATCCTTATAGACGACGAAGTCCGATCCGTTGGTGAAGGAGAAAATCGGTTTCGGGGCTTCCATTTCGCGGGGTAGATTCCGGTTGTCGGTCTCGAGTTATGCTTCTTTTCTTCGACACGAAAAGAAAGGAATTGAAAAGAGTCCGAACTCATTCTTTGTTCATGTATTTATAAAAAGAATCATTTGTTAAAAGAATCATTTATTAGAGGGTTTGTTTATTTAGAACGGAACGTTCGAAGGTGTAGAGAAGGTAAGGAATCCGATTCGAGTTGGAAAGGGAAAGAAAGTCTTAAGCAAGACTTCTCGACTCGAAGGATCATTCCTAAACTAACACCTATTGAGGTCCACCCCACCTCGGAAATGAGGTAAAAGGATCTCGGAACCTCTCTGTTTAGGGGTGTCTAAACAGTGGCTCCTAAATCCGAGAGAATGTTGGCTATACTTGTTCGAGATAGAAATGAACATAGTATTCCAACGGAAAGAGGGGTAGTTTGTTCCATTAGGGACATGGATACACTACCGATTTTTGAAAGCAGAATTATTTGATTATAATGGAGAGAGGAATCTTCCCCAGCGGAGTCGCCAGAAATCCTGTCGGCATATTTTTAGGTTGTGTGTTTTATTTTGAAAAGTGGTCGCCTAACAGAAGTTGTCGGCAAATTTTTAATTTAGTTTAAATAAATAAATTGAAAAGTAGTATTTGATTTTGAAAATAATTTTAAGTTTGAAAAAATTTTAAGATATGAAATCAAACTGATCTCACATCCCAAATAGTTTATATAAACGAATACCACACCACAAACCGTGTATCTATCCCTAAGGATAGACACAGCGCTTGATGGTGGGGCTCGATTAAATAAACTAGAAGATTTGTGACATCCGTTTGGTCCGCGAACCAATTTTATAAGCCAGACAAGTTTCCCTCGCTTAATATGAAAACATTAAACGGGGTTTATATTACACAGGTTCTTTAAAATTCTCATAAGGGCAAGCCCACATAGTTAATTACATCTTAAGTGACGGGAATCACCTAAGAAAACTCTCGATAATAATCGATGATTACGCTCTCAAGAATTTCAAAGTTTAAGGTTTTCAAAGATTGAATTTTGAAGTTTCAATAGGGAATGGATCAAATTTTTGGAACATTTTGTTTTGTGAATCCAAAGGAAGAAAGGTAGGAGAAATCACTGATTCGAAGTGAACTTCGATAATTTCCCGACTATCCTATCGTTTGGCTTGAATTTAGGAAAGTCCTAATGTTTATTTGATATTTCAATCTTGCCAATTTCAATTAATTAGGGCTTATATTTGTATGATAAAATCAAACAAATAGCCTCAGAAAATGTGAGGGTTTATGTCGTATCGGACGACTACCTCGGAATCCTAAGACCGGTTAGGGCTTAATTTGCGATGCAAATGCCTAACGAAGAGTTGAGGATTTATGTTGCACTAGGCAAGCTACCTCGAAATCCTATGGCTTTGTTGTTTTAATTCTAAGAAGAGTTTCTGCTGAAGTAGACTCGGGTTTTGTCGATGACGATGGTCGTGCTTGCCCACCATGCTCCGAGCTCCTTGTTGTTGCAGAGGTTTAATTTTAGAAATCATAAATTAGGAGTTGAGAAAAGTGTTTTGGTTTAGAGAAAATCTTAATTTCCGAGTGTTTTTTTTATGTTTTATTTAAAACAAATCTTAAAGTTGATTATAACGATACCGGTTAAGATCCTACGGTTCCATCCTTCCGGCATCATTATTTTTATCGGATTCACTTAGTCCGGATGAATTTGCTAAACTCAATTGAATGAGTTCCACACTTTCATTTAGACAGTGGGAAATCCCGTTAGCAACACGTAGGTTACATCATCCGAGGTATTCCCGATCATCCAACAGGACGTTTTAATTTAGTTGTAATTGTAGTTTTGTGTTCGTTTGTGATTAAATTTTGAGTTGTTTTATATTTTGAAATGTTGTGGCGGTGAATTTTATCTTGCGATGACTTTTAACTTAATTTTGGTTTCGGTTTTAGGAGCTATCCTAAAGGTGTGGGTTTTCATGCAACCGTTGTTTTATCATGCAAGAAAAGTAAAATGCATTTGCAATAAGGTAAATTGCAAGAAAGTAAATTGCAAGAAAGTAAATTGCAAGAAAGTAAATTGCAATAAAATAAAAGCGTACTCGGAGGGTCTTCCAGTCATCCCAGCTGCACTTAAAACACAATTAGAATATTTAAGCAAGTTCCTAGGTAAAGCTAAGGGAAAGGTTATGGTTTTCTACCAAATTCCTAATCCTATAGCTAGTCATTTCCTATGACGTCTAGGTTCTTTGTGTTTTGGTTTAAGGACGATTTTCTTCATCGAAGAATAATCAAATTCGATTGTTCTTATAAATATCCTATCATATTGAGAAAGTGCTTAAGAAGGATCTTAAACATCTTTTCAATATTTCTAGGATTGTTTTAAGTCCAAATGAATTTAATTATATAAATGAATCGATCGTCCGAGGTTTTCAAGTCTTGTTAACTTGCTCGGTGAACTAGGACATTTGAATATCCTATGAGTAAAGTAACACTCCATTTAATGTTTCATTTAGGAGTTACAATAATCAAAGCTTTCGAGGCAAGTTAGTATTCAAATGATTTGGTTTAAGTTAAAGAGTTTAAATTTGGAATAGTGTTCAAGTTGTTTTATATTTAATTTCTTTTATGTCTTAGGTGATGTTATATTTAATTTAACTTAATTTAATTGAGTTTTAATTTAGTTTAACATAATTCAATTTAATTTGACTTGGTGTTTAATTAATTTGATTTGATTTAACTTTAATTTAATTATTTAATTTAATTTAATTTAATTTTAATTATTTAATTTAATTTAATTTAATTGTTTAATTTAATTTAATTTAATTTTAATTTAATTTAATTTAATTGTTTGATTTAATTTAATTTAATTTTAATTAATTTAATTTAATTGTTTAATTATTTAATTTAATTTAATTATTTAATTTAATTTAATTTTAATTAACTTAATTTAATTGTTTAATTTAATTTAATTTAATTATTAAATTTAATTTAATTTAATTTTTAAATTTAATCTTAATTTAATTTATCTTTAATTTACTTTATTTTTAATTTTAATTGAAATTAAGTCTTTTAATATTTTAAATTTGAGTTATCATTTTAATTAAAAATTGAGTATTAGTTGATATAATTAATTTAGGGATTTTTTAAATTAAAGAATAAATCTCTTCCTAATAAAGATCCCTTATTTTAATAATTCCAATTTTATTATTCTTCCAAATTTAATCTATTATTTAATTAAAGTTTAATCATTTTAAAATTATTTAATGGGTTTCTACCCTTTAATTATTTAAATTTCAATCATCCAAATCAGATTAGGATCAAATATTTTACTTGTTGATTTTTTATTAAACCTAAAGTTTTAATTAAGGATTAAAGATTTTAATTACCATTTTACCCTTTAAGCTTAATAATTTCATAACTCACTAAATTGAACTTAAATGAACTTGAAATTTTTATGTGACTTTACTCATATGTCAATAAAGACATGAGAGGAGAAAATGTGATTTTTCTGTATTTAATTTATTTATATAATTATTTTTGGTAGAAAATAGAGATTTTCAAGGAAATTTTGATAACATGACCAAGGGAAAAGTTTCTGTCCTTAAGAAAATTAGGGGACATTCCTAATGACCAGAGAAGCACTTGGACCAATTTTGGTGATTTTTTGAATTATATTATTTTTATTATAATTATTTTGAGTTTTGGAGTGTTAATTAATTTAAAAATAAGATAAATGTTGAAAAATGGATTTTATATTTTTCAAAAATCTCTCTGATATCAAGGAAACCAGAGAATCAAATTTTGCAATTTTTTGATTTTTCTATGATTTATAATAATTATTTTAGTGAAAATGCTAGAAAATACATTTTTTTTAATTTTAAAATTACCCTAGGGCTTTAAAATTTAATATCTCACTAAATAGACTTAGGAAAAATGTGGGATTTGTTCCTAAGTGATTAAAATTCAAAATGTGACATTTTGGTGAATTTTATTATTTTTGTGATTTTTATTATTTTTTAATTATTAAAAATATTAAAATATTATTAAAAATCAACTTTTTTAGAAAATTGAAATTTTAATTTTCTTAGATTCCCCTGATATCAGAGAGACTCCAAAACCAATTTGATGGATTTTTAAAAAGTATTTTAAAAGTTATGAATTTTTAAAGTTTAAAATGGCTAAGTGGCTTAATTAACCCGATTAGTGGGGTTAACCGAGTCCAATTGACCTCAAATTTTTATGGTGGATTCCTCTGATCCTAAAGGTCAGTGGAGAATTGATTTCAAGTCAATTTAATGCCTGGTTAACTCTAATTAATTAAAGACCTATTTTAGGTGTTTAAGCCGATTAGGGTTAATCCGAGTGAATTAACTCGAGTCCTATTTTTCCTAGAGTTCTCTGGTCATAAGGAACATCACCAAATATTTCTAGAATTTATTTCACAACATGCTAATTTTTGGAATTAAAATACTCAAAACGACAACATGCATTTGAAAAATAAATAACTTTTCACAGAGATGGCCTCGACCTTGGAAAATTCAGGGAATGTTCCCAAGTTCGGAGGCTTCAAAGCCCTATGGTCTCATGCCATGGTGAATTGTATACATGCATGGAGAATTAAATGTATGCGGAGAGTAAATAAATCATAAAAAATAAAATACTTAATTAAATTAAATGATTTCTTTTCCACATTATTCTCCTCCGTTCACTGAGCGAGAGGGTATTTTTATTTTATTTTTGTGATTTTTCTACACGGAGATATGAATTTTTGAAGTTTAGGGAATTAAATAAATAGAAAAATACCCTAATTTTCTATTTATCCACGCGGCGCCGCGTCGACCTCGGCGGCTCAGAAACGCCGCGTGTCGCGCTCCCATTTGACGCCGCCATCCGAGTCGAGCGGCCGGGCCCCGCGGTTCTCGTACCGTCTCCCGGTCCGACGCAATCTCGGCCGTCCGTGCGCGCGTGTATCGAATGGACGGCATCCGTTCATCGTCCCCAAGTGTTCTCGCCGAGAGCCGTCCACACTAAATCCACTAAGATCTCGCTCGATTCTCGATGGATTTTCATGTTCTTATGCTCTATGGATTCGTCTTGAAGAGACGAACACATCTATACGGCTAACATGCATTGAAACTAAGGCATTTGAAATGGAGAATCTCCGAAGCTCGGGATGAATAGTTAACTCATACCTTAGCTCGGAGAAGTGTGGCTTCGATGCGAGAGTTGTTGCACCTTCGATTGGGTCCCGCGAGCTCCGGATGAAGTCTCCTGGTGCAGTGAATTGCCTAGCTATGAAAGTGACCACGGCCGATCACAAAGCTTGGAGAGTCTGGAGCAACTCGGGATGGCACGGAGATGGGGCTTTCGGTGGGAAACTTCTCCTCTTGGTCCGGTGAAGGTGTAGGACCGATCGATTTGAGGATTGGCTCACCGTGGCAAAGTGTCCTGGTTTTGGGTGGAATTTCGGTTGAGAAATTGGGCTACGGTTGGTGGGGATTAGGGCAAATCGACACCTGGGGATCAAGCCGCTCTAAGGATGGTGAAGGGTTTGGAACAATTTTGGCGAGTTTCGGCGAGGGTTTGTGCTTGGCTCTCCTCATGGCCGAGAGGGGTGGAGTTTAAATAGGAGCGGGCTGGGGGGCCTCCCGGGAGAGTTAGGGCTTGGGATCAGCTGCTCCGGTGAGGAGAAGATCAGCCATGGTGACCACTAGGGATGGGGCGGCTCGGCAAGTGAGAATTTCAATGTTGGCTCACATGTGAGCTCTCGGCCATGGTGTTTTCCGGCGGCCTCGGTGGCCGGCCGGCCGAGCATGGGTCACCCTCGAGGTCAGTGGGTCGGTGGCTGGAGGTTTGTGCGATCAATTGGCCATGGACATGTGTAAAGGCTTTGATCCGAAGTGGAATGGGGCATGGCTAGATTTGAACCTAAATGGGTCGACCCACCCATTTGGGCTAGGTGCACCACCCGAGGCCTGGTTTTGGCTGAGGGAAAAGTGATTTGGCTCAGGCATAATCGGTAGGGTCAAGTCACCATCCAAGCACAATTAGGCTTAAGCATGGTTTAGTGGAAACATGGAAGTGGTTAATCACCTTTAGGAATTAAGGAAAGAGCCTCCTCCTTTTGCCCAAAATGGCATGGTGACATGTAAAGAGGCTCTCATGGCTTGCATATGGCTTATGCATGGCTCCATGGCTCCATTTGGCTTGGGAAAAGTAAAGTCGATTTCATGGAAATGGATTTAAGGAAAATTTTGGTATTTAGGGGTGATTTGGCATGAGGCTTGATTTGGAATTATTTGATGATGAATTTAGGACTTAGGGATGATTTTAATTGAAAGTATGATGAGGGGAAATGTCATATGGGCCTTGGAAGAATTTTGGGCTTTTTTGAAAGGGTTTTAGATGGGCTTTTAAGATGGATTAGGAAAGTGGGCTCTTGAATTTTAAAATGGATTTTGGGATGAAATTTTGTAAAGAGGTTGGGCCAAATAATTATTGGGTTTAGCTCATGGATGTGTCATGAGTGACTTGAAGCAAATTTGGGGTAGTTTGGACTTGAATTGGGTTGGATTTGAATTCTTTTGGTGAATGGGCCAATGTAGGTCAAATTGGGCTAACTTGGGCCAATGTTGGGCTAGGGTTGAAATTTATGTAAAATAAATATTAAGAAATGTTTATGGGAGTGTTTCAAAGAGGTTTTGGCTTTGGTTGGGTTTTAATTTTGAGGTTTGGGCCTATTTGGGTTAGATTTGGGTTTAGGTCGAAATTGGGCTTTTTGATTTTGGGTTGAATTTGAGTGGGGTTTGGGTCAAAATCTTGGGCAAATCATGTTAGTGTTTTGTTTATGAGGATGTTAAGGAAGGTTTAGAAAAGATTTGGGGTTAATTGGAGTTGAATTGGGTTAGTTTGGGCTAAGTTTGGGTCATGGGTCCAAATTTGGGCTTTAAGGCCCAAAGTGAAATTGGATCCAAATGTCAATCAAATTGGACTTGGATTTGGTCTAAATTGGTATTGGGAATGTTGAATTGAAGTTTAGAATTGAATTGGACCAAAATTGGGGTCAATTGGGTATGTTTGGTTTGACATTGGGTCCACTTTGGGTTAAAATGGGTCGATTTGGGGGTTTTGACAAAAGTAGGGTAAATTGACAAAATTGGCCCATGGTGTAGTTGGACAAAATGAAATTGGGAATATTTGGGATTTTCTGGAATTTTCTGGGAATTTTCTGAATTTTTGGATTTTTAGGCCAAGAAGGGTATTTTGGGTATTTGGAGGGTATTGGGGGGTTTTCTTGGAATTTTTGGTATTTTTGGGTATGGATGATCAATTTGAGTGATGTGGAGGTGTTTGGGATTGATTTTGGAAAATTTTAGGTAATTTGGAGATTTTGCAAAAATTTGGGTAATTCGAGGGTTTTGGGTAGGTTTAGTAGGTGTAGGGTCCCGGGGTCAAAAATTGAAAATTTGGGAAATTGAAGATTGGGTGAATTTGGGTGGGGTGAAATCATTTTGGTTGAGCCATGAAGCCATTTCAAGCCCATATGAGCCATGAAAGGACTCATTTGAGGCATTCACTATGTTGTTCCTAACCCTGCTTGCGAGGGCTTAGGGGTTAAGGACCATCCATGTGAATCACCTACATGAGTCGGGAGGTTAAGTTGGGTATGGGTGTGGTTTTAGGAAGTGTGTGAAAATGTAGTGTGTAAGTGTAATGTAAGTCGGCCCCTTCATCGGACCGGACCACCGGGGGTAATCTGAGCGCCGAAGAGTCCTATAGGAACTCATCCTTTAAACTTCCACATTTGATTTCAACCCTCACAGGTGATTAGGGGTCTATAGTCAAGTTTGTGGAGTTTGCGGGGAGTTTAGAAGTGGTTTGAATTTCTAAAAGGCGGGTCCCAATTCTAGTCCTCTAAGATAGTCAAAGGAAAAGCCTAAGGCTAGATCCTAAGCACTAAAAAGAAGAAAAAGAAGACCTCATCAAAAATGAGGTCAACATACCCAAGAGAAAACGGCTTGGCTGAGGCTTTTAATAAAACTCTCGTCCAAATCCTAAAGAAAAATTTTGACGACAACAAAAGAAATTGGCATGAGAAGTTGTTAGAAGCCTTATGGGCCTACAGGATGACTTTCAGAACTCCTACTCAGTCTACACCTTACGCTTTAGTGTAGGGTCTGAGGCTGTCTTACCTTTAGAAGTTCAGCTTCCGTCACTCAGAATTGCAGTTACGAACAAGATCACTACAGAAGAAAATGCCAAATTCTGAGTAGAAGAATTGGAAAGCTTGGAAGGAAAAAGACTTTCAGCACAGCAGAATTTGGAACTGTATCAAGCCAAGATGATCTAGGCCCACGATAAACTAGTCCGTCCAAGGACATTTAAAGTCGGTGACTTAGTTCTAGTTCTCAGAAGACCTATTCTTGCACACCACAAGATAGGAGGTAAATTTGAGCCAACATGGGAAGGGTCATTCGTGGTCGAGACAGTCTACTCAGGAGGTTCCTACCAACTGGTGAATTGCCGTGGAGAACGACCTATGCTTCCAATTAATGGATAATATTTGAAGAAGTATTATGCAACCTGATGTTTCAAAGGATGAACTTAAAAAATGAGGTCTCATTCCTAGAAGCACGGGTAGAGTAATCATTTGCGACTGGGTCTGAACACAAAAAAAAAGGATGATAAAAAAAGAAAATCATTAACAAAAAATGTGTTAAAAAGAAAAAAAACGTGTGTAATTGTAATAATAAAATGTCAATCTTTCCTTTTAAATCAATTCATTCCTGATCTTTTCCTCATCTCTTGCTACTTTCTTTAAAAATTAAAAGAGATAAATAAGAATTTTTCATTAATAAATGTTTTTCTTATTTTTCTTGTTCTTAGTGCAGCCCCTGATCCTTTCCTTATTTTTTCGCAAGGAAATGTCGAACGGGCGGTTGGTTCTGAACTTTAGAAATGGCATGAGTCTAGCACTTCATGAAAGAGGGTGAGGGATGGAGCCGTGATCGAGATTGACTCTGACTTCACACCAGTTGGGCTACAGTATGAAGAAAATGATTGGAACGCGATTGATCGGGAAGAGTTCCATGGCCAAACAGTGATGAAAGTGGGAGGCCTAAGTCAGCAATCCGCCAGCAAGAAGAGAAAAGCAAACTCCGCACATGCAACGGGAGAAGATTAGAAAGTTAAGTCCGTTGTTGCTACAGCAGAGGGTAGGCTTGTCAGTGCCATGACCGCAGAAGTCCAAGGGGTAAGGAGAGCTACTCTCACTGCCACCCAGCGGAGGAACAAGAATCGCCGCATTTGCAAGATGTTAACCAAGTTTGCAGTAGATCAACATGAAGAGACAGTTGCTACCGTCAATACAAATACTCCGAAGAAATTGGTTTGTCAGGAATCGGAAAGGAGGAGATCAACTCCAAGGAAAGCAGAACAGATAAAGGAAATTCAAAGAAGAGCTGAAATAGAATCAGCGCCTTGATGCCAAGCAGATGCACCAGTTCCAAGGAAAGCGACACCGGAGGATGTCCCAACAAAGACTATCCCCGAGGAGCCAAGACATGCAGGAGAGCGTGCCGGGGTTGAACCATACATTCCCCAGTACGTTACTAGACCTTGTAGATTACAGATAATTTTGGTATATGATTTGGAAAGAATGCAAAATGTTGAAAAGAAAAATTTTGAAAACTTTGAGAGAATTGGAGGCAAGAGGATCAACATCTTAGAAGGCCTCAAGCTGGATACAGATGTATTCTCAGATTACGAGCAGCAACAAATTGTAGATTGCATCGTTGAACTTCAGAAAATGGGCTGAGCCGGCCGCCTGAGGGAAAAGACCTATTCAGAACCCCGAAGATAGATGCCAGGAAAAGGAAGAATTATAATCCAATGTGGATATTGCTACAACTTCACAGTAGACAGAAAAGGGAACCCACCAGGAATACTCCGTCGCAGTGAGGTGGATCCAATGACGAATATTATTAAAAGAATGGTACAGAGGATGATAACATGGAGGGTATTACCTGCAGATTGCATACCCAACAATTGCATCATTAACATCTACAAGGAGGGCGACTGCATACCTCCACACATAGACCATCATGACTTCGTCAGACCTTTCTACACAGTATCTTTTGTCAACCAATGTAACATCATGTTCGGATCTGACCTCTGGATTTTAGGCCCCGGTGAGTTCCGAGGGCATGTGGAGATACATTTACCGGTAGGTTCTGTCCTGGTGTTGAAAGGAAACGAAGCAGACATCGCAAAACATTGCATTCTAGGAGTGCCTGTGGAACGAATCTCTGTCACTTTTAGGAGAATGGATGACAGAAAAATGCCTTTCCACTTTCAGCCAGATCCAAAGTTAGAGAGTCTCCAGCCCTACGAGCTGTGATTTACATGGGAAATACCGCACCTCCAATGCACATCCATACGACATTCCTGCCAAGGATGACTTGGAAGGTGATGTTATTGTTTGTGTATCTCACTATTCAGACATGGATTTTGACAGCTGCTTTTAAAAGAAACTTGAAGAATCTTACACAATCCGTGTTGGATTTATATGGATCGTATGAGATATTGAATTCTCAAGGAAAATATCATCATGTTTTGGAGCAAGATGTATGATGTATTTTCGATGAGATTGGAATGAAAACGACCATGTCATGTTTTAGCTTCACCTCTTTTTGTGCAATTTGACTAGGAAACGCCATTAAGTTAAATGAACTTCGAACAAAGAACAAAGGGAAAATAAAAATAAATAAGAACAAAGGGAAAATAAAAATAAATGAAAACTCTTTTAAAAATCTGAATGTCAAAACGAACCCCAAATAAATGTGAACCCTAAATTGAAAATCAAGCTAAAATCAAATCACAACACGCGACTAAGACAAATTCCTGAATCTGAAATCACCAGCCTTCGGCTATTCTCAAATATTTCAACCCTTTAAACCTTCGAGACTGGAACCAGATCCCAGTTCTCTTTAAACCTTCGAGACTGGAACCAGATCCCAGTTCTCTTTAAACCTTCGAGACTGGAACCAGATCCCAGTTCTCTTTAAGCCTTCGAGACTAGAACCAGATTGTAGTTCTCTTTAAACCTTCGAGAATGGAACTAGATTCCAGTTCTCTTTAAACCTTCGAGACTAGTACCAAATTCCAGTTCTCCCCTTTCGAGATCGGTACCAAATGTCGGCATATTTTAGGTTGTATTGTATTTTAAAAGGGGGGTCGCCTAACAGAAGTTGTCGGCGAATTTAAATTTTAAATTTGATTTAAATATATATATAATTTAGAAAGTAGTATTTGGCTTTGAAAATAATTTTTAAATTTGAAAGTTTTAAGATATGAGATTAAACCGATCTCACATCCCAAATAGTTTATATAAACGAGCACCGCACCACAAACCGTGTATCTATCCCTAAGGATAGACACACCGCTTGATGGTGGGGCTCGATCAAATAAACTAGAAGTTTTGTGACATCCGTTTGGTCCGCGAACCAATTTTATAAGCCGACAAATTCCCACGCTTAATATGAAAGTATCAAACGGGGTTTATATTACACGGGTTCTTTAAAATTCCCTATAAGGGCAAGCCCCATAGTTAATTACATCTTAAGTGACGGGAATCACCTAAGAAAACTCTCGATAATAATCGATAACTCGCTTTCAAGAATTTCAAAGTTTAAGGTTTTCAAAGATTGAATTTTGGAATTTCGATAGGGAATGGATCAAATTTTGGAACATTTTGTTTTGTGAATCCAAAGGAAGAAAGGTAGGAGAAATCACCGATTCGAAGTGAACTTCGGTAATTTCCGACTATCCTATTGTTTGGCTTGAGTTTAGGAAAGTCCTAATACTTATTTAAATGTTTTGATCTTGCCAATTTTAATTAATTAGGGCTTATATTTATATGATAAAATCAAACAAATAGCTCAGAAGATGTGAGGGTTTATTGTCGTATCGGACGACTACCTCGGAATCCTAAGACCGGTTAGGGCTTAATTTGCAATGCAAATGCCTAACGAAGAGTTGAGGATTTATGTTGCACTAGGCAAGCTACCTCAAAGTCCTATGGCTTGGTTATTTAATTCTAGGAAAGTTTTGCTGAAGTAGGTTCAAGTTTTGCTGACGACGATGGCCGTACTGCCCACCATGCTCCAAGTTCCTTGTTGTTGCAGAGGTTTAGTTTTAGAAACCATAAATCGGGAGATGAGAAAAGTGTTTTGGTTTAGAGAAAATCTTAATTTCCAAGTGTTTTTTACGTTTTAATTAAAACAAATCTTAAAGTTGATTATAACGACACCGGTTAAGATCCCACGGTTCCATCCTTCCGGCATCATTATTTTTATCGGATTCACTTAGTCCGGATGAATTTGCTAAACTCAATCGAATGAGTTCCACACTTTCATTTAGACCGTGGGAAATCCCGTTAGCAACACGTAGGTTACATCATCCGAGGTATTCCCGATCATCCAACGGGACGTTTTAATTTAGTTGTAATTGTAGTTTTGTGTTCTGTTTGTGATTAAATTTTGAGTTGTTTTATATTTTGAAATGTTGTGGCGGTGAGTTTTATCTTGCAATGACTTTTAACTTAATTTGGTTTCAGTTTTAGGGACTATCCTAAAGGTGTGGGTTTTCATGCAACTGTTGTTTTATCATGCAAGAAAAATAAAGTACATTTGCAAGAAAGTAAATTGCTGGAAAGTAAATTGCAAGAGAGCAAATTGCAATAAAAAATAAAAGCGTACCTGGAGGGTCTTCCCGTCATCCCAAGCTGCACTTAAAACACAATTAGAATATTTAAGCAAGTTCCTAGGTAAAGCTAAGGGAAGGGTTATGGTTTTCTACCAAATTCCTAATCCTATAGCTAGTCAACTCCTATGACGGCTAGGTTCTTTGTGTTTTTTTGTTTGAGGACGATTTTCTTCATCAAAGGACAATTAAGTCCAATTGTTCTTATAAATATCCTATCATATTGAGGAAGTGCTTAAGAAGAATCTTAAACATCTTTTCAATATTTTCGGGATTGTTTTAAGTCCAAATGAATTTAATTATATAAATGAATCGATCGTCCGAGGTTTTCAAGTCTTGTTAACTTGCTCGGTGAACTAGGACATTTGAATATCCTATGAGTGAGGTAACACTTCATTTGATGTTCCATTTAGGAGTTATAATAATCAAAGCTTTCAAGGGTAAATTAGTATTCAAATGATTTGATTTAAGTTAAAGGGTTTAAATTTGGAATAGTGTTCAAGTTGCTTTACATTTATTTTGAATTCTTTATGTCTTAGGTGATGTTATATTTAATTCAACTTAATTTAATTGAGTTTTAATTTAGTTTAACATAGTTCAATTTAATTTGATTTGGTGTTTAATTAATTTGATTTGATTTAATTTAATTTAATTTAATTTAATTGTTTAATTTAATTTAATTATTTAATTTAATTTAATTTAATTTAATTTAATTTAATTTTAATTTAGTTTAATTTGATTTAATTTTAATTTAATTTTAATTTACTTTATTTTTAATTTTAATTGAAATTTTAAAAGGGTTTAATAATTCAATTAAGTCTTTTAATGTTTTACATTTGAGTTATCATTTTAATTAAGAATTGAGTATTAATGATATAATTAATTTAGGGATTTTTAAATTAAAGAATAAATCTCTTCCTAATAAATATCCCTTATTTTAATAATTCCAATTCATTATTCCTCCAAATTTAATCTATTATTTAATTAAAGTTTAATCATTTTAAAATTATTTAATGGGTTTCTACCCTTTAATTATTTAAATTTCAATCATCCAAACCAGATTAAGATCAAATATTTTACTTGTTGATTTTTTATTAAACCTAAAGTTTTAATTAAGGGTTGAAAGTTTAATTACCATTTTACCCTTTAAGCTTAATAATTTCATAACTCACTAAATTGAACCCAAATGAACTTGAAATTTTTATGTGACTTCACTCATATGTCAATAAAGACATGAGAGGAGAAAATATGATTTTTCTGTATTTAATTTATTTATATAATTATTTTTGGTGGAAAATAGAGATTTTCGAGGAAAATTTAATAACATGACCAAGGGAAAGTTTCTGTCCTTAAGAAAATTAGGGGACATTCCTAATGACCAGAGAAGCACTTGGACCAATTTTGGTGATTTTTTGAATTATATTATTTTTATTATAATTATTTTGAGTTTTGGAGTGTTAATTAATTTAAAAAATAAAATAAATGTTGAAAATGGGTTTTATATTTTTCAAAAATCTCTCTGATATCAAGGAAACCAGAGAAACAAATTTTGCAATTTTCTGATTTTTCTATGATTTATTATAATTATTTTAGTGAAAATGCTAGAAAATACATTTTTTTAATTTTAAAATTACCTTAAAGCTTTAAAATTAAATATCTCACTAAATAGTACCTAGGAAAAATGTGGGATTTGCTCCTAAGTGATTAAAATTCAAAATGTGACATTTTGGTGAATTTTATTATTTTTTTGATTTTTATTATTATTTTTAATTATTAAAAGTATTAAAATATTATTAAAAATCAACTTTTTTAGAAAATTGAAATTTTAATTTTCTTAAGTTCCCCTGATATCAGAGAGGCTCCAAAACCAATTTGGTGAATTTTTGAAAAGTATTTTAAAAGTTATGAATTTTTAAAGCTTAAAATGGCTAAATGACTTAATCAACCCAATTAGTGGAGCTAGCCAAGTCCAATCGACCTCAAATTTTTATGGTGGATTCCTCTCGATCCTAAAGATCAGTGGAGAATTGATTTCAAGTCAATTTGATACCCGGTTAACTCTAATTAATTAAAGACCTATTTTGGGTGTTTAAGTCAATTAGGGTTGTTTTGAATGAACTAAGCCAAAATCTATTTTTCCTAGGGTTCTCTCGGTCATAAGGAACATCACCAAATTTTCCTAGAATTTATTTCACAACATGCTATTTACTGGAATTAAAATACTCAAAACAGTGACCCGAACTTGAAAAATCAAGAACTCTTCATAGGGATGGCCTCCGACTTTGGAAAATTCGGGGAATGTTCCCAAATTCGGAGGCTTCAAAAGCCCTATGGTCTCATGCCATGGTGAATTGTATGCATGCATGGAGAATTAAAACAATGCGGAGAGTAAATAAATTATAAAAAATAAAATACTTGATGAAATTAAATGATTTCTTTTCCACATTATTCTCCTCTCGTTCACTCGAGCAAGAGGGTATTTTTATTTTATTTTTATGATTTTCCTACACGGAGATATGAATTTTGAAGTTTAGGGAATTAAATAAATAAGAAAATACCCTAATTTTCTATTTATCCACGCGGCGCCGGCGCATCCTCAGCGCTCCGAAGGCCACGCGGCGCGCTCCCATTCGACGCCGCCACTTGAGTCGGCGGCCCGGGCCCCGCGGTTCTCGCACCGTTTCCCGGTCCGACGCCATCCGAGCCGTTCGTCCGCGCGTGTATTGAATGGACGCGCATCCGTTCATCGTCCCCAAGTGTTCTCACCCGAGAGCCGTCCACACTAAATCCCTAAGATCTCACTCGATTCTCGATGGATTTTTACGTTCTTATACTTCATGGATTCGTCTTGAAGAGACGAACACATCTATACGGTTAACATGCATTGAAACTAAGGCATTTGAAATGGAGAATCTCCAGAAGCTCGGGATGAAGAATTAGCTCATACCTTGGCTCAGAGAAGTGTGGCTTCAATCTAAGAGTTGTTGCACCTTCGATTGGATCCCAGCAAGCTCTAGATGAAGTCTCCTGGTCTGGTGAATTGTCTGGATATGATCTCGACCAAGCCCGATCACAAAGCTTGGAGGCTGGAGCAACTGGGTGGCCTCGGAGATGGGGCTTTTGATGGTGGACACCTTCCCTTGGTCCGGTGAAGGTGTAGAGCCAATCAATTTGGGGATTGGCTCACCGTGGAGAAGTGTCCTGGTTTTGGGTGGAATTTCAACTCCGAAATCGAGCTTACGGAGGAGAAATGGCGTGGGGATTTCACCTGGGATCAAGTGCTCTAAAGGTGGAGAAGGGTCCGGAACAATTTTGGCGAGTTTTGGCAAGGTTTATGCTTCTCTCCTCTCGTGGCCGAGAGGGGTGGAGTTTAAATGAGCTGGTCGGGAGGCCTCCCGGGGGAGTTAGGGCTTGGGATCGACCGTTTGCTCGGTGAGGAGAAGAACGACCATGGTGACCACTAGGCAAGGGCGCGCTCGGCAAGTGAGAATTTCAATGTTGGCTCACATGTGAGCTCTCGGCCATGGTGTTTTCCGGCGGCCTGGTGGCCGGCCGGCCGAGCATGGGTCACCCTCAAGGTCGAGTGGGTCGGGCTGGAGGTTTGTGCAATCAATCGGCCATGGACATATGTAAAGGCTTTGATCCAAAGTGGAATGGGGCATGGCTAGATTTGGACCTAAATGGGTCAACCCACCCATTTGGGCTAGGTGCACCACCCAAGGCCCGGTTTAGGCCGAGGAGAAAGTGATTTGGATCAGCTTGATTAGTGGGGTCAAGTCACAATCCAAGTACAATTAGGCTTAAGCATGGTTTAGTGGAGTCATGGAAGTGGTTAATCACCTTTAGGAATTAAGGAAAGAGCCTCCTCCTTTTGCCTAAAATGGCATGGTGACATGTAAAGAGGCTCTCATGGCTTGCATATGGCTTGTGCATGGCTCCATGGCTCCATTTGGCTTGGGAAAAGTGAAGTCAATTTCATAAAAAAGGATTTTAAGGATTTTGGATAATTTGGTGGAAATTTGGATGAAGCTTCATTTAGAAATATTTGATCATTGGTTTAGGACTTAGGGATGATTTTAATTGAAAGTATGATGAGGGGAAATGTCATATGGGCTTTGGAAGAATTTTTTGGGCTTTGGATTTGGTGGAAGTGGGCTTTTTAAAATGGTTTAAGGAATGGGCCCTTAAGTTTAAAAATGAATTTATGGATGGGAATTTTGTAAAGAGGTTGGGCCAAATAATTGTTGGGTTTAGCTCATGGATGTGTCATGAGTGATTTGAAGCAAATTTGGGGTAGTTTGGATTTGAATTGGATTGAATTTGGGTTAAAATGGGTGAAATTGGGGGTTTTGACAAAAGTAGGGTAAATTGACAAAATTGGCCCATGGTGTAGTTGGACAAAATGAAATTGGGAATATTTGGGATTTTCTGGAATTTTCTGGGAATTTTCTGAATTTTTGGATTTTTAGGCCAAGAAGGGTATTTTGGGTATTTGGAGGGTATTGGGAGGTATTTTTGGAATCTTTGGTATTTTTGGGTATGGATGATCAATTTGAGTGATGTGGAGGTGTTTGGGATTGATTTTGGAAAATTTTGGGTAATTTGGAAATTTTGCAAAAATTTGGGTAATTTCGAGTGGTTTTGGGTAGGTTTAGTAGGTGTAGGGTTCGGGGTCAAAAATCGAAAATTTGGGAAATTGGAGATTGGGTGAATTTAGGTGGAAAGAAATCATTTTGGTTGAGCCATGAAACCATTTCAAGCCCATATGAGCCATGAAAGGACTCATTTGAGGCATTCACTATGTTGTTCCTAACCCTCTTGCCGAGGGCTTAGGGGTTAAGGACCATCCATATGAATCACCTATACGAGTCGGAGGTTAAGTTGGGTATGGGTGTGGTTTTAGGAAGTGTGTGGAAATGTAGTGTGTAAGTGTAGTGTAAGTCAGCCCCTTCACTGGACCAGGCCACCGGAGGCGGTCCTAAGGCCAAAGAGTCCTATAGGAACTCATCCTTTAAACTTCCACATTCGATTTCAACCCTCTAGGTGATTAGGGGTCTATAGTCAAGTTTGTGGAGTTTGCAGGGAGTTTAGAAGTGGTTTGAATTTCTAAAAGGCGGGTCCCAATTCTAGTCCTCTAAGATAGTCAAAGGAAAAGCCTAAGGCTAGATCCTAAGCACTAAAAAGAAGAAGGGAAGACCTCATCAAAAATGAGGTCAACACCAAATTCCGACTCTCTTTTCGAGATTAATACCAAATTTCAAGTCTCTCCTTCTGAGACTGGTACCAAATTCCAGATTTTTTCGAGATCAGTACCTAAATTCTGATTCTCATCCTTTTCAATCGATACTTAAACTCTGATTCTCACTTCGAGGCTGGTACCTAAATTCCAGTTCTCTTCGCAATCCTGAGATTGGAACCTAAGTTCCAATTCTCATTTCAAATCCAGATTTCCTTGAATTGATTTTAAATTAAACCTCAATCAAAATTGAAACTCAGAACAAATCAAAATCTAAACTCACACATTAAAAAACTCGAAATAGAAAATGAAATGAAATTTAAATCAAATTTCCCCAGATCTTATGATCTGGAATTCACCTCCTTTTCTTTTCCCCAGCGAGAGTTCAGGGATCTCCAGTCTTGGAGATATACTCGATACTCCCCAGCGATAATGTGTTTAAACTCTGTTCTAAGTGTGTCACTTAGACATATGTGTTGGTTTTGTTGATCTCTTCAGTCAACACCAATACGTGTGGTGTGCTTGGTTAGCACACCACACCTATTGGGGGTCCATTTGTTGACCTCATTTTTGATGAGGTCTTTTCTCTTCTCTCTCCTTAGTACTTAGGATCTAGCCTTAGGCTTTCCCATTGACTATCTTAGAGGACTAGAAATGGAACCCATCACTTAGAAATTCAAACACCTCTTAACTCCCTGCAAACCCCATAAGTTTGATTGTAAACCCCTAAGTCACTTGGAGGGTCAAGATCAAATGTGGATGTTTAAAGGATGAGTTCCCTATAGGACTCTTTGGCCTTAGGACTACCCTGGGTTGCCTGGTCTGGTAAGGGTTTACCTTCACACATTACACTTTTACACACATTCCAAATCCTAAAACCATTCATACCTAGATTGACTTCCTGACTCATTTAGGTAATTCATATGAATGGACCTTAACCCTTAGGCACTTGGCTAAGAGAGTTAGGAACAACATAGTGAATGCCTAAAATGAGTCCTCTCATGGCTCTTATGGGCTTGATATGGCTTCATGGCTCAACCAAAGTGATTCCATTCTACTCGAACTTGATCAACCTTCATTTTTCCAAAATTTCAATTTTTGACCTCCGGGACCCTAAATCGACCAAACCTACCAAATACCTTTAAAACTACCCAAAATTTGCAAAATCACCTAAATTACCCAAAATTCCTCAAAACCAATCCTAAAAATTTCCCACCATTAAAATTGATCATCCTTAGCCAAATATACCAAAATCTCCAAAATACCCCACAATACCCTCCAAACACCCAAAATGCCCTTCTAACCAAAAAAAATCCAAAAAATTCAGAAAATCCCCAAAAAAATTCCTGAAAATCCCAAATATTCCCAATTTCATTTTGTTCAACTACACCATAAGCCAACTTTGTCAATTTAACCCACTTTTACCAAAACCCCAAATTTGACCCATTTTTAACCCAAGTGAACCCAATGTCCCACTAAACCAACCCAATTGACCTCAAATTTGACCCAATTCAATTCTAAACTTCAATTCAATATCCCAAATATCAATCTAGACCAAATCCAAGTCCAATTTGATTGACATTTGGATCTAATTTCAATTTGAAGCCTAAGGCCCAATTTTGGCCCATGACCTAAACCTAGCCCAAACCAACCCAATTCAACCCCAATTGGCCCCAAATCTTTTCTAAAACCTTCTTAACATCCCCAAAAACAAAACACTAACTTGATTTTCCTCAAATTTGAACCTAAACTCCACCCAAACGTAGCCCAAACCCAAAATCTCCTAAATTGGCCTAAACCCAAACCTAACCCAAATGGGCCTAAATTCCAAAATCAAAGCCCAACCAAAGTTAAAAACTCTTTGTAACACTCCCATAAATATTTCTAAACATTAATTTTACATCAAATCTAACATTAGCCCAACTTTAGCCCAAGTTAGCCCAATTTGACCCACTTTGGCCACTTTACCAAAAAAGTCCCAAATCAAACCCAATTCAACTCCAAATCACCTCAAATTTGTTTCAAATCACTCATGACATATCCCTAAACTAAACCCAACATTTGTTTGACCTAATCCTTCACAAAATTTCCATCCACCAATTTGTTTTCAAACCTAAAGGCCCACTTTCTTAAACTATTTTAAAAGCTCATTTTCACCAAATCTAGAAGGCCCAAAGTCAATCTAAAGCCTACATGACACTTTCACCTCATCATCCCTTTGATTTAAATCACTCCCTAAGTTTCAAATTCATCATTAAACTTTTATAAACTAAGCCACATGCCAATTTCCCCTAAATTCATCAAAAATGCAAAAACCCTTTTTCATGAAAGAAGCTAACCTTTTACAAGCCAAACGTAAGCCAAATGTGAGCCATTTACAAGCCATATGAAGCCATGAGAGATTTGACACCTCACCTAGTCATTTATGGCAAGAAGAGGGGAGCCTTTCCTAAGCCTTCATTAAGCCCTTTTAATCCCATTTATGCTACACTCTAAACCAAGTTTAGCCGCATCACCTTGGATGGGGACTTCACCACCCCTTCCTAGCTGACCCAAATGATTCTCCCTCAGCCCAAATTCAAGCCTTGGGGAGGTGCACCTAGCCTAAACCATGCCTTCGACCAAATCAAGCCAAAATAGGCCTTCCCCCCTTTCCACTTAAATCAAATACTTTACACATGTCTAAAGACAATTGACTGCACCAAACCCCAACCCTGAGTCCCCTGAGTCAGATGATGACCTGACTCTGGCCGGCCAGCCACCAGGCCTCCGGAAAACACCATGGATGAGGAGCTTGGAATGAGCCAAATTTCAAATTCTCATTTGTTGAGCTGCCCCACTCCAATTGGCCACCACAGCTCTTCATCTACTCCCTTAGGCAGCTGATTTCAGCCATCAATTGCCTCTGGGAAGTCCTGGCCATGGCTATTTAAACCAGCCACCCCTCTCGGCCTAAAGGTTGGCTGAAATCAACCTTCACAGAATCCCTCCAAACTCATCGCAGTGCTTCCCCTAGCCAAGAGTAATCCATCCTCACTGTTCTCCTGCCCTAAATCCCATTGATTGAGCTCAATTTTGGAGCTCAATTCTCAGGCCGGAATAGGACATCTCTCAAACCTCCACCAAAATCAAATTAAACTCAACCACACCTGCACATGACCAAGAGAAGGAGTTCCCCAGTGAAAGCCCCCTCTCCAGGCCACCCAATTACTCTAGCCTCCAAAGTCTGAAATCGGGCCTGGTTACTTTCATACTTAGACCTTTCACTATGGCCAGAGGCTTCATCCCTAGGCTCTTCCAGCTCCAACGAACGTGCCAAGCACATTCAGTTGAGGCCTAACATCCTGAACCAAGATATGGAGACTTCTCTTTAAACTGATCTTCCAACGATTCACCATTTTGTTTGCGTTAATTTCATAACATGTAAACCGTATGGATGTGTTCGTTTCTTCAAGATGAATCCATAGAGTATAAGAACACGAAAATCCATTGAGAAATAAGGGAGATATTAGGGTTTGAGTGTGGACGGTCACGAGTGCACACCAGTCAGAGACGACGACCAGCCACCGTTGGATCGAGCGTGTATCGACTGGATGGCTCAGATTGCATCGGACCAGAGAACGGTACCTGAACTGCGGGCCGCGTGACACTGAGTATGATGGCGGTGACGAATGGGACCGCACCGTGTGGAGCTTCGGAGACGCTAAGGTTGTCGTGGCGCTGAGTCGGATAAGTAGGAAAATATGAAATTTTTGATTTAATTAAATGCATGAAACTTAGAAAATCCATATCTTTGTGTAGAAAAATCACAAAAATAAAATAAAAATACCCTCTTACTCAGTAAATAGAGGAGAATAATATGGAAAAAGAATTGAGTTAATTTGATGAGTATTTCATTTTTAATTAATTATTTGCTCATTGTGAGTATTTTAATTCTCCATTTGCATAGACAATTCACCATGGCATGAGACCATAGGGCATTTGAAGCCTCTGATCTTAGGAACATTGCCTGGATTTTTCAAGGTCAGAGGCTATCTCTATGACAAGTTATGTAATTTTTAAGTTTATGTCACTGTTTTTGGTATTTTAATTCCATTAATTAGCATATTGCTTAGAAAATTGTAGAAAAATTTGGGAAAGTTTATTAGGACCAAAGAACCCTAGGATAATTATGTTTTGAGTTAATTCATTAAGAATAACCCTAATTGGCATAATTACTCAAAACTGAACTTTAATTAATTAGGGTTAACCACACATCAAAAGAACTTGAAAATAATTCTCCACTGATCTTTAGGATCAGAGGGACCTCACATAAAAATTTGGAATCAATTGGAAATGTTTAACTCCACTAAATCGATTAATTAGGTCATATGAGTAAAATTAAACTTTGAAAATTCTTAACTCCAAAAATACATTTCAAAAATTCACCAAATTGGTTTTATGACTTCTCTGATGTTAGGGGAGTCTAAAAAAATTAAAATTAAAATTTTCTAAAAATTTTCATTTTTAATCATATTTTCAATATTTAATAATTAAAAAATCATAAAAATCACAAAAATATTAAAAATCATAAAAATGTCATATTTCACCTCCTAATCACTTAGGAATAAACCAAATATTTTTCTCAAGTCTATAGGTTAAGATATTGAATTTTAAAGCCCTAAAACAATTTTTGACTTAAAAAATGAATTTTTCAACATTTTCACTAAATTAATTCTAATAAATTAAAGAAAAAATGAAAAAAATTATAAAATTTGTTTCTCTGGACTCCTTGAGGTTAGAGAGATTTAAGAAAAATATAAAATCCATTTTTCAACTTTAATTTTATTTTATAATTGATTAATACTCCAAAACTTGAAATAATTATAATAAATAAAATATAATTCAAAATATCACCAAAATTGGTCCAAGTGGTCCTCTAGTTAGTAGGAACATACCATAATTTTTCTAAGGATGGCAACTTTACCTTGGTCATGTTGTCGAATTTCCATTGAAAATCCCTATTTTTCACAAAAATAATTATATAAATTAAATTAAATTCAAAAAATCACATTTTCTCCTCTAATGTCTTAATTGACATATGAGTGAAGTGACATAAAAATTTCAAGCTCATTTGAGCTCAATTTGACGAGTTATGAAATAATTAAGCTTAAAAGGGCATATTAATAATTAAGAATTTTAACCCCTAATTAAAACTTTAGGTTTAATCAAAATGGGGGGGGGGTGTAAAATATTTGATCTTAATTCTTTCTTAGATGATTGAAATTTTGGAATATAAAAGGGTAGGAAATCATTGATCACTTTTAATAAACCAAAAAAAAAATGAAACCTTAATTAATTAAATAATTTGAATTTTGGAAGAATAATTAAAATTTTGGATTATTAAAATGGGGATATAATTTAGAGAGACTATAATCACTTAAACTAAAATCCCCAAATGAGTCACTTTAACTATATTTAACTCTTAATTAAACTTAAGATGATAATTGAAATTAATAAATTAATAATAAAGAAAAGGTGACCCTTAATTAAATTAAATCTTAAAATATTAAATAACTTGATAATTAAATTGAAATAAATTTAAAACATTTAAAAAATTATTAATTTCAAAAGTCACTTGAAAGAAAATTTAAAACAAACTTGAAACTTTAAAATCAATTTCAAAAAAAAAATTCTTAATTAAAAAAAAATCAAACCAATTAAAAGTTAATCTAGAATATTGAAATTAAATTAAAATTAAATCGTTAAAGTCTAAAGTAAATAATTTAAACTCCTCTTTCAATTCAAATAGTTTAAAATACTTAAGAGTAAAACAACTTAAACACTATTCCAAACTTAAATTTATTAAAATTTTATAACTAAATCAAATCACCTTAAAACATTAATTCTAATTTTAAATCGTTGAAATTCTTAATGAATTGATTTGCCCCTAAAGACTTTTATCATTATAAATCTTAAATGGAGCATCAAGAGAGGTGTCACTTCATTCATGGGATAATCAAATGTCTTAAGTTCACTGAGCAAGAGTTAAAACATAACTAAAAATTTCTGGATGATTGATTCATCTCTACAAAAAAAATTCACTTAGACTCGAAATAATCTCAAAAGTATTGAAAAGATGTTTAAGATTCGTCCTAAGCACTTTCTCAATATGATGAGATACTTTAGAAGAAAAACTGAACTTAATTGTTCTTTGATGAAGAAAATCATCCACAAAATATAAAGAACCTAGACGTCATAGGAATTGACTAGCGATAGGATTAGGACTTTGGTAGATAACTAGAACCTTCCCTTAGCTTTATTTAGGTATTTGTAATAAACATTTAAATGCTTTGATATGTGTTTTAAGTGTAGCTTGGAATGACGGGAAGACCCTCCAGGTACGCTTTTATTTTATTGTAATTTACTCACCAATATTGCACTTTACTTTTCTTGCATGTTAAACAAGATTGTTGCATGAAAATTGAAACCTTTAGGATAGCCACAAAATTGAAACCCAAAATTAAATTAAAAATCACAACAAGATAAAATCCACCGCCACAACATTCAAATTATAAAACAACTCAAAATTTAATCACAAACAGAACAACAAAACCACAACTACAACTAAATTAAAATGTCTCGTTGGATGATCAGGAATACCTTGGATGATGTAACCTACGTGTTGCTAACGGGATTTCCCACGGTCTAAATGAATGTGTGGAACTCATTTAGTTGAGTTTAGAAAATTCATTTGGACTAAGTGAATCTGATGAAAATAACGGTGCCGCAATTTTGGAACCGTGAGATCTTAACCGGTGTTGTTATAATTAACTTTAAGATTCCCCTAATAAAACAACAAAGATATTTGGACTTTAAAACTTTTCTAAACCAGAACACTCCTCTCATCTCCTGATTTTCACCTTCTAAAACTAAACCTCTGCAAGAACAAGGAGCTAGGAGCATTGTGGGCAGCACGGCCATCGTCGTCAACAAAACTTAAGTCTACTTCAGCAAAACCATTCTTAGAATTAAATAACCAAGCCATAGGATTTCGAGGTAGTTTGCCTAGTGCAACATAAATCCTCAAACTTTTTGTTAGGCATTTGCATAATCATATTATGTAAATTAAGCCCTAACCGGTCTTAGGATTCCGAGGTAGTCGTTTGGTACGAAATAAACCCTCACATCTTCGAGGCTATTTGTATGATTATGTCATACTAATATAAGTCCTAATTAATTAAAATTGGCAGGATTGAAACATTAAATAATTTTCCCAAATTGAAGCTAAACAATAGGATAGTTTTGGAAGTTGCCAATATTTTTCTTGGATCCTTAACTTCTCCAACCCCTCTTCCATTGGACTCTTAAAAGAAACTGTTCCAAATTTGATCTAATCCCTTTTGAAATTTTCAAAATCCAATCCTTTGAAAACTTTAAACTTTGAAATTCTTGAGAGTAAGACCACTGATCATTATCGAGAGTTTTCCTAAGTGATTTCCGCCATTTAAGATGTAATTAACTATAGGGGCTTGCCCTTATAAGGAACTTTAAGAACCTTGGTAATATAAACACTACTTAATTCCTTCATATTAAGCAGGGGAACTTGTCGGCTTATAAAATTGGTTCGCAGACCAAAAGGATGTCACAAATCTTCTAGTTTATTTAATTGAGCCCCATCATCAACCAGTGTGTTTATTCTTAAGGATAGATACATGGTTTGTGGTGTGGTGCTCGTTTATATAAACTATTTGGGATGTGAGATCGGTTTGATTCCATATCTTAAATTTTCAAATTTAAAATTATTTTCAAAATCAAATGTTACTTTCTAAACTGCATATATTTAAATTAAATTTAAAATTTAAAAAATTTGCCGACAATTTCTCTTAGGCAACCCCTTTTCAAAATACAACACAACCTAAAAATATGCCGACAGAGACACCATGGCCCGATTTCCACCAAGCCCGATTTCAAAGCTTGGCCGATAGAGAGAATGGTCGGCACAGTGAGGGGGCTTCCACCTGGGAGCTCCTTCTCTCAGTCCTGTGTAGGTGTGGGTGAGTTTAATTTAATTTTGGGGAGGTTTCGGAATTGTCCTAGTTTTTTGGGTGGATTTTTGAGTCGAGAAATTGAGCTCGTTAATGGGGATTAGTGGCAAAAAGACACTGGGGATCAATTGCTCTAGGTTAGGAGAAGGTCTTGGAGCAATTTTGACAGAGTTTTGTCTAAGTCTGGTTCATCACCTTGTTTGGTCGAGAAGGTGATGGGTTTAAATAGACAGGCTGAAGGGCCTCCCAGGGGGAGTTAGGGCTTGGGATCAGCTGCCTTAGTCAAGGGAAGAACAGCCATGGAGTCGAATTGAGTTGGGACAACTCAGCTAGTGAGTTTGAATTTTTTGAATCAAATGGGTGCTCTCGGCCTAGTGTTTTCTGGTGGTTGTGGTGGTGGTCCAGCCATGGTCAGGTCACCCTCAGGGTCAGGGAGGTCAGGGCTTAACTTTGGTGCAAGTAATGGAGGTTGGCCATGTGTAAAGAGCTTGGCTTTAAGTGGTATGGTGAGGGGGTCATTTTAGGTACAATTGGATCAAGTCATGGGTTTGGGTTGAGTGCACCACCCAAGGCTTGTTTGGGCTGAAGAGAATGTCAATTGGGTCAGCTTGATTATTGGGGTCAAGTCACAATCCAAGTACAATTAAGTTTAAGCATAGGTTAAGGGAAGCATAGGAATGTTGAATCAACTTTAAGGGAATTATTGAAGGGTTCTCCTCACTTGCCATAAATGGATTGATGACAAGGCCAAGCTATCATGGCTTCATATGGCTTGTGAATGACTCCATTGTGGCTTCATTTGGCTTTGGAAAAGTCAATTCATTTGCATGAAGAAGGATATTGGCATTTTTTGATGATTTTAAGGGAGATTTTCATGAGGCCAAGATTGGAATAATTAGATGATCAGTTAGAACTTTAGGGATTGATTTAAATCAAAGGGGTGTGTCGGCATATTTTTAGGTTGGTGTGTTTTATTTTGAAAAGTGTGCCGCCTAACAGAAGTTGTGCGGCGAATTTAAATTTTAAATTTAATTTAAATATATATATAATTTAGAAAGTGGTATTTGATTTTGAAAATAATTTTAAATTTGAAAATTTTAAGATATGAAATCAAACCGATCTCACATCCCGAATAGTTTATATAAACGAGCACCGCACCACAAACCGTGTATCTATCCCTAAGGATAGACACAATCGCTCGACGGTGGGGCTCGATTAAATAAACTAGAAGATTTGTGACATCCGTTTGGTGCTGCGAACCAATTTTATAAGCCGACAAATTCCCTTGCTTAATATGAAAGCATTAAACGGGGTTTATATTACCTGGGTTCTTTAAAATTCCCTATAAGGGCAAGCCCCTATAGTTAATTACATCTTAAGTGATGGGAATCACCTAAGAAAACTCTCGATAATAATCAATAATTCTGCTCTCAAGAATTTCAAAGTTTAAGTTCTCGAAAGGATTGAAGTTTGGAATTTCAATAGGGAGTGGATCAAATTTGGAACATTTTGTTTTGGGAATCCAAAGGGAGAAAGGTAGGAGAAATCACGGATTCGAAGCGAACTTCGGTAATTTCCCGACTATCCTATTGTTTGGCTTGGATTTAGGAAAGTCCTAATGTTTGTTTAAATGTTTTGATCTTGTCAATTTTAATTAATTAGGACTTATATTTATATGATAGAATCATACAAATAGCCTTGAAGATGTGAGGGTTTATGTCGTATCGGACGACTACCTCGGAATCCTAAGACCGGTTAGGGCTTAATTTGCAATGCAAATGCCTAACGAAGAGTTGAGGATTTATGTTGCACTAGGAAAACTACCTCGAAGTCCTATGGCTTTGTTGTTTAATTCTAGGAAAGTTTCTTGAAGTAGACTCGAAGTTTTGTCGATGACGATGGTCGTGCTCTGCCCACCATGGTCCGAGCTCCTTGTTGTTGCAGAGGTTTAGTTTTAGAAATCATAAATCAGGGGATGAGAAAAGTGTTTTGGTTTAGAGAAAATCTTAATTTCCAGGTGTTTTTTATGTTTTAATTAAAACAAATCTTAAAGTTGATTATAACGACACCGGTTAAGATCCCACGGTTCCATCCTTCCGGCATCATTATTTTTATCGGATTCACTTAGTCCGGATGAATTTGCTAAACTCAACTGAATGAGTTCCACACTTTCATTTAGACCGTGGGAAATCCCGTTAGCAACATGTAGGTTACATCATCCGAGGTATTCCCAATCATCCAACAGGACGTTTTAATTTAATTGTAATTGTAGTTTTGTGTTCTGTTTGTGATTAAATTTTGAGTTGTTTTATATTTTGAAATGTTGTGGCGGTGAATTTTATCTTGCAATGACTTTTAACTTAGTTTTGGTTTCGGTTTTAGGGGCTATCCTAAAGGTGTGAGTTTTCATGTAACGATTGTTTATCATGCAAGAAAAGTAAGTGCGATGCGGTTAAGTAAATTGCAATAATGTAAATTGCAAGAAAGTAGATTGCAATAAAATAAAAGCGTACTGGAGGGTCTTCCCGTCATCCCAAGCTGCACTTAAAACACAATTAGAATATTTAAGCAAGTTCCTAGGTAAAGCTAAGGGAAGGGTTATGGTTTTCTACCAAATTCCTAATCCTATAGCTAGTCATCTCCTATGACGTCTAGATTCCTTGTGTTTTGGTTTAAGGACGATTTTCTTCATCAAAGAACAATTAAGTCCAATTGTTCTTATAAATGTCCTAACATATTGAGGAAGTGCTTAAGAATAATCTTAAACATCTTTTCAATATTTCTAGGATTGTTTTAAGTCCAAATGGGTTTAATTATACAAATGAATTAATAGTCTGAGAATTCAAGTTTTGTTGTTATCTTACTCAGTGAACTAGGACATTTGAATATCCTATAAGTGAAGTAACATTTCATTTAATGTTCTGTTTAGGAGTTATAATAACCAAAGCTTTCGAGGGTAAATTGGTATTCAAATGATTTGATTTAAGTTAATGGGGTTAAATTTGGAATAGTGTTCAAGTTGCTTTATATTTAATTTCTTTCTGTTTTAGGTGATGTTATTTAATTCAATTTAATTTCATTTAATTTAATTTAATTGAGTTTTAATTTTAATTTAATTTAATTTAATTCAATTTAGTTTGGTTTGATGTTACATTAAATTAATTTGATTTGATTTAATTTTAATTTAATTTGATTTAATTTAATTTAATTTAATTTAATTTAATTTTATTTGATTTTATTTAATTTAATTTAATTTAATTTAATTTGTTTATTTAATTTAATTTAATTCATTTAATTTGATTTAATTTAGTTTAATTTAATTTGATTTTATTTATTTAATTTAATTTAATTTAATTTAAGTTATTTAATTTAATTTAATTTGTTTATTTAATTTAATTTAATTTAATTTAATCTTTAATTTAATTTTTAATTTAATTCAACTTTTAATTTCAATTTAATTTAATTTAATTTAATTTAATTTAATTTACTTAATTTAATTTAATTTTTAATTTAATTTTATTTTTAATTTAATTGAAATTTTTAAAAGAGTTTAATAATTTAATTTTAGTTTAATGATTAAGTCTTTTAATGTTTTGAATTTGAGTTATCATTTTAATTAAGGATTGAATATTAATGAGATGATTAATTTAGGGATTTTTAAATTAAAGAATAAATCTCTTCCTAATAATATCCCTATTTTAATAATTCCAATTTTATTATTCTTCCAAATTTAATCAATTATTTAATTAAAGTTTAATCATTTTAAATTTCTTAATGGGTTTCTACCCTTTAATTATTTAAATTTCAATCATCCAAATCAAATTAGGATCAAAGATTGTACTTGCTAATTTTTTATTAAACCTAAAGTTTTAATTAAGGATTAAGATTTTTAATTACCATTTTACCCTTTAAGCTTAATAATTTCATAACTCACTAAATTGAACTCAAATGAACTTGAAATTTTTATGTGACTTCACTCATATGTTAATAAAGACATGAGAGGAGAAAATGTGATTTTTCTCGTATTTAATTTATTTATATAATTATTTTTGGTAGAAAATAGAGATTTCCAAGGAAAATTTAATAACATGAACAAGGGAAAGTTTCTGTCCTTAAGAAAATTAGGGGACATTCCTAATAACCAGAGGACCACTTGGACCATTTTTCGTGATTTTTTGAATTATATTATTTTTATTATAATTATTTTAAGTTTTGGAGTGTTAATTAATTTAAAAATAAAATAAATGTTGAAAAATGAATTTTATATTTTTCAAAAATCTCTCTTATATCAAGGAAATCAGAGAAGCAAATTTTGCAATTTTCTGATTTTTCTATGATTTATTATAATTATTTTAATGAAAAAGCTAGAAAATATATTTTTTTTAATTTTAAAATTACCTTAAAGCTTTAAAATTTAATATCTCACTAAATAGACCTAAGAAAAATATGGGGTTTGTTCCTAAGTGATTAAAATTCAAAATTTGACATTTTGGTGAATTTTATTATTTTTGTGATTTTTATTATTTTTTAATTATTAAAAATATTAAAATAATATTAAAAAATCAACTTTTTTAGAAAATTGAAATTTTAATTTTCTTAGATTCCCCTAATATCAGAGAGGCTCCAAAACCAGTTTGGTGAATTTTTGAAAGGTATTTTGAAAGTTATGAATTTTTAAAGTTTAAAATGACTAAGTGGCTTAATCAACCCAATTAGTGGGGCTAACCAAGTCCAATTGACCTCAAATTTTTATGGTAGGTTCCTCTGATCCTAAAGGTCAGTGGAGCATTGATTTCAAGTCTATTTGATGTATGGTTAGCTCTAATTAATTAGAGACCTATTTTGAGTGTTTAAGCCAATTAGTACTGTTTTAAATGAACTAACTCAAAACCTATTTTTCCTAGGGTCCTCTCGGTCATAAGGAACATCACCAAATTTTCCTAGAATTTATTTCATAACATGCTATTTATTGGAATTAAAATACTCAAAAAAGTAACATGAATTTGAAAAATCAATAACTTTTCATAGGGATGGCCTCTAACTTTGGAAAATTCAGGGAATGTTCCCAAATTCAGAGGCTTCAAAAGCCCTATGGTCTCATGCCATGGTGAATTGTATACATGCATGGAGAATTAAAAGTATGCAGAGAGTAAATAAATTATAAAAAATAAAATACTTGATGAAATTAAATGATTTCTTTTCCACATTATTCTCCTCTCGTTCACTGAGCATGAGGGTATTTTTATTTTATTTTTCTGATTTTTCTACACAAAGTTATGAATTTTTGAAGTTTAGGGAATTAAATAAATCAAAAAATACCCTAATTTTCTATTTATCCACGCGGCGCCGCGTCAACCTCGGCAGCTCCGAAACGCCGCGTGGTGCGCTCCCATTCGACGCCGCCATCTGACTCAGCGCTCCCGGGGCCCGCTGTATGGTTCCGTCTTCGGATCCGACGCGATCCTGGCCGTCCGTCCGCGCGTGTATTAAATGAACGACATCCGTTCATCGTCCCCAAGTGTCCTCACCCGAGAGCCGTCCACACTAAATCCCTAATATCTCACTCGATACTCAATGGATTTTCATGTTCTTATGCTCTATGGATTCGTCTTGAAGAGACGGACACATCTATACGGCTATCATGCATTGAAATTAAAGCATTTGAAATGGAGAATCTCCGAAGCTCGGGATGAAGAATTAGCTCATACCTTTGCTCGCGAGAAGTGTGGCTTCGATCCGAGAGTTGTTGCACCTTCGATTGGATCCCGAGCAAGCTCCGCGATGAAGTCTCCTGGTCCGGTGAATTGTCTCAGGTGTGATTTCGACCAAGCCCGATCACAAAGCTCGGAGGCCTGGAGCAATCGGGTGGCCCGGAGATGGGGCTTTTGTCGGTGGACACCTTCCCTTGGTCCGGTGAAGGTGTAGAACCAATCAATTTGGGGATTGGCTCACCTGTGGAGAAGTGTCCCGGTTTTGGGTGGAATTTCGGTCGAGAAATCGGGTTTTGTCGATGGGGATAAGGGCAAATTGACACCGGGGATCAACTCGCTCTAAGGGTGGAGAAGGTTTGGAACAATTTTGGCGAGTTTCGGCAAGGTTCGTGCAACTCTCCTCTCTTGGCCGTGAGGGGTGGAGTTTAAATAGGAGAGGGTGGAGGGCCTCCCGCAGAGAGTTAGGGCTCGGGATCAGCCTGCTCTTGGCAAGAGAAGAACGGCTCCAATGGCCACTAGGGATGGGGCAGCTCGGCAGGTGAGAATTCCAAGTTGGGCTCACATGTGAGCTCTCGGCCATGGTGTTTTCCGGCGGCCCGGTGGTCGGCCGGCCGGGCATTGGTCACCATCTTGTTCGAGTGGGTCGTGGCTGGGTTTGGTGCATTCAATCGAGGTTTGACATGTGTAAAGAGTTTGATTTAGATGGAATGGGGGAGGAGCTAATTTTGAGTCTAAATGGGTCAACCCACCCATTTGGGCTTGGTGCACCCCTCGAGGTGGCTTTGGATGCTCGTGGGGGATCAAAGGGATCACTTGGTTTGGCATGGAGAAGTCTCCATCCAAATATATTTGGATTAAATTTAAGTTTAGGTGAAACATGATTAAGGCTAATGAGCTTTAGGGATTAAGGAAAGCCCTCCCTCTTCTTACCCAATATGGCATGGTGGAGTGTCCAAAGCTCTCATGGCTCACATGTGGCTCATGCATGGCTTCATGGCTCACCTTTGGCTTGGCAAAAGTTTGGTCAATTTCATGAAAATGGATTTTAGGAATTTTTGGTAATTTGATGGAAATTTGTATGAAACTTGATTTGGAATTATTTGATGATGAATTTAGGACTTAGGTAATGGCTTTAATTAAGTGGATGGCAAATGGAGATGTCATGTGGGCTTTAGGGTAGATTTTGGGCCTTTTGAAATGGTTTTAGATGGGCTTTTAAGATGGTTTAGGAAAGTGGGCTTTTGGATTTTAAAATGGATTTTGGGATGAAATTTTGTAAAGATGTTGGGCTAAATAATTGTTGGGTTTAGCTCATGGATGTATCATGAGTGACTTGAAGCAAATTGGGAGTGATTTGGGTTTGAATTGGGTTGAATTTGGGCTCTTTTGGTGAATGGGCCAATATAGGTCCAAGTGGGCCAAGTTGGGCCAATGTTGGGCTAGGGTTGAAATTGATGTAAAATCAATGTTAAGAAATTTTTATGGGAGTGTTTCAAAGAGGTTTTACGTTTGGTTGGGCTTTGATTTTGGGGTTTGGGCCCATTTGGGTTAGGTTTGAGTTTAGGTCAAAATTGGGCCTTTTAGCTTTGGGTTGAATTTGAGTGGGGTTTGGGTCTAAATTTTGGGCAAATCATGTTAGTATTTTATTTGTGGGGATGCTAAGGAAGATTTAGAAAAGTTTTGGGGTTAATTGGAGTTGAATTGGCTGAGTTTGTGTTAGGTTTGGGTCATGGGTCCAAATTGGGCTTTAAGGCCAAAAGTGAAATTGGATCCAAATGTCAATCAAATTGGACTTGGATTTGGTCTAGATTAGTGTTGGGAATGTTGAATTGAAGTTTAGAACTGAATTGGACCAGAATTTGGGTCAATTTGGTAGGTTTGGTTTGACATTGGGTTCACTTAGGGTTAAAATGGGTCAAATTGGGGGTTTTGACAAAAGTAGGGTAAATTGACAAAATCGGCCCATGGTGTAGTTGGACAAAATGAAATTGGGAATATTTGGGATTTTCTGGAATTTTCTGGGAATTTTCTGAATTTTTGGATTTTTTGGTCAAGAGGGGTATTTTGGGTATTTGGAGGGTATTGGGAGGTTTTCTTGGAATTTTTGGTATTTTTGGGTATGGATGATCCATTTGAGTAATGTGGAAATGTTTAAGATCAATTTTGAGGAATTTTGGGTGATTTAGGAAATTTTGAAAAATTTGGGTAATTTCGAGGTTTTGGGTAAGTTAGCGGGTGTAGGGTCCGTGGGTCAAAAATCGAAAATTTGGGAAATTGAAGATTGGGTGGATGTAAGTGGAGTGAAATCATTTTGGTTGAGCCATGAAGCCATATCAAGCCCACATGAGCCATGAAGGGACTCATTTGAGGCATTCACTATGTTGTTCCTAACCCTCCTAGCCAAGGGCTTAGGGGTTAAGGACCATCCATGTGAATCACCTACATGAGTCAGGAGGTCAAGTTAGGTATGGGTGTGTGAAAGTGTAGTGTATAGGTGTAGTGTGTGTGTAAGTCAGCCCCTTCACCAGACCAGGCCACCCAGGGCAGTCCTAAGGCCAAAGAGTCCTATAGGAACTCATCCTTAAACTTCCACATTCGATTTCAACCCTCTAGGTGATTAGGGGTCTATAGTCAAGTTTGTGGAGTTTGCGGGGAGTTAAGAAGTGGTTTGAATTTCTAAAAGGTGGGTCCCAATTCTAGTCCTCTAAGATAGTCAAAGGAAAAGCCTAAGGCTAGATCCTAAGTACTAAAGAGAAGAAGAGAAGACCTCATCAAAAATGAGGTCAACAGGGTGATGAGGAAAAATTTCATGTGGGCTTTAGAGCCAAATTTGGGCTTTTGGATTTGGTGGAAGTGGGCTTTTAGAATGGTTTAAGAAAGTGGGCCTTTAAATTTTGAAATGAACTTTTGGTTGAAAATTTGGTAAGGGTTGGGCCAAATAAATGTTGGGTTTAGTTTAGGGATGTGTCATGAACATTTTAGAAAAGATTTGGTATCATTTAAGGTGGAATTGGATTTAAGATGGGCTTTTTTGGTAAAGGGGCTAAAGTGGGTCAAATTGGGCTAACTTGGGCTAAGGTTGGGCTAAGGTTAGATTTGATGTAAATTTAATGTTGAGAAATGTTTATGGGAGTTTCACAAAGAGTTTTAAACTTTGGTTGGGCCTTGATTTTGGGATTTGGGCTTATTTGGGTTTATGGCGGGTTTAGGCCAAAAATGGGGATTTTGGTTTTGGGTTAGGTTTGTGTGGAGTTTAGGTTCTAATTTGGGGAAAATATTGTTAGTGTTTTGTTTGTGGGGATATTAGGAAGGTTTTAGAAAAGATTTAGGGATAATTGGAGTTGAGTTGGGTTAGTTTGGGCAAAGTTTAGGTCATGGGCCAAAATTGGGCTTTAAGCTTCAAATTGGAATTGGTCCAAATGTTAATCAAATGGGGCTTAGATTTGGTCTAAATTGATATTGGGGATATTGAATTGAAGTTTAGAATTGGATTGGATCAAAATTGAGGTCAATTGGGTTGGTTTGGTGGGACATTGGGTCCACTTGGGTTAAGAATGGGTCAAATTGGGGGTTTTGGTAAAAGTGGGCTAAATTGACAAAATTGGCCTATGGTGTAGTTGAAGAAAATGAAATTGGTAATATTTGGGATTTTCTGGAATTTTTTGGGAAATTTTTGGAATTTATGGATTTTTTGTTAAGAAGGGCATTTTGGGTATTTGGAGGGTATCGGGGGGTATTGGGGGGTATTTTTGGAAATTTTGGTATATTTGGCTAAGGATGATCAATTTGAGTGGGAATTGTTTAGGATTGGTTTTGAGGAATTTTGGGTAATTTAGGCAATTTTGCAAATTTTGGGTAGCTTCAAGCACATTTGGTAGGTTTGGTGGGTTTAGGGTCCTGGGGGTCAATAATTGAAATTTTGGAAAAATGAAGATTTATCAAGTTTGAGTAGAATGGAGTCACTTTGGTTGAACCATTAAGCCATATCAAGCCCATAAGAGCCATGAGAGGACTCATTAGAGGCATTCACTATATTGTTCCTAACCCTCTTAGCCAAGGGCCTCGAGGTTAAGGTCCATCCATATGAATTACCTACATGAGCCAGAAAGTCAAGCTAGGTATGAATGGTTTTAGGATTTGGAATGTGTGTGAAAGTGTAATGTGTGTAGGTCAACCCTCACCAGACAAGGCCACCCAGGGTAGTCCTAAGGCCAAAGAGTCCTATTGGGAACTCATCCTTTAAACATCCATATTTGATCTTAACCCTCCAAGTGACTTAGGGGTTTACAATCAAACTTATGGGTTTTGCAGGGAGTTAAGAGGTGTTTAAATTTCTAAGTGGTGAGTTCCATTTCTAGTCCTCTAAGATAGTCAAAGGGAAAGCCTAAGGCTAGATCCTAAGTATTAAGAAGAGAGAAGAGAAAAGACCTCATCAAAAATGAAGTCAACAAATGGACCCACAATAGGTGTGGTGTGCTAACCAAGCACACCGCGCGTATTGGCATTGACCGAAGAGATCAACAAAACCAACACAGACGTCTAAGTGACACACTTAGAACAGAGTAGAAACAAATTTCCTTTGGGGAGTATCGAGTACATCTCCAAGACTGGAGATCCCTGAACTCTCTCTGGGGAAAAGAAAATGAGGTGAATTCCATATCATAAGATCTGGAGAAATTTGATTTAGATTTCATTTCATTTCTATTCCAAGTTTTTTAATGTGTGAGTTTAGATTTTGATTTGTTCTGAGTTTCAATTTCGATTGAGGTCTAATTTAAAATCAATTCAAGGAAATCTAGATTTGAAATGAGAATTGGAACCTAGGTTCCAACCTTGGAATTATGAAGAGAACTGGAATTTAGGTACCAGCCTCAGAAGGAGAGAGTTGAAATTTGGTATCAATCTCGGGAAGAGAGTCGAAATTTGGCGCCGACCTCGAAAGGAGAGAACTGGAATTTGGTACCAGTCTCGAAGGTTTAAAGAGAACTGGAATCTGGTTCCAGTCTCGAAGGTTTAAAGAGAACAGGAATCTGGTTCCACTCTCGAAGGTTTAAAGAGAACTGGAATCTGGTTGCAATCTCGGAGGTTTAAAGAGAACTGGAATCTGGTTCCAGTCTCGAAGGTTTAAAGAGAACTATAATCTGGTTCCAGACTCGAAGGTTTAAAGAGAACTGTAATCTAGTTCCAGTCTCGAAGGTTTAAAGAGAACTGGAATCTGGCTCCAGTCTCGAAGGTTTAGAGAGAACTGGAATCTGGTTCCAGTCTCGAAGGAACTGGAATCTAGTTCCAGTCTCGAAGGTTTAGAGAGAACTGGAATCTGGTTCCAGTCTCGAAGGTTTTAAGAGAACTGGAATCTGGTTCTAGTCTCGCAGGTTTAAAGAGAATTGGAATCCGGAATCCGGTTCCAGTCTCGGTGGTTTAAAGAGAACTGAAATCTGGTTCCAGTCTCAGAGGTTTAAAGAGAACTGGAATCTGGTTCCATTCTCGGAGGTTTAAAGAGAACTGGAATCTGGTTCCAGTCTCAAGTTTAAGGAGAATTGAAATCTGGTTACAGTTTCGAAGGTTTAAAGAGAACTGGAATCTGGTTCCAGTCTCGAAGGTTTAAAGAGAACTGGAATCTAGCTCCAGTCTCGAAGGTTTAAAGAGAACTGGAATCTGGTTCTAGTCTCGAAGGTTTAAAGAGAATTGGAATCTGGTTCCAGTCTCGAAGGTTTAAAGAGAACTGGAATCTAGTTCTAGTCTCGAAGGTTTAAAGAGAACTGGAATCTAGTCTCGAAGGTTTAAAGAGAACTGGAATCTGGTTCCAGTCTCGAAGATCTAAAGAGAAATGGAATCTGGTTCCAGTCTCAAAGGTTTAAAGAGAACTGGAATCTGGTTCAAGTCTCGGAGGTTTAAAGAGAACTGGAATCTGGTTCCAGTTTTGAAGGTTTAAAGAAAACTGTAATCTGGTTCCAGTCTCGAAGGTTTAAAGGGTTGAAATTTGCTGTGGAGATTTGAGTTTAGTGGAAGATTTGGAATGAGACGTGAAAGTGTTTCACGTCTCACGAGGATCAATCAAAGTCTGATTATTTGGCGAAGGATATGAATCCATGCCATCAGAACCAATTCGAAAATTTTCGTGGTTCTTTGTCAGTAGATTCAGTCGACCTTCTGAAAAGAGGGAAGGAAATATGGAGAGTCAAAACGAGATTTGAGTGTAGCCGAAGGCTGGGGATTTCAGATTCAGGAATTTGTTTTCGTCGTTTGTTGTAATTTGATTTTAGCTTGATTTTCAATTTAGAGATCATTTTTATTTAGGGTTCATGTTTATTTTTAGTTTGTTTTGACATTCAGATTTTTTTAAAAAAGTGAGTTTTCATTTATTTTTATTTTTTCCTTTGTTCTTTGTTCGAAGTTCTTTTAACTTAATGGCGTTTCCTAGTCAATTTTTACAAAAAGAGGTGAAGGCAAAACATGACATGGTCACTTTCATTCCAGTCTTGTTAAAAATACATCATATAAGTTAATCCAAAACATGATGATATTTTCTTTGAGAATTCAATATCTCATACAATCCATATAAATCCAAAAAGGATTGTGTACGATTCATCAAGTTTCTTCTAAAAGCATCTATGAAAATCCATGTCTGAATAGTAAGATACATGGAAGATAACATCACCTTCCAAGTCATCCTTGGCAGGAATGTCGTTTGGATGTGCATTGGAGGTGTGCTATCTCCCATGTAACTCATAGCTCTTAGGGCCGAAGACTCTCTAACTCTGGATCTGGCTGGAAGTGAAAAAGGAATATTTCTGTCATCCATTCTCCTGAAAGTAACAGAGATCCGCTCAACAGGCACTCCTGGAATGCAATGCTTTGCGATGTCCGCTCCATTCCCTTTTAACACCATGACGGAACCTACCGGTAGTGGTATCTCCACTGGCCCTTAGAATTCTCTGGGGCCTGCTATCCGGAGGTCAGATCTGAACATGATATTGCACTGGTTGACAAAAGACACTGTGCAGAAAGTTCTAACGAAATCATGATGGTCTATGTGTGGAGGTATGTAGATGCCCTCCTTGTAGATGTTAATGATGCAGCTGTTGGGTATGCAATCTGCAGGAAATACCCTCCATGTTATCATCCTCTTTACCATTATTTTAATAATATTCAGCATCGGATCCACCTCACTAAGACGGAGTATCCCTGGTGGATTTCCTTTTCTGTCTACTGCGAAGTTGTAGCAACATCCGCACTGGATCGTAACTCTTCCTATCCCTGGCATCCATCTTCGGGGTTCTGAATAAGTTTTCTCCCTCAGACGACCAGCTCGGCCCATTAATGAAGAGATTTCGTTCGTTTATTTTAAATTTAAATAGAAATAGGAAAAGATGAAGAAAGATCAAGAGTGAGACTCGATTTGAAATGAAGGATAAAAAAATTTATTATTTCGATTTCACATGTTTTCTTTTAACATTTTTTTAAACGATTTTCTTTATCGTCCACTTTTTATATTTATATTTTTGGGTTCGGACCCTGTCATAAGTAATTACTGTGCCGGTGCTTCTAGGAATGAGGATTCATCCTTCGAAACATCAGGTTGTGTAATACTTCTTTAGATATCGTCCATTAATTGGAAGCATAGGTCATCCTCCATGTCAATTTACAAGCTGGTAGGAACCTCCTGAGTAAACTGTCTCGACCACGAATGGCCCTTCCCAAGTCGGTTCAAATTTACCACCCATCTTGCGATGTATAAGAATAGGTCTCCTTAGAACCAAAACCAAGACACCGACTTTAAATGTCCTTGGACGGACTAATTTATCATGGGCCTGGAACATCTTGGCTTGATACAAATCCAAATTATGCTGTGCTAAAAGTCTTTTACCTTTGAAGCTTTCCAATTCTTTTAGTCGTAGTTTGGCATTTTCTTCTGTAGTGATCTTGTTTGCAACTAGAATTCTGAGAGACGGAAGCTGAACCTCTAAGGGTAGAACGGCCTCGGACCCGTACACAAAGACGTAAGGCGTAAACTGGGTGGGAGTTCTAAAAGTCATCCTGTAGGCCCATAAGTCTTCTAACAACTTCTCGTGCCAATTTCTTTTGTTATCATCCAAGATTCTCTTTAGGATTTGGACGAGAGTTTTATTAAAAGTCTCAGCCAAGCCATTCTCTCTTGGGTAGTAGATTGTTGAATAGAGCCAGTTGATCCCGTGTCTTCTGACAAAATTGTTGATCTTCGTGCTTCTGAATGCGGACCCGTTATCTGAGATGATTCTACGCGGTACCCCAAAATGGTATACGACTTGATTCTTGAAAAACTGTAGCACGTGATGTGCTCTTACTTCTCTGTACGGTATAGCTTCTACCCACTTAGAAAAGTAATTTGTAGCTACAAGAATGAAGCGATGTCCTTTTGAAGAAGGCGGTTCTATCGGACCCACTATATCTGTGCCCCAACACTCAAACGGCCACGATGCGATTGTCAGATGTAGCAAATTTGATGGTTGATGTAGAACCACTCCATGCACTTAGCATTGGTGACAACTTTTGGCAATCTTCATGCAATCGGTCATCATTAAGGGCCAGTAGCACCCTAGTCTTTTAATCTTCATTTTCATTTTCAGACCCGACTGATGAGTGCCACAAAGTCCTGAGTGTACTTCTTTAACAATTTCACGAGCCTCGGACCCGCTCAGGCATCTTAGCCACATCTGATCAAAAGACCTTCTATATAACGTGTTGTTTATTAATGCGTAAGATAAAGTTCTTTTCTTGATTTGATGGGCTATCGACTTATCGTCTGGTAGGTTTCCGGTTTGCAAGTAGTCTATTAGTGGCTGTCGCCAATCTTTTGTATTTTCTGTCACTGCTGCAATTGTTTCTTCTGCTTTTCCTGATTTGTGTATTGTATCCATGTCGAGCTGTGATAGGACATGTCGTCCTTGAACTGACACTTCAACTGATTCATCCTGCAAGCAGGCAAATTCCTTTGCAAGGCGGGCTAACGCATCTGCGAGAGCATTTTCTCTTCTGGGAATCTTGTAGACTTTTACATTCGGAATTTGCTCTAACAATTTCATGGCATACTGAAAGTACTGTTCGAGTCTTGGCTTTAGAATTTTGTATTGTCCGGCGACCTGTTGAATGATCAACTGAGAATCCCCGTAGATGTTGATGTCTATTATCTCCATCTGATTGGTTAATTTCAGTCCAATTATGAGGGCTTCGTATTCAGCTTCGTTGTTCGTACACAGCTCTGTTAAATGGTAGGAATACCTTAACATTCCCCGCTCTGGTGTTATAAATATTAGTCTTATTTCTGCCTTATTGGGCACTATCATTTGTGATTCTTTATCTTTATGTGTTGAAGATGCTCCGTCAAAGTACGGTTCCCAATGCTGATCATCGGGGTCTTCTAGGCTCATTATCTGCTTGTCTGGCAAGTCGTTGTTGAGAGCCGATTATGCCAGTAAAGGGTGTGCTACAAGGAAGTCTGCTAGGATTTGTCCCTTTACGACACGAAGAGAATGAAAGTTTTATCGAATTGCAATAGTATCATCGATCACCTGGCAAGTCTGCCGGAAAGTGTCGGACGGGTCATCATAGATTGCAATGGATTAAACTTTGAATTAAGGTTGACCTTATGAGAAAGCATGTAGTGCCTGAGTTTCTGTGCAGCGAAGATCAGGGCCAAACAGTGCTTCTCAATAGGAGGATACTTTACTTCCATCGGAATTAGACGACGGCTTAAGTAGTAGAGAGCATTCTCTTTTCCCTCTTCATTGACTTGGGCTAGTAGGGCTCCGAGAGAGTCATCTAACGCTGTGGTATAAAGTATCAGCGGTCTACCCGAGACTGGGGCTGCTAAAATAGGAGGTGTCATTAAATACTATTTAATGTCATCAAATGAATGTTGACATTTGGAGTCCCAAGTAAACTTGGCGTCCATCTTAACTAAAGCAGAAAAAGGCTGACACATTCCTGAAAAATTCGAGATAAAGCGTCGAAGATGTGCCAATTTTCCTTGAAAGGATCGTAGTTGTTTCAAGGTTTTGGGAGGTGGCATTTCTAAGACAGCTTTAATCTTCTCCGGATCGATTTCAATTCCACGATGTCGGACAACAAATCCTAAAAATTTCCCAGAGGTGATGCCGAAGGCACATTTCAGGGGAATCACCTTAAAGTTAAATTGTCTTAGGATTCTGTTTAGGCAACATGCAACTTTATCCAAACTTATGCTGATAAGCAGCTTATGCTGATAAGCAGCTGATCCTGATAAGCTGGCTGATCCTGATAAGCTGGCTGGCTGTTTGGTTTGTGTGTTTGGAAAACAGCTGATTTGCAGCTGTTTCTGGATAAATAACCATTATGCCCCTGAGCTGAAGCTGTCAAGCTGTTTGGTTATATATTTGATAGTTCAGAACCAAGCTAGTACAAACTCAAGCTGAACATGATAATGTTTTGACAAACAAATGTAGTACAAATGAAGTTCAAACATTATAAAGTTTAAAGAAGTCGAGCTAAAAAAATGCTGAAATCACCATCATTGCACTCATATATCATTAACCATAAATGGAACAAGCTGTGATACGCCAAAGGTCAAATTGTAAGCATGTCACAAATCTAATGGATTGCTATATTATGTCTTTCCTCCATTTTTGTTTTACAAATATTGAAGTTGAGTCTAATTTTTCATCTTATAGAAAAAAATGTTAATTAGAAACTAATTAATTCCAGCGTTGAAAATATAACAGGGGTTACCATTCATCTACATCCATAGCTGGAGGAACAACTGCAATGGTTAATGAATCACAACCTCCAACTTCTCAAGCTTCAAAACAAAACCCGCAGCCAATCACCACAACTGAAACTTCCTCTCAGAAAGCATCCCAAAACCCTTCAAATAAGTCCATAACTAACCTAAAGAAGCTTCCATCACCCCAACCGAAGCCCTCCATCCGCCCTAATCCTCTCATAAAAGCGAGCCTCCTTTGCCGCCGGAGGACGAATCGCCACTCCATCAAAGATCGCCTCACTATTCAAAGCCGCACAAGAAAAAAATGTTGTCCATATCGGACGCGGCGGCGGCTCTTCTCTTACGAGTTCGTCGATCACGGTACTCAGCCATGGCTCCGACTCATCTCGCTCGAGTGCAAGTCCTCGCAGTGAATTTATACCGTGCTTCTTGGGCTGAGAAACTTTGATCGGCATGAAAGCAGCGATCAGAAGGGAGAGGTGAGAGAGGCAGTTGCAGTCGAGCGAGGGAGAAACCGAGGGCACGGGAGGAAATATACGAGAAACGCAGATGGAAGATGCACGCCGCGGGGTAGGTCTCGCGGCCTGCGTCTAATAGAACAGGTGAAACTCCGTTTTTAAATCCGCGATACAAACGCATAAAACAAACAATACAACGGCGTTTTTAAAAACGAGGCTGTTGTTTTAAGCTGCCCTAAACGGGCCCTTAATCGCTCGAAAATAATTCTCAAATCATACAAGTGATCTTCCTTTATTTTGCTCTTGATGACCACATCATCCACGTAACACTCGACTTGGTTGTGAATGAGATCATCAAAAATCCTCGTCTTTGCTCTTCGATAAGTTGCTCATGCGTTCTTTAATCCAAACGGCTTCACTGTGTAGCAGTATACCCCGATCGACGTTCTGAAGGCTGTAAGCTTTTCATCTTCTGGTGCCATCTTTTTCTGGTTGTATCCTGATGATCCATCCATGAATGAGAAGACTTCATGTGTTGAAGCAATGTCGATCATCAATTCTAGAATTGGTAGAGGGAATTCATCCTTTGGACAAGCTTTGTTCGAATCTCTGAAATCCACACAGATTCTAATCTGACCATTCTTCTTTCTGACTGGTACCACATTGGCTAACCAAGTTGGATATTGTTCGTCACGGACAAATTTAGCGTCTATTAGCTTCTTAACTTTAGCTATAACTTGTTCAATCTCCAGACGCATTCTTCTCGGAGCTTGTCTGACTGGAACGGTAGTGGGATCTACTCCTAGCCTGTGAACTGCAACCTCTGGAGCTAATCCTGGCATTTCATCATAACTCTAAGCAAAATACTCCTTGAATTCCATCAATAGCTTGATTATTTCTTTGGAGTATTCTTTTTTGAGTAAGGAGCTAACAAAAGTCGGCCTAGGCTCTTCGCTAGTACCTAAGTTAACTTCCATTAACTCGTTTATTGTAGATTTAATTTCTTCTTCAAATTCTGGTGGAGCATCTCCGATTGGTAGATCTTTGAGATCTTCTGAAGCTTCCAAGCAGTCTTCATTAGGCTCGCAAGTGACGACCAAGAAAAATCCCGTATCGTCAACTGATCCTACTGTGCCGAATCCGAGACCATGTTTTGAATTGGGACGCCGACTGGCATTGTTCTATAATTTTTTGAAGTGTTGTGATCGACTTTTTGTCCATCATCGAGGTAAGACACCACGTTGAATTAAATTTTGAACATAGGGAGAATACCACTCAAAAGGCAATTCCATTAATTCAGAAGAAGTAACATCTTCAAATTGTCTATCATTTTCAGTTTTGGAAGAACAAGCACCACAGTAGAATTTAATCGGTTTAGTACCACCACCATGCACTTCCTTGACCACCATACCCTCGATCTTACTAGAATGGATCGGGGTCAGGGTCATAGTATGTATATAATGGTTAATCTTCTCGTACATTGATTTACATTCTTCATTCTTTTCATCTTCGAGAGAGATCTTGAAATGGGGTTTCTTTGGATTTATTTGCATTGCTTCTTTCTTGATTTCTTCTTCTTCAGAACTGGTCTCCCAATCAACATTGATGTCTGGTTTCTTCTGTCCAACTTTTTTAATGTCTATTCCTCGACCTCGTCCCCGGCCTCGACCTTGGGTGCGAGTTCTGGAGAAACCTTCACCATCTCGCCGTAAGGGAGTGGAGAGTAACTGTTGGACTAGAATTTTCAGCTCTTCATCGTCTTGCACTTCTTTTGCTTCATTTGGTACAGTGTTTCTGGAAAAGTTTATTTTCTTTGGAGGTGCGTAGTAGGCTGCATCTTCGTGAATTCAGATTTCATGCAAGGAGAATGGTTGCAAATCACCTTTGAAACACTATTCTCCTCCTTCATAATATTTTATGCACTGATGCAAAGATGATGGTACCATCCGGCTCTCATGGATCCATGGGCGACCCAGTAGAGCGTTGAACGATGTCTCGAAATCAATTATATGGAATTTTGCGGTTGTCTTTGCTAAGTCACCGGTCTTCATTAACAGTGTTATTGATCCAAGAGCTCTTTCTCCTTTCTGATTGAACCCTCTTAATAACATCTTGTCTTCTTCAAGTTCGTGATCATCAATTTCCAAATATGCTAATGTTTAAAGGCTCGTTATGTTGATTGATGCTTCTAGATCAACCAACTCTCTAGAGAGCGTAAACTTTCCAATAGTGACTGAAATGTACAACAGTTGATTGTGATCAGCCGTTCCGAGTAGTAGATCATTATTCATTAAGGTAACAACTCGCTGTTCTTTTAACGAGCAAACCTCGTCTAAGGAATTAATGGTCATTTGAGCTAAACAAATTTATGGATCAAGTAAAGCCTTGATCAGAATTTCTCCCATCTCCTTTGACAGGATCAGAGCTTCGTATATGCTTAGTTTGGCTGGTAGCTTCCTAAGATGGGCTAGCACGTTATAATCCACTTTATTACCGGGTTCTCCAATTTCTTCCCGAATGGGCAGTTCCTCTGTTGGGGTTGGCTCTTCTTGAGCAACCACCTGCTTTCCTTTATCCTTTGGACCCATTCTCAGAGGTAGAACTTTTCTGCTTCTTAAATTAACTTCTATTATTTCTTCTGAATCTGGTGTTAAATCTGCCGGTGTCTCCCCTTGAATCGAAATGACTGGCTCTTCTGCAGTTGCTTCGAAATCTGATGACTCTAATTCTATTACAATCGGAGCTCCTCAAAAATCATAAATAGACTCGTCGCTTGTTGAGCTTTCGTAGCCATCCTTGTGAACGTCTTCTCCTTCGTCGTGGTTATTGAGGTTTAGTATGATTTGAGAATCATTATTTATATCGAAATCTAGATCTGAATTAGCTTGGCTTTCTTTAGTTATGTAATCGTTAGAAACAGTCAAAACGTAGCCAACACCAAAACTCTTATCATTATAAGATCCCGCCGGGGCGAGCAAATAATCATACAGAGTCAGATGTTCAGGGAATTTCTCCCCTGAATCGGAAATAACTATCCTAGGATAAGCAGCCCCTAGTCTACTCTTTGGAGCCTCAATTTTCTTTTCTTTCATGATCTTTTCTTCCTTCTGGGGCGGTTTTTCAATCGCAAGCGATAGCACCGGCTCAGCAGGTTTCAAACTTTGAGTTGAAGCGTGCACCGAAGCGTTCGGGATATGGTCTAAGATTTTCTTTGAAGACTTTGTCCATACGGTACTCCATCCATCATCGGTCATGTAAGGGTCTATCGGAACAATTGCATCCATTGAAATAACATTGACAGAACCTCCCTTTTGGGGTTCCTTCATGTATTCCTTCGGGATCGATATGTTGCCTTTCGGAGATTGTCGTCAAGCCAAATGTTGAAAGTGATGGAATCCTCTATCTTATGCCCAAGCATCCGGTGGTAAGGGCAATAGTTTGGATGATCTTTCTTATTGACTTCTTCCGGCCTCTTGGGCTTTGCTAGCTGAAAGTCGGGCGTCTTCATTAAACTGCGGAACATCTTCGCTACTGCTTCAGTTTTGAATGGATATTCCTTATTCAAAAAATCATTCAGGGTACGCTGTGGATGAGGCGGTTGTTCATAATGCTGATGCGACCGATAGCTCGGTCGAGGCTGTTGGTAACCCTACTGAGGTTGTTGGTAGGTACGTTGCGGTGGTTGATAGCTAGGCTGTGGCCGTTCTGGCTATATCTGTACTGGCTGCTTGCCCTTGTCTACTGCCGCGACGATTCCAGACTTCTTTTCGAATGTTTTCACTAGTTTCTGTTTATCGGTCTTGTCCATAAAACTTAGCTGCTTTGCTTCCTCCTGTAAGCTCCCAGCCTTGCTAAGCAGCTTCTCGAATGTCTTGATTGTAAATCCTTTAAGGAGAAGTGCTATCGGGCTGTGGATGCATTTTAGCGAAATACCGATCACATGATGTTCCTGTAGCTGTGGTTCACACTTCATGCTTAAAATTCTCCATCGAAGTATGTAATCCACTAGAGTTTCGTTTGGTTTCTGGTGCTCCACCACTAGATCACCGATAGTGATGTGGTGCCGAGCCCCGGCAAACTGCTTAACAAAGAGGTTTTACAATTCTGCAAAGGTCTTAACTAAACCATTTGGCAATTCTACGTATCATTCGAAGACGATCCCTGACAAACTGCTGACGAACTGACGGAAGAGTAAAGCGTCACTCCCACCGGCATTGCAGCAACTAGCACGAAAATGTGCGACATCCTGCCGGGGGTTTCCTGTTTCATCAAAAGTCTTAAACTGAGGTGGTATGAAGCCTTTTGGGTATTGGACGACATCAAATTCTTTCGGGTAAGGTCTACACCTTTGAATAGATGCTCCACTCTTGGATTGTCCTAAAGCTTCTCGCACCTGCTGTTCTTCCATGTTTTAATGTCCTTTTCAGGAATCATGCTCTATGCAGAATTCTTCTTTGGTGGCTTGTCTCCGTTGATGGATGTGATCTATTTTCCTCTATCTACAATATGGATGATTTCTAGGGGTGTTTCTTTCTGAGGTTGTACCTGACTTTGGAGCATGGCTAAAGCAACAGCCATCTCTTCCATCCTCTTTGCCATCTGGGAAATTGTGACATCTCTTTCCCAAAGCTGTGCTCTGATCACTTTTGGTTCATCTCTTTCTGCAGCTATCGGAGCACCTTGCGAAGCTGATGATGCTCGTGTCTCAACCATGTTGACTTCGGCATACTCCTCATCTATGAATTTTGATGAATCAACTTAATTTTCCAACTACTCTCCTCTTTGTTTCGTCAACCGTCGGATATCCATCCTTAGCTTTCCTATAGCATCCTCGAGGGGTCTCTTCCACACGGTCTCGCAGTTGTCGTGTGACGACTATTGAACTTTTTTTTCGGGAGTTTCTTTTATTGCAGTAGAACTTCCTTCAGATTCAAGCCCTTTGAAGAGGCTTTTCTTCTCAGGACGTTTTGTTTGTCTCGGCTCGGTAATAATAGGTCGCCACACCATCCTTCTTGCAGCAGAAGGCCTGGGATCGGACGGTCTGTCGGCTATATGCTGGTAGGTGGTGTCGTCCCTAATATGATGGCCTGATACAACAACAGGTGAACTAGCTCTAATTTTCTTCCTTAATTTTCTACGACAATGATAGGCTCAACTCGCGGTCAGAGGCGGGATCTAGCTGGCACTCGTCCCATTCTTCTTAGGATTTTTGACAAGGGGCATCTTTCTTTCTTTGCCAATTTTTCTATCACAGCTTGTAGCCTAGCAGATGGCCTAGTCTTAACGCTTTATCTTTTGTAGTTACTATAGTATGCAGGTCGGGGTAATGTAGCGGCAATCCTTTGGACGTCTTCTTCATCCGATGCAGCAAAGAGGGGGTGAAACCTACTCCCTTCCAACAGAGGTATATACTCAGGCAGTTCAGGGATCTCTTCCAGAAAAGCAACTTCAGAGGCATTGGTTTTCTCAATCCTAGCTGTCTTTCTGCTTCTATTTCTCCTTTGAGTCCGAGTAAGGGGTGCAATTCTTGAACTGGACCCAATCTCGAAAACATATGGTATTGTAGCAAAATCTGTACCCTCCACGGTGACAGGATCATCACAGACTTTGATTTCCTTTCCCTTTAGTTTGGCTGAAGTCGGGGTAGGTGTAGAGATGACTAGACAGGTAGGGGTAGAGACAACAGTCCTCCTACAAATAACAGTACTTCTTTCAGCTGGAACCCTTTGCAGGGGAGGGAATTCTTGAGTCGACTTCAGGTTGAACTCAATCAGGGGTTTCTCAGTTTCTGGCACTTTGTCCATTAGTGCGAAGAGAGTGACGTCAGCGAACTTGATTTCTGTATTGTTAAATCCTTGTCCGAAAAGGATGATCCCATTGTCGGGCAGCTCATCCTTGTAAACGGCGAAGTCTATTCCATTGGTGAAGGAGAATATTAACTTTGGGGCAGACATTTTCTGTAGGGTATATTCTGAGTATTAGTCCTGAATTATGCTTCCTTTTGTCACAAAATTTAGGACAAAAAAAGAAACAATCCGAACATAAAATTTTCATTTATCTTAATGTATTTATGGTTTAAAAGAATTTGTTTATTAAAGGGTTATTTATTAGAAGATTTGTTTGTTACGAACGAAATGTTTAAAGAACAGAGGTTTATAGAAAAAGGAAGGGACCCGGTTCGGAATTGGAAAGGAAGAGAAAGTCTTATAAAACTTCTCAACCCGAGGGACCGCTCCTATGCTAACACCTATTGGGGGTCCACCCCAACCTCAGAAAAGAGGTAAAAAAAAGATTTTGGAACCTCTCTGTTTAGGGGTGTCTAAACAGTGGCTCCTAAATCCGAGAGAAATTGGCTATACCCGTTCAAGACAGAAATGAATGTGGCATGCCAACAGAAAGAATGGTAGTTTGGTCCACTAGGGATATGGACTCACTATCGATTTATGAAAGCAAAACCATCTGACTAAAATGGAGAGAGGAACTAGTCCCCAGCGGAGTCGCCAAAAGTATGTGCGGCTTATTTTTAGGTTGAGTGTCATTTTTTTTAAAAGGGGTCACCTATAGAAGTTGTCGGCGAATTTTAAATTTTTAATTTAATTTAAATATATATATATATATATTTTAGAATGTAACATTTGATTTTTTTAAAAAAATAATTTTAAGTTTGAAAATTTTAAGATTTGAAATTAAACCTATCTCACATCCCAAATAGTTTATATAAACGAGCACCACACCACTAATCGTGTATCTATCCTAAAGAATATACATGCTGCTTGATGATGGGGCTCAATTAAATAAACTAGAAAATTTGTGACATCCGTTTGGTCTGCGAACCAATTTTATAAGCCGACAAATTCCCTTGCTTAATATAAATGAATTAAGCAGGGTTTATATTACCTGGGTTCTTAAAGTTCCCTGTAAGGGCAAGCCCTTATAGTTAATTACATCTTAAATGTCCGAAAACACTTAAGAAAACTCTCGATAATGATCAGTACTTTTGCTCTCAAGAATTTCAAAGTTTAAGGTTTCAAATGAATTGGATTTTGGAAATTTCAAAAGGGATCAGCTCAAATTTGGAACAGTTTATTTTAAGAGTCCAAAGGAAGAGAAGTAGGAGAAGCTGAGGATCCAAGAAGAATCTTGGCAACTTCCCAAACTATCCTATTGTGTGGCTTCAATTTAAGAGTTTTTATTTAGTGTTATAATCCAGCCAATTTTAATTAATTAGGACTTATATTTGTATGACATAATCATAGAAATAGCCTTGAAGATGTGAGGGTTTAGGTCGTACCAAACGACTACCTCGAAATCCTAAGACGAGTTAGGGCTTAATTTGTATAATATGATTATACAAATTCCTAACGAAAAGGTTGAGGATTTATGTTGCACTAGGCAAACTACCTCGAAATCCTAATGCTGGTTATTTAATTCTAAGAATGGTTTTGCTGAAGTAGACTCAGGTTTTGCTGATGAAGATGGCTGTGCTGCCCACTATGCTCCAAGATCCTTGTTGTTGAAGAGGTTTAGTTTTTGGAAGGTGAAAATCAGGAGATGACAGAAGTGTTTTGGTTTAGAGAAATCTTAAAGTCCAAATGTCTTTAATGTTTTATTAGGGGAATCTTAAAGTTGATTATAACAACACCGGTTAAGATACCACGGTTCCATCACTCCGGCACCGTTATTTTTATCAGATTCACTTAGTCCAGATGAATTTACTAAACTCAATTGAATGAGTTCCACACTTTCATTTAGACTGTGGGAAATCCCGTTAGCAACACGTATGTTACATCATCCGAGTATTCCCGATCATCCAATGAGTCATTTTAATTTAGTTATAATTGTAGTTTTGTGTTCTGTTTGTGATTAAATTTTGAGTTGTTTTATATTTTAAATATTGTGGCAGTGAATTTTATCTTGTTGTGACTTTTAATTTAGTTTTAGGTTTCAGTTTTGTGGCTATCCTAAAGGTTTTAGTTTTCATGCAACAATCTTTTTTAACATGCAAGAAGAGTAAAGTGCAGCTCATACAAATAAATTGCAATAAAGTAAATTGCAATAAAATAAAAATGTACCTAGAGGGTCTTCTCGTCATTCCAAGCTGCACTTAAAACATATATTAAGGCATTTCAATATTTATAAAAAGTACCTAGGTAAAGCTAAGGGAAGGGTTTTGGTTGTCTACCAAATTCCTAATCCTATTGCTAGTCATCTCCTATGACGTCTAGGTTCTTGTATTTTGTTTAAGGATGATTTTCCTCATCAAAGAACAATTAAATTCAATTGTTCTTCTAAAACATACCATCATATTGAGGAAGTGTTTAGGACGAGTCCTAAACATTTTTTCAATATGTTTGGGATTATTTTTAGTCCAAATGAGTTTTATTGCACAGGTGAATTAATCATCCCAAAATTTAGTTTTGTTTCTTGCTCAGTGCTTTAGGATGTTTGATTATCCTATAAGTAAAGTAACATTTCACTTGATGCTTTACTTAAAGAGTTATAATGATAAAAGTCTTTAGGGGCAAATCAATTTATTAAAGAATTTAATGATTTAACATTGGAATTGGTGATTTAAAGTGGATTAAGTTAGTTATAAAATTTTAATAATTTAAGTTTGGAATAGTGTTCATGTTATTTTATTCTTAAGTGTTTTAAACAATTTGATTTGAAAGAGGAGTTTAAATTATTTAATTTAGATTTTAATGATTTAATTATAATTTAATTGCAATATTCTAGATTAACTTTTAATTGGTTTGATTTTTTTTAATTAAGAATTATTTTCATGAAATTGATTTTAATGTTTCAAATTTGTTTTAAATTTGTTTTAAGTTATTTTGGAAATTAATAATTTTTTTTTATGTTTTAAATTTATTTCAATCTAATTATCAAGTTATTTAATGTTTTAAGTTTTAATTTAATTAACGTTCACTTTCCTTTTAATTATTTAATTATTAATTTCAATTATCACTTTAAATTTAATTAAAATTTAAATATTATTAATGTGATTCATTTAGGGATTTTAGTTTAAGTTATTATAGTCTCTCTAAATTATATCCCAATTTTAATAATCCAAACTTTAACTTTGTCTTCCAAAATTCAAATTGTTTAATTAATTAAGGTTTACTTTAAATATTTTCAAGATGATTAATGGGTTTCTACTCTTTAATTCTCTAGGTTTCAATCTTCTAATGAAAATTTGAAAATCAGATATTTTACCCTCCCCTTGATTAAACCTAAATATTAATTAGGGTTAAATTTTTTTAATTACCTTTATGCCCTTTCAAACTTATTTATTTCATAACTCACTAAATTGAGCTCAAATGAACTTGAAATTTTTATGTCACTTTACTCATATGTCAATTAAGACATCAGAGGAGAAAATATGATTTTTCTAAATTTAATTTAATTTATATATATATTTTAATGAAAAATAAGGATTTTCAATGGAAATTCAACAACATAATCAAGGTTAGGTTTCTATCTTTAAGAAAATTAGAGGATATTCCTATTGACTAGGGGACCACTGGGACCAATTTTGGTGATTTTTTGAATTATATTTTATTTATTATAATTATTTTGAATTTTGGAGTGTTATTTAATTATAAAATAAAATAAAGGTTTAAAATAGAGTTTTATATTTTTCTTAAATCTATCTAACCTCAAGGAGTCTAGAAAAACAAATTTTATAATTTTTGGATTTTTCTTTGATTTATTAGAATTAATTTAGTGAAAAGATTGGAAAATTCATTTTTTAATTCAAAAAATTGTTTTAAGCATTTAAAATTCAATATCTTTACTTTAAGACTTGGGAAAAATATTTGGTTTGTTTTTAAGTGATTAGGAGGTGAAATATGACATTTTTATGATTTTTATTATTTTTATGATTTTTATTATTTTTAAATTATTTGAAATATTAAAATATGGTGAAAAATGAAGATTTTTAGAAAATTTTAAATTTACTTTTTTAAGACTTCTCTGATATCAGAGAGGCCTCAAAACTAATTTGGTGAATTTTTAAAGTGTATTTTTGGAGTTATGAATTTTTAAAGTTTAATTTTGGTTATGTGACTTAATTAATCCATTTAGTGGGGTTAAACATTTCCAATTGACACCAAATTTTTATGTGAGGTCCCTCTGATTATAAAGATCAGTGGAGTATTATTTTGAAGTTCTTTTGATGTATGGTTAACCCTATTTAATAAAAGTTTAGTTTTGGGTAATTAGGTCAATTAGGGTTATTCTTATTGAATTAACTCAAAATATAATTATCCTATGGTCCTCTAGTCCTAAGAAACTTCCCCAAATTTTACTAGAATTTTCTAAACAATATGCTAATTAATGGAATTAAAATACCAAAAATAATGACATAAACTTGAAAAATACATAACTTTCTTTAGAGATGGCCTCTGACCTTGAAAAATTCAGAGAATATTCCCAAGATCAGAGGCTTCAAAAGCCCTATGGTCTCATGCCATGGTGAATTGTCTATGCAAATGGAGAACCAATATACTGAAATGAGTAAATAATAATTAAAAATTAAATACTCATCAAAATAACTTGATTTCTTTTCCATATTATTCTCCTCTGTTGACTGAGCAAGAGGGTATTTTTATTTTATTTTTGTGATTTTTCTACACAAAGATATGGATTTTCTAAGTTTTGGGTATTTAAATAAATAAAAAAAAATCCATATTTTCCTACTTATCCACACGACACTGGCTCATCCTCGGCAGCTCCGAAAGCTCACGCGTTGCGCTCCCATTCGACACTGCCATCTGACTCAATGCTCTAGGGGCCTGCGGTTCATGTACCATTCTCTGGTCCAGCGTAATCTGGACCGTCCACTCGATACATGCTCGATCGGACGGCGCCTGGTCATCGTCTACGACTGGTGTGCACTAGTGTCTGTCCACACTAAAACCCTAAGAACTCTCTCATTTCTCAACGGATTTTCGTGTTGTTATACTCTATGGATTCTTCTTGAAGAGACAAACACATCCATATATTTTACCTGCTATGAAATTAAGCCAATTAAAATAGGGAATCACTGGAAGCTTGGGAGAAAGGAGAGGTCTATACCTTTGCTCTGAGAAGTGAAGCTCCAATCAAAGAGTTGTGGCACCTTCGATTGCACCCAAGGAGGCTCCAGATGAAGTCTCTGGCTCTGGGGAATTGCTTAGGCAAACTTCCACCAAGCCTGATTTCAAAGCTTGGCCGATAGAGAGAATGGCTGGCCTGGTGAGGGGGCTTCCACTGGGGAACTCCTTCTCTTGGTCCTGTGCAGGTGTGGGTGAGTTTAATTTGATTTTGGTGGAGGTTTCAGAGTTGTCCTGGTTTTTGTGTAGATTTTTGACTAAGAAATTGAGCTATGTTAATGGGCATTAAGGCAAAGGGACACTAGGGATCAATTGCTCTAGGTTAGGAGAAGGTCCTGGAGCAATTTTGGCAGAGTTTTTTTTTAATTCTGGTTCATCACCTTGTTTGGCCGAGAAAGTGGTGGGTTTAAATACACATGGCTGGAGGGCCTCCCAGGGGGAGTTAGGGCTTGGGATCAGCTACCTTGGTCAAGGGAAGAACAATTATGGAGTTTAATTGAGTTGGGACATCTCAGCTAGTGAGTTTGAATTTTTTTAATCAAATGGGTGCTCTCGGCCTGGTGTTTTCTGGCAGCTGTGGTGGTGGTCTGGCCATGGTCAGGTCACCCTCAGGGTCAGCGAGGTCAGGGCTTGAATTTGGTGCAAGCAATGGAGGTTGGCCATGTGTAAAGAGCTTGACTTTAAGTGGTATGGTGAGGGGTTATTTTAGGTCCAATTGGATCAAGTCATTGGTTTGGGTTGAGTGCACCACCCAAGGCTGGTTTGGGCTGAAGAGAAAGTCACTTGGGTCAGCTTGATTAGTGGGGTCAAGTCACAATCCAAGTACAGTTAAGTTTAAGCATAGGTTAAGGGAAGCATAAGAATGTTTAATCAACTTTAAGGGAATCATTAAAGGGTTCCCCTCTCTTGCCATAAATGGATTGATAACAAGGCCAAGCTATCATGGCTTCATTTGGCTTGTGAATGACTCCATTGTGGCCTCATTTGGCTTTGGAAAAGTCAAGTCATTTACACGAAGAAGGATATTGGCATTTTTTGATGATTTTAAGGGAGATTGTCATGAGGCCAAGATTGGAATAATTTGATGATCAATTAGAACTTTAGGGATTGATTTAAATCAAAGGGGGTGATGAGGAGAAATTTCATGTGGGATTCAGAGCCAAATTTGGGCTTTTGGATTTGGTGGAAGTGGGCTTTTAGAATGGTTTAAGAAAGTGAGCCTTTAAATTTTGAAATGAAATTTTGGTTGAAAATTTGGTAAGGGGTTGGACCAAATAAATAATTGGTTTAGTTTAGGGATGTGTCATGAACATTTTAGAAAATATTTGGTATCATTTAGGGTGGATTTGGATTTATTTTGGGTTTTTTTGGTAAAGGGGCTAAAGTGGGTCTAATTTGGCTAACTTGGGCTAAGGTTGGGCTAAGGTTAGATTTGATGTACAATTAATGTTGATAAATGTTTATGGGAGTGTCACAAAGAGTTTTCAACTTTGGTTGGGCCTTGATTTTGGGATTTGGGCCTATTTGGGTTTGTGGTGGGTTTAGGCCAAACATAGGGATTTTGGTTTTGGGTTAGGTTTGGTGGAGTTTAGGTTCAAATTTAGGGAAAAGCTTGTTAGTATTTTGTTTGTGGGGATATTAGGAAGGTTTTAGAAAAGATATGGGGTTAATTGGAGTTGAGTTGGGTTAGTTTTGGCTATGTTTAGGTCATGGACTAAAATTGGGCTTTAAGCTTGAAATTAGAATTGGATCAAAATGTTAATCAAATTGAGCTTGGATTTGGTCTAAATTGATATTAGGGATATTGAATTGATTTTTAGAATTGGATTGGATCAAATTTGAGGTCAATTGGGTTGGTTTGGTGGGACATTGGGTCAACTTGGGTTAAGAATGGGTCAAATTGGGGGTTTTGGTACAAGTGGGCTAAATTGACAAAATTGGCCTATGGTGTAGTTGAAGAAAATGAAATTGAGAATATTTGGGATTTTTTGGAATTTGTTTGGGAATTTTTGGAATTTATGGATTTTTGGTTAAGAAGGACATTTTGGGTATTTGGAGGGTATTGGGGGGTATTTTTTGAAATTTTGGTATATTTGGCAAAGGATGATCAATTTGAGTGGGAAATGTTTAGGATTGATTTTGAGGAATTTTGGGTAATTTAGGTAATTTTGTAAATTTTGGGAAGCTTCAAGGACATTTGGTAGGTTTGGTGGGTTTAGGGTCCCGGGGGTCAAAAATTGAAATTTTGGAAAAATGAAGATTGATCAAGTTTGAGTAGAATGGAGTCACTTTGGTTGATCCATGAAGCCATATCAAGTCCATAAGAGCCATGAGAGGACTCATTTGAGGCATTCACTATGTTGTTCCTAACCCTCTTAGCAAAGGGCCTAGGGGTTAAGGTTCATCCATATGAATTACCTACATGAGTCAGGAAGTCAAGCTAGGTATGAATGGTTTTAAGATTTTGAATGTGTGTGAAAGTGTAATTTGTGTAGGTCAACCCTCACCAGACCAGGCCACCCAGGGTAGAACTAAGGCCAAAGAGTCTTATAGGGAACTCATCCTTTAAACCTCCATATTTGATCTTAACCCTCCAAGTGACTTAGGGGTTTACAATCAAACTTTTTGGGTTTGTAGGGAGTTAAGAGGTGTTTACATTTCTAAGTGGTGGGCTCCATTTCTAGTCTTCTAAGATAGTCAAAGGGAAAGCCTAAGGCTAGATCCTAAGTACTAAGGAGAGAGAAGAGAAAAGACCTCATCAAAAATGAGGTCAACAAGCACCTCCCCTCTTTTATATGTTTTTCCAACAAGTTTATGTTCATCCACATATGCAATAGTATAACAAATAGAATATCATAAGAATGCATTACAATAAGTGCTTCACCAACCCATTTCATGCTAAACATGTAATTCTAGGAGAAAGAAAAAAAGCAAGCATCATATGTTTCTTTTCCAAACCTCCTCCAAAGTGCAAGTTAGAAAGGAAGCACGTAGCTAAAAGGGCTCCAAGATTTAGACTTAAGCCATACCATCAACACGATTCAGAGCATGTATTCCAAATTTCCAAGCATGCAAGAAATGTAAGCAAAAGCGGAGCATTAACACTTATTCATGAAATCTCATCTCAATAAAATAATCAAACCACGTGGTGAAGGGGAAAGAGTGGAGCCAAGGAAACTCCAAAACAACCTCTAACCCATGCTAACAATAGAAACTAGGACATGCCAAATTTCATAAGAAAGGTGTAGCGAGCATAAATAAGCAAGAATATAGAAAGTATAGCATGTCACTCAACCTTTCTGCCCAACCTTCTTCCCTTCTCTTTTCCTTTTTTCTCTTCTTTCTTTTCTCACATTACCTCTCTTTTCTCAAAAGCAAAGCAAACCCCACATTTTTTAATAGAAAGGTTAAGAAACATGCCACACTTCATTATGTACTCAATCATGCATTAAAGAGAGTAAGAAAGAAGAAATGGAATGCCACTTATAGATGCATATATCTCTTGAAGGAGTAAAGCTCAAAGCTTCAAGCAAAATACACTAAACATAGAGATGTTTTGTAACATAAAGTAGAGCGTATCAAGTTTTCCAAGCTAAGCCTATCCAACATAAAGAAGCATAGTTAAAGAGAGGCTATAAACTTCCACATTGCATGAATATGAAGCTTTGAAACATGGCTACTAATGAAAATTTTCACATAGGGGCAGCAAAGAGGAGTTAAAAACCAACTAATAAGAAATATACCAGTGCAATTTTTCATGTAGGTGCAGCATAAGAGTGATCTAAATCAACTCAAAGTAAATTCAAAAGTGCAGATTTTCTCTTTAGGAATGCATAAGATTGATCTAAATCAATTCCAAATGAAAATAAAAATGCAGATTTTTACTTTAGACTTGTATAGGATTGATCCAAATCAATTCCAAATGAACATACAAGTGCAGATTTTTACTTTGGGCATGCATAGGATTGATCCAAATCAATTCTAAATGAACATACAAGTGAAGATTTTTTACTTTGGGGATGCATAAGATTGATCCAAATCAATTCTAAATGAACATACAAGTGCAGATTTTTCAATTTGGACAGTATATATGTGATAGTATTTCTTCAAACGTGTAATGAGCATAATCAAAACAAGGGCCACAAATATATATGTAGCAATTCCCCTATGCACCAACAAACATTTTATGCTAATAGCCACCTACACAAGTGTCAAATGCATGTGAAATGTAGAACTCTTGGATGTAGCATGTACGTGTTTTAAAATTTGGTGAATTGTATGTAGAATGTAAAACCCTTGTGTGTAGCACATGGGTGTTTTAAAAGTAAAGTAAAGTGTCGTGTAAAAAGATGAATTTCATGTATGGAATGAGGTGAAGTGTGTGAATCAAAGCCCAAGGGTTATATGTATGAAAGCTTGGTGAAAGAAGTAAAAAATAAGCATGTAAGGTCTTATTTGTCAGGGTTCCAAACGTAAGTATTTTGTAATCCAAATTTTGCACAAAATTTCACCAAGCCATCTAATTAGTAAGCATGCTCTTTCATCCTACTAAGGCCAATATTAAATATTTAGGTAATGATGAACTTAAAGAAAAAATGGTAACTACATGAGTATAGCAAAACCATAACAAGCATTCCTCCTCTTTCTCAAGCCCAAATGAAACCGGGCCAATTACTTGATGCACAAATAGAAGCCCTAATGCGTAGAGTTTCAAAATTTTTTAAAGCCCCTTAAACTTTCTTGCCACCATGTATACAAATATAAAAACGAAACACAACAAACTCCACCTCTATGAACTTTCATGCTCATATTACCTTCACATGATATGATACCATTAGGAATAATAAAAGCATAACCATTAAATTTCATTAATCAACCAAAGGGGCGAAGGCACTAGCAAGCTCACCCATTCCTCCACCAATGTCTGAAGCAAAATCCAAACTTTCCCTTCATCATTTTCTTTTTTTCCCTTCATCATTTTCTTTTTAAAGAAGCTTGTAGCAATGTAAAATGAGGAAAGAAAACATTTCTCTAGCCTCTTAATCATGCTATCATTGTGAATAAAAGCAATAGAAGCATAGCCACCAACTTTCATGAATAAAAAAAAGGAGGCAAAGAAATTAGCAAGCTTAACCTTTCCTCCAACAATGCTTTAAACAAAATCAAACTTTCCTTTCATCATTTTTTTTAAAAGAAACTTGTAGCACATGATATGAGGAGAGAAAAGATTTCTCTAGGTTTTTAAACATGGAACCATTAGGAATAAAAATCAATAGAGACAAAGCCATAAAATTCATTGTATTTAACAAGAGGAAGCAAAGGCTTTAAGAAGCTTGACTATTTTCTCCACCAGGCCAAACATTAAGCATGACCAAACTTTCCTTTCAACATCCTTTCTTTTTTTTAAAGAACTTTGTAGCAATGTAACATAAGTAAAGAAATGATAGCTAAACTAACAATTAAACCATAGAATGAATCACTTCCAACATCAAATATCAAACAACCAAAGAGGTTAAGAAACTAAGGGGGTTACCACTTGGTATGAAGCACCAAAGGAAGGTAAAAACAAGTTTTTTTGAAGAGATTTGGGCAGCACCTCCCCAAGCTTCTTCAATTTTTAGCCAACACAAAAGGGTAAAAAAAAGGCCATTTTATAGAGAAAAGAAGAAGAAGAAGAAAGAGAGAAGAAGAAGATGAGGCCTTCAACTTACGTATGGGTAAAGAACCTTTGGTAGAAAGGAGATGCATCCACTAAACCTCCTTGGAGGTGATAAAGATGAAAGGAATGCAGAAAAGAAGTGACTAATGCCTGAAAGAGATGATGGATGGTTGCCATTGATGGGATTGAAGCCAGGAGAAGAGAAGCCATGCCTTGGAGAAGAAGCAAAGAGGGGCACACCATGGAAGTTTCGACCAAGCTAGCTAGGGTTCGGCCAGACTGAAATTTTCGGATAAAATGGGGAGAGGGGGCGTCATCTTGGGCTAGGTTAGGGAGAAAGCAAAAAAAATAAATTATTTAAATAATTAATTACTTACCCGAACACGCCGATTTTGGCACCGTTTGCTCGTGAGCAGAACCATAGCAAATTATATATCCTTCCCAAGTCGTTTCGACGTTCCAGACGCAACGGCACAGTCCATTTCATGATCCAGGGTTGTTTGGGCAACCTCATTAATGATCAGGTCAAAAACGTCAAATTTGGGGCTTTTGACGAAATCAGGTTAAATTGAGAAAATTGAGCTATATTGTAGTTGAAGAAAATGAAATTGGGAATTTTTCAATGGTTTTAGGAATTTTTAAGAATTTTTAGGAATTTTTGTAATTTTTTGAATTTTTGGCTAACTAGGGGTATTTTGGTAATTTTGGGGGGTTTTCTGGTTAAGTGGTAAAAAAGCTAAATTAAAGGCTCGGGGAAGTACAAAATGAAATTTGGAGCCAAACAGGAGTGTCCAGGGGCAATTATGACCAATGCGGACGATTTCACGAACTCCAGAACGTCTTTCAAGTATCAGTTTCTTTGGTTGCGAGGGGCCCATCGGTTGCTCTGAAGTGTGTCATGTTTACAGTCAAACGTCTCAATGAAATGAGGAGAAAGATTTGGAATGATTTTTGGAGAGCTTGGGTGATTCTAGGAAGTTTTGTGTTTTGGTGCCCCATTCAGGGGCAATTTGGTAATTTGGGCTAACTTGGGACAATTTTGGAAATTTTGGTAAATTTGGGTAATTTTGGTCAGTTTGAGTGGTGGGAGGTATTTCAGATTTTTTAGAATTTTGGAAATTTAGTGAGATTTTGGAAATTTTTTGGAGTTTTGGGATATTAGGGTATTTGGGTCATTTGGGAATTTTAAGGGCTAAGGGTCAAAGTTGGAGAATTTGGTAGGATTTTGGAATTCAATTTAGGATGTCAAGCTGTTTGAGTTACGAATCAGAAGTGACTCTCTTTGGTTCTCTATGTGTTATTCCTAGTCACCTTAGCCATAGGCTTAGGACGTGTGTTTCCAAAGAGTTAAGGGATCAAAATGGGATGTGTTTGGTTAAGAGTTGTAAATGTATAGTGTGTGAGTGCAGAACATGAGTCCCGGACCTCTCAGGGTCAACCCTATGGTCTGACCACCTATAGGGGATTTCACTTGACCATCCTTATGTTTAGTTTCTTTACTTTGATCATTAGAGGTTAGGCTTTAACATGTGAAAGCTCCAAGTGAGAAAAGCAAGCAAGTGGAATTTCTATGTGGTAGAGTTCCATGGCTAGTCTTCTATAAAAGTCACCAAGAGAGACCTATGACTAGACCGTAGGCTATATAAGAAGAAACTAGACCTCAACCAAAAGAGAGGTGAACAAGGTGGATATGGCATGTCAACTTACCATGGTATAACCTTCCCTACATGTTTTAAAAACTTTTTTAATGGTGTTAAGGAGAGAAAGCCACCTTAGCCCCCTTACTCATTGCATGCATAAATGGATTATCATAGTATTTAACCATGGTAAAAAGTTTATCCTAGTCTATGTTTCTTTTTATTGGACGATCAAAGAGGTGGCTAAGATAACCTTTGCCATGGCTAGCCACATCACCTTTGAGAGGAAGATGATTCATGCCTTGAAATGATAAGGTTTTGCCACTTCATTTTTCATGTTATCATGTCTTTTAACCATTGTTAGAAATATTATGATATAAAATTTTAATGGGTCAATTCATTTTTGATGGGTTATATGGGTTTTTTCTAACCTATATGAGGTCATCCATGATGTCATTAATGAGTTTAAAATTTTGAAAACCATTTATTATGTCATAAATGGTGTCAAGGGTCAAAATTTCTTTTCATGGCTGTTTGAATATAATTCCATTCTTAATTAATTATGTCATTAATTAAAATGCTGGAACTTATATTATTGGCTAACAAATTAATCAAAATAATTTTGAAATTTATTTGATTAATTTATATTATTTTTGTTCAAAATTAGGCATGGTCTTATTCTATGGCCTTTAATTATATTTCCCTTTTTTAATTAATTATGTCATTAATTAAAAATATTGAAAATTATATTTTGGCCAATAAATTAATCAAAAATAATTTTAGAATTAACTATTTGATTAATTTTATCATTTTTGTTCAAAATTGGGTATTTTGACCAAATTTGATACATGTTGCCTACAATTGATCATTTTTAGGGTTTAAGTCATTCAAAGACCAATGTAGTGAGTCTTAGTTTAAATTTTAATCATTTTCATTAATGTCATGTTGATCATGCCAATGTTTGTATTTGAAGTCAATTTTGTGGTCAAAGGGGCATGGGTTAGCCATTGTGATCAATATTAACCCTTTTAGGTCAATAATTGACCAATGGGGTCAATGTAGTTGTCTTTATATTATGTGTGGATTATTTTGACTAAATATTTCATTAATTAATCAAAAAGGTTAACTGATGAAGTGAATATAATGTTTTTGGGTCATGGCTTGATTATTTTTTACTTTTTGGTCAAAGGTGACCAATGTGGTGAATGTGATGGTCTTTAGGTATTTGGTTGGTGATTTGGGTCAATTTTGACTTTTTTGGGTCAAAAGTTGACTACTTGGGTCAATGGAGTGATCATTAGGTTGAGGATTGACCAATTTGACCAAAGTTGACTTTTTGGTTAAAAACTGACCTGTTGGGTCAATAATTGATTAAATCAGGGTTTTTCATTACTGATTTAATCATTTTGGGTTAAAGAAGGATTTATAGGGTTTGACCCTAGTCATTAGGGTTTAATGACTATCAGTGAGATTTAGGAAGTTACTATTGATATAATTCCTATCTCAAACTGACTTTGAAATGATCCTCACAAAAGTGAAGTCAACAATTAGCATTAGGATTGTTGGGTCTATTATTAATAGCATTTAAAGTCTCATAAGATGATTGAGAATCTACTATTTATCCCAATGAGTTTTCCTCTAACATCTGAGGCGTTTGAGAATAGTTCATTCCAAATTGATCCATTTTCTTTGAAATTATAGCAATTTGAGGAGCCAACATAGATATTGCATCAGAATCGTGAATACTAGCTACTCTTTTTGGATTTACCCGTTCAGAGGGCCATTCTAAATTGTTGGTAACCATCTATTCAATTAAATAATATGCCTCATAAAATGGTTTTGACATTAATGATTCACCAATAGTAGCATCAATAATCGATCTAAGAGATCCCCCTAATCCATTATAAAATATTTGAATTATTAACCAATTTGATAAAGCATGATGTGGACACTTCCTAAGGAGATCTTTAAATCTTTCTCATGCTTCATATATTGATTCCCCTTCAAACCGAAAAAAAGATGTAAAGTCGTTTCTAGGTTTAACTATTCTGTTGGAGGGAAATATTTTGACAAAAATTTTTGTGATAAGTGCTCCCCAAGTTCTGATAGATCCAGGTGCTAACGAGTTTAACCATGCCTTTGCTTTATCCCTTAATGAATAAGGAAAAAGTCTGATAGTGTCGTTTGACACTCCGTCATATTTAAATGCAGTACACAGTTCTAGAAAACTAGCAAGATGTAAGTTAGGATCTTCATTTGGTGTACCCCGAAATTGATTATTTTGATCCATTTGGATAATAACAGGTTTAAGCTCAAACGAATTAGTAGTTATATTAGGACTTTGAATGGTTAAATGCATTTCATTTGTTATAAGCTTAACATAATCTCTTAAAGGTCTAAGTTGATGTTCATTTTCATATCTTTGGATATCTAAATTGTTCACCATTTTGCTCAAATTTTTATATTTTTTTTTGTTGATTTTGAATTTTTCTAATAGTACGTTCTAATTCCATATTATAAGGTAATAAACCTTCAGATCCAAAACCACGAATAGACAAATACGAATTAAAGGTTTTCTGATACTACAAAATTTACTATTGCCTCTTTGACAACGGCGCCCAAAAACTTGATGCGTGACTTGCTAGCGTAAATTAATATTCAGAAAGTATTTTTAATTTAGTTATAAAGTATAATCAGATTAATATGAAAGCAACCAATCTTTAAGTATACGTATCGCTCAAGTAATACAAGACTCTAGTGGAGTCCTGGTTATCAATCCCACGGGGAGGGAGCAAACCTTATAGCGTAGCACATGATTCCAATATTCGAATTTGCAAATCACTAAGATTAAATAATACAATAACTAACGATTAAAGACGCAAGAGAATTTAAATTTACTACAGAACTTTACAAACTTCAGATTAAGTAACTAATACTATACTAATTTTTTTAATGTGAGGTTCAAATATAGAGAAAGTGTCCTCCCCTTACAATGATATTTTGGTGAGTGAATAATATAGATTTGTTTAATATTTGTATTGTGCCAAATAGGAGCATAGCTATTCTTTACTCTCTTCCGAAAGTTATAAAGAACATTGGCTAATCCTAGGTTTAGTCCCTAAATTTGTGGTTAGGTGGTAGGATATTGGCTCTCACTCCAAAGCTCCTACTTTCCTTCACCTGAAGACTAACTCTCGCTTTAGTTTCCAAACACTAGAATCAAATTGAAGATTTTAGTCTGTCACCATAAAATCTCTAATTCTATGCCCAACATAATTCCTTTTTTATTTGCGCCCAACCCCCATGAACTACATCACTCATCCATGGATATTAAATATAATCCTCACTTTTGTTGTAGAAAGCATAGCTCTTTCAGATCGTATGTTTCACAACGTATTTAACAATTTAATTGTCCAGATCAAAATGTAAATGAAGAACAAATTGAAAAATCATTACGTTTTCTATTCTTTCTTATGACACATCCAATCTAAACTATCACTTCACCATTTATCATTACAAGGAGAAAGACAAAGAAATCTAATCAAAATTCATGAGGAAAATGCAACAAAACAAAGGTTTTATATATAAAAGTAAATTCATGAAAAATGTTGTTGTATAATTAATCTAAGCTTCATTAAGAGTTTTACTAGCATAGTAAATAATCTTGAACATTTTATCATTCCTTTACCCTAAAACACATCTAATCACATAATCACTACCATCACACATAAGTTCAAATGGTTTCTGCCAATAAGGTGAAACAATTATAGGGGCTGACCCGACCCGCAAAAATGCAGTAATATTTGCTTCCAAAAGATGGCCAAAAACTTGACCTAATTTATAAATAGTGGCTAGTGTATAAAATCAAAATGTTGTAAAATTTTAGATAATATTTTACACACTAGGGGTACTACGCAATTATCGTATCGTTTCAAGTAATATAGGGTTTTCTTTTATAACCCCAGTATCGATCCCACAGAGAAGCGAGGTAAGAAATCCTTTAGGCTAATTCCAATCCATTTCTATAAGACCTAAATTTGGAATGTCGATTAAAAGGAGTTTTCTAATAACTAATCCTAAATTAAATTCTTAAATAAAAAAATAACTTATGGATAAATTAGTTTGGAGAAATTTGAGATATTAAAAATTACCTTTCTCTTGCAATTATATAGATAATGTGTAAGAAAGATATGCTTAGAATTAATGTAGTAGTGCCAAAAAGAAGCATTCTTATTCTTTACCCTTTGGTCCAGGCATAAAGAACATTGGCTAATCTATAGATCGGTTCAGGATGTTTTATTAGTAGAATGGGTTAATCTAGGCTCACACTACTAGATGTCTAGGGGTGGCTTTGGTCAGCCCTACCAGTGACTCGTTCCCTCTCTATAGATCAAATTATTAGAATTTAGTCTTTCACTCTAAAAACTAATCAATTCTGTACCGAATAAACATTATCTCACTATTTATTTGAACTTCACCTTGAATAACCCGCACAAGGCCTTCGACTACCCAATGATTCATGTGATATCTACTAGTTAAGAATTCATCTCCTTCTAGGTCTCAGAATTCTTCAACAGGTTTTAACAACACAAGTGATCAATTTGTAAAGTAAATGAAGATCTGGTATGAATATTATCACCATAATTTAATAAGAGAATATAAAAGCAAATCTTAATTCCTAAACATGCATCTATTTCATTACAAAATAAAAGTAAATGAAAATAATGGCATAAGAAGTAAAAGAATTGATAGAACTATATAATAAATTAAGTGTCAACATGAAACTTATTTTATTAGTTTTCTATTATATTTATGCAACTATCTGTCACCTAGAAGCATCTAATAAATAATTCTATCATAAAAATGATTTTCCTACACATGCCACTACTTTATATTAAAAGAAAGAGTAAAGAAAATCACTTACGAAACAAGGATAATTCACGACCGAAAACTTGGTTTAAAACAAAGAAAATCCACTATAAAGTGTTTACAACAATTACAAGAGAATGAAGAACACAATACTTAGCTTTTTCCTTCTGAAAGAAAGAAGAAGATCTCTCCACCAAAGTTTCCCACAGATCCATGCGACGCTCGTACATCCCTTACATAAATATCTCAAAATCCATCACCAATCTCTCCATAAGATGTAAAAATCTACATCTTCATAACTCTAAATGACTAAAATGACTAAGGGGGAAGAAAGAGACTATAGGATGCGATTTTCTCTAAAGGAGTGGCCTCCTATTTATAGGCTTCAAGGGTTGCCTTAAGGCACCTCTTCAAAACATGTCCAAATTCAATGAATCTTCTATAAGGTCTGTCTGGCGCCTAAACGTCGGAATCTGGGGCCTAGGCACCGGACTCCGTGCCCAAACAATCGTACCCCTTCACTTTGGGTCGCACCTCTTCGTGATTTAAACCACTCCAATGTGTCTAGATTCATTGTATCACATGTCCAATATATTAGGAATAACTTCCAGGATTCTAGAAGGTCAAGAAACTACTTAACACCTTCAAAATAACTCCCAAAGTCGTCAAAATCTGTCCAATAACCGTTTCTGGATGATTCTGGCGCCTAGGCCTTAATTCTGGTGCCTAGGCGCCGTTTTCTCCTCGCACTGGCGCCTGGGCGCCGGGTTTGGCGCCTAGGCGCCACCCTGTGCGCAGCTCCACTGTTTTGCTTCGTTTGGCTCCGTTTCAACTACGTTTCGACCCATTTCAGTTTCGTTGTGTTCCTAACATCTTCACCTACAAGATAGACATAAAAACAACATTTATCAAAAGTATAATTTCATCCAATAACATGTGAGAAATATAAAAGAAATTAAACATAGAAAGGCATATCAATATGTACTTAGTTAAAATCTTCTTCCTTTGCTTATTTTGGCTCAAAATTGCATAGTTTTTGCTTCATTTTCTATAAAATCATATTTTTATACTTGAAAACAAAAATATGCAAAATTATGAAAAATACCTTCCTTTATAGTGTAATATCATTAAAAATATGCATAAAGTGGGCATGAAATGAACACTAAAAATAGCTACTTTTTATGGATCAGGGGCTGTGATTAGTTTTTCTTTTAATAGTTCAAAGGAATTTAAATATTCTTCATTAAAATCTAATTTCTTATATTTTTTCTTAAAGTTGGCACAGAGGTTGAGTAATTCTTAAAAAGTCTTTAATATAATGCTTGTAAAATCTAGCATGTCCTAAGAAACTTCTTACCCCTTTCACAAAAGTAAGATGTGGTAATTTTTCAATAATCTAAATATTTGCAGGTTCAACCTTCATTCCAAGTTCAGAAATTTTATGCCCAAGTACAATTTCTACTGCAACCATAAATTGACATTTTTCTCAATTTAGAACTAAATTTATTTTCTCACAAAGGTCCAAAACTTTTTCTAAGTTTTTTAAATATATGTCAAATGAAGCTCTAAAAACAGAAAAATTATCCATAAATACTTCAATTCCATGATCAATCAGATTACTAAAAATAGACATCGTACATCTTTGAAATGTTCTAAGTGCATTAAATAATCAAAAGCACATTCTTCTAAAAGAAAAAGTTCCATATGGTCTAGTAAATGTAGTATTGTTTTTATCCTAAGGAGTAATAGGTATTTGATGATAATCCGTATATCCATCGAAAAAGCAATAGTACTTGTGTCTGGCAAGTCTATCCAACATTTGATCTAGAAAAGGAAGAGGAAAATGATCTTTCCTGGTAATGGTATAAGGTTTTCTATAATTAATACAAATTTTCCATCCATTAACTTTTTTTGTTGGTATAATCTTATTCCATTCATTCACATCAATAGTTACTTCTTCTTTCTTAGGGACAAAATGAATTGGACTTACGCAAGCACTGTCTGAAATTGGATAAATAATTCTAGCATCAAGTCATTTTAAAATTTCCTTCTTTACTACTTCTTTCATCATTGAATTCAATCTCCTTTATGAATCAGCTCTAGGTTTATGTTGTTCATCCAACAAAATTCTATGCATATAGATCGAAGGACTGATTCCTTTAATATCTGCTAAGGTCCAACCAAAAGCCTTTTTGTATCTTTTAAAGTATCCAATAAATTTTGTTCTTGATATTCGTTCAGATCTGAAGATACAATAACTGGGAAAGTAGATGATTCTCCTAAAAACATGTATTTCAAATGATTAGGAAGAATTTTCATTTCTAGTTTAGGAAGTTTTATGATAGATAGAATTAAACTTTTATCATCACTTTTGATAGTATCCAACATTCAAATCTTTCCTGAATATAGTCTAAATTTTCATTCTTCATATCTTCGAAATCATCTTCATTTTCCTTATCATCCTTACATTTCAAATCTTCATACTGTATTTTCTCTTCAAATATTTCTTTAAAATGATCGCTCTCAAATAATAATTTCCATTCTAAAGCATTCATCATCATTTTTTATTGAGAGATATTTCATTGATTTCAGAAAATTAAATGAAACCTCTTGATCATTAACTCTCATAGTTAATTCTCCTTTTCGAACATCAATCATAGATCTTCCAGTAGCGAGGAATGGTCTTCGCAAAATAATTGGAATTTTTTTATCTTCCTCCATATCTAATACAATAAAGCCCACAAGAAAGATAAATTTATCCACCTTCACTAACACATCTTCCACCACTCCTATAAGATAAGTAGCAGAACGATCAGCCAACTGAAGAGTCACAGATGTAGGTGAAATTTCTCCAATTCTCAATCTTTTAAAAGTTGAAAAAGGCATAAGGTTAATACTAGCTCTTAGATCACATAAAGTTCTTCCGAAAAATTTTTCACCTATAGAACACGACATAGTGAAACTACCAGGGTCTTTAAATTTTTCAGGAAGCTTTTTCTGAATAATTGCACTCACTCTCCCTTAAGTGAAACAGCCTCGTGATCTGTGAATTTTATTTTCCTTTTAAGAATCCTTCATAAAATTCTCATAATCAGGCATCTATTCTAATGCTTCAACAAAGGGAATATTTACCGTTAATTTCTTAAGGATTTCTAAAAATTTCGTAAATTGGTTATCCGTATTTTGTTTTTTTAATCTTTGAGGAAAAGGTGGTTGTGGTTTTTCTACAAAAATTTTTTTTGGTTTAAGCGAATATTCTAAGTCTAAATATAATTTATTAGTTCCTTTTTCAGTTTCCACCTTCTCTTTTCAGATCCAACTTTTTTTTTGCACTCTTGTTTCTAACTCTTTTCAACTCCTTATTTGAATAGCCTTAATTTGCTATTTGTTTTGATCTTTTGGTTTGATTTCAACATAACTGGGAAGAGTTCCTGAAGGCCTATAATTAAGTGCTAGTTTTAAGATCATATTTCTAGTGAGATGTAAATTAGGATCTTCATTCGGTGTTCCTCCAAATTGATTGTTTTGTACCATTTGGATAATAGCAGGTTTAAGCTCAAATGAATTAGCAGCAACATCAGGATTTTGGATAGTTAAGTGAATTTCATATGTTGTTGGGTTAGCATAATCTCTTAAAGGTCTTGGTATATTTTGATTGTTCGTCATTTTGTGAGGATTTTAGATTTTTTTATTGTTTTCAAATTTTTCTAACAGTAAGCTCTAACTCTAAATCGTAAGGCACAAAACCTATAAATCCACTACTACGTATATAAAGTTACACAAAACACACTAAGAAGTAAGCAAGCACACACACAATTACAAATTTTAAAGTAAAGGATTTCAAATAGTATAATTTCGATAATTACCATTTTATACCTTCCCCAGCAACGGCGCCAAAAACTTGACCGGGTGTTTCAGTGCTCCTAGATATACATTCTTTAAAACAATATTCAAAAGATAGTTCAGTTTTGTTTCACAATAAGATCAATTTTAATAATTAGATAGTCACCTCGTACACGCAATTATATGCATCACTCAAGTAATACAGGGCTGCAGTTTTGCTTTTCAATCCGACGAGAAAGGTCATAACTTATCAAATTATAGCCAAGATTTTAATTCCAATACTAAATTCACAATGCAAATTCAAGTACTATCTAAGTTTTTAGTGCAAATATAATTAAACTAAATTAACTACAATTACTTTCTAAACTTCTAAGCAAGACTAATAAACACATACTAAGTTTTGTATTGAAAGGTTCAAATATAGAGAAGTATCTTTCCTCTTGCAATGTGTCTATGATGAGTGATTGATATAGATTGATAGTAATTTTGTATTGTGCCAAATATGAGCATGAATATTCTTTACCCTCGTCAGAGTACCCCCTCTTTCAAGTAAGAAAAGAACATTGGCAAATCCTAGGCGTAGTCACTAAATCCAAGGTTAGGCTGAGAGGATATTGGCTCTTGCTTCAGAGCTCCTACTTCCCATCGTCTGAAGGCTAACCATAGCTTTATTTACCAAACTTTAGGACCAAATTGGGGATTCCAGCCTGTCACTCTAGAACCTCTAATTCGACGAGCATCAAACCATATTTCCCAATTTTGTTGCACTCAACTCCCATGAACTACGCACTTCATTCATGGACATTGAATGGATTCTCCACTATTATTATAGAACACTTAGTCATTTCGGATTGGAAGTTTCACAATAAATTTTAACAATTCAATTGGTCATATCGAAAAGTAAATGAAGTTTAAAGTGAAAAACCATCAAAAATTTTTAACATTTTATGACACATCAAATCTACATCAACACTTCACCACATCACATTGCAAGAAGAAAGACAAAGAAATATACTTAAAATTCATGAGGAAGATACAACACAACATGGATTTTATATATAAAAGCAAAGTCATACAAACAACAAAAGTAAATACAACTTATCTCACTTTCTTCCCTAAGTGAATCCCTTGAAGTTCCTTTCAATACTTTTCTCTCTTCTCTTCAACACTCAATTCAATCTTTAGAATAGTAAGGAAGAAGCAAACTCTCACTTTCCTCCTTCTCCTACAATCCTAAAAAAAGAATCCCTCTCAAAACAAACTTTCTACAAACCCTAACACACTCTCTTCACTCCTCTTCACTTCTCTTCACTTCTCTTTCACACTACACTCACACACACCTACTATACTCCCTCAAATTGGCATCCATAACTGTCTAAAATAGTCTAGAAATGAATTCCCTAAGAGTTTCCTCAAGCACCTCATCCAAAAGCATCCGAATACATTGAATTTGAGTTCCACCGACATTGGGTGTTGGCGGCGCTGGATAGGGTGTCGGCGGTGTTGAGCCACCATTTAATTCAATACTTCTCTAGAATTGGGTGCCGGTGACACTCATTCTTGCGCTGGCAATACTAGAAATCTTTTCTTTCCATTTTGCCTCTTTTTGCTCCAAATTCATTCCTTTCACTCTCTTTTGATCCAATCACTTAAAATTATCATACCTGCACCATAACATGAAGCATACATTTCTTTAAAGTGAAATATCACTAAAAATGAGTACAAATTGTATAGCAAAAAACCTAACATATTTTTGATGTATCAATGCTCTGTCACTTGATGATATCCCTTCGGAGCAGAAATATTTTTTTGCTTTTAAAGATTTCAATCCTAATAAGGCTCTCGGCTTGAATGGATACACCTCTAAGTACTATATTTACTGTTGGGATGTGATACACCTAAAATATATAATATTTTTATGCACATTTTCATACCTATTTTTAATGATATTGTACTTTAATGGAAGGTATTTTATGTTTTTCTTGCAGATATGATGAAAATGGATGGTCATGATGAAAGGAGCAAAATTGGATCAAATTTGGAGCAAATAAAGATGAAAAATGAAAATTTGGGCACAGGCGGCTAAGTGCTGCTGGGCCGGCGCTTAGCCGCTACAGTTAAAAATAAAAATTCAAATTAATTTAGGGCAAATTTCAAAGGGAATGGGATGCAACTCTTGGTGGTAACTTCCATAACTTCCTTTGGGTGGCAAGTTTGAATGAAGGGGTGCATCCTTTCGTGGATACATTGAATCTGGACACACTTTAAAGAGACACCAAGACACCTTTTGGTTTATTATTTAAAGAGAGTCTTAGGAAAGATTGAGGAACTCTTCCATTACCTTTTGAAGGGTTCCTTTACTTACAAGTTTTTTCATTATTTTACTTTTATTTTTCAAGAGTTTTTATTAAGATTAGGTGTAGAGAGTAGAAAGGAGAAAAGGGTCGGAGTGAAGTCTTCTTCTTCCCACTTCTTTTCTTTCTTTTAAGTTTAGTTTTTATTGAAGTCTGAAGTTATTCTGAGTCATCGGAGTTGGGAGATCTGCTCTGAGGGGTATTTTAGTGAAGATTTAAACTTTCAGAGGAACTTCTTGAGTCTTGTGGAGAGAATTTTCAGATAAGTGTTTACTTTTATTCTTACATTTAGTTTTTAAATTAATACTTATTTTTGTTTGTTGTTTTTCTTATCATTTTTAGTTTCGAATCCATGTGTTTTTGTATTTTCTCAATGCATCTGAGTAGTTTACTTTATCTTTTTCTTTCTTAAATGGAGAAGTAATTAATTTATGGAGAATTGTTGTGGAAAGTACAAGTGTTTAAAAGTTTGAAGAAGTTGTGAAGATTGATTAAGAAAACTTTGTTTACTTCTTAATTTGGCCTGTTAAGTTGTAGAATTTCTTGAGATTATGTAAGATCCAATGCAGTATTGTCTCATAAAAGTTAGTAAGAATCACATTAATTATATGGGTGAGAATTGTAGTCCATATAATTGAATGTCATATTAGAAGCTATTTTTATGGAAGGGAGTAAAATTAGAGGATTTTAACGTGACAGGCTAAAACCCCCCTAATTTGGTTTGAAGTTTTGAGTTTTATTATGAGAAGTTAGCCCCCAGTTGGTGAGAATCGAGGGAACTCTAGAGTGAGAGACTGGTATCTTCCCTCCCTAACCATGTTCAAAATTAAAAAAATTTCAAATTAACCTATGTTCTTTATAAAACCAAGCAAGGGTAAAAAACACATTTGCTTCTATCAGTCACAACACATTTGCTTCTATCAGTCACAATAATACTTTAATAATAATTACTACTTCATAAAAAGAAAGAAAAAGATGTTCTAGTTAATAGTATTTTACATACAGTGTTATTAGTTATTATAATTTTAAATTCTTGCTTAACATTTTATTAAGTGAATTTCAAAAGGCATATCAAATTTCAAAACTTTTCAAAATCAAGACATACTTTCAAAAGCCATAAAAAAGTAAAAAGATAATTTTTATGATTCCTTTAAAGATTTTCAAATTTTCCTTGTGGGTTCGATATCTCGGTGCTTAATCAGAAAGTCCTATAATACTTGATAAACGATACGTATACTTGAGTAGTAGCCACATTATAAATCAAAATCATCAGAATATATATATATATCCAGCGGAATCAAGTTTTTGTTGCCATTGCCAATTTTCATATCATATTTGTATGTATAAATATTCGGTACGGAGTCAAGTTTTTGGTGTCGTTGCCGGGGAAAATAATTAAATTTCATTTTAAAGAGAATTAAGAAATTCTAAATTTTTACTTTTCTTTGTTTTTGTTAGTGTGTAGTGTTTTGTTTTGTTTTATTGTTATATGCATAGTTCAGGTTCTGAGGGACTTGTGCCTTACGATTCTAAATTAGAAAGAACTATCAGAAAAATAAAATAAAATTTAAAATATAGAAAAAGATAAAATATTCAAGAAATGAAAAATCATCAAAATCAAAATGTAGGCATCCATCAAGAATTAAGACCTTTAAGAGATTATGTTAACCGTACAGTAGATGAATTTCGTGGTAGTATTCAAAACCCTGTTGTAGCTGCTAATTCTTTTGCTTTAACCTGCTATTATCCAAATAATCAGTTTGGGGGAGCAACAACTGAAGATCCTAATTTTCTTCTTGTTAATTTTCTAGAGTTGTGTGCTACTTTTAAATATGATGGTGTTTCGGATGATGATATTAGACTTAGACATTTTCTTTTCTCACAAAGGGATAAAGCTAAAATATGATTACATTTATTACCACCTGGATAAATAAGAACTTGGGGCGAACTGTCACAAAAGTTCATTGCTAAATATTTTCCACCATCTAAGACTACTAAGTTGAGAAATGATATAACATCTTTTTGTTAGTTTGAAGGGGAATCAATATATGAAGCATGGGAAAGATTTAAAGATCTCCTTGGGAAATGTCTACATCATGCGATACCAGATTGGTTAATAATTTAAACTTTTTATAATGGATTAGTTGGATCTCTTAGATCATTCATTGATGCTACTGGTGGTGGATCATTAATGTCTAAACCATTTTGTGATGCTTATGCTTCAATTGAAGAAATGGCTACTAATAATTTTTGATGGCCTTCTGAAATGTTAAATCCTAAAACGGTAGCTAATGTTTATTAAAATGATGCTTTTACAATGTTAGCAAATCAAGTTTCTATTGTATCAAGGAAGATAGACCAATTTGGGATGAATTTTTCTCAGCCAAATCTCATGATTGAAGAAAATTCATTAGGCCAAATGATTGATTCTTGTTCTTCACCAGAAACTGTCAATGCCATAAGTAAACCTAATAACCCATATTCCAATTATTATAACCCAGGTTAGAAGAATCATCCAAATTTTAACTGGAATAACAATAATCAGGTTGGTGTTAATCAACAATGGGGAAACAATCAAGTAAACCCATTGGGGAATTGGAATAACCAAGGTGATACTAATAATAGATTAACTTATCCTTCAGGTTATTACAATGCTTTACAAAATGAAGAGAAGAAGTTGTCTATAGAAGAAGTAGTATCACATATAGGAAATCAATTACAAATCTAAGGAGCAACCATCAGAAATATTGAAAATCAATAAGGACAAATTGCAAATGCCTTAAGTAATAGATCCCAAGGAATACTTTCAAGTAATACTGAAGTGAATCCAAGAGAAAAGAATAAAGAACAAGTAAAAGCAATTCAACTAAGAAGTGGAAAAGAATTGGAAGGTAGAGTTCAAAAAGAAACTGAAGTAGAGAAAGAAGAGATTGAAAGACTTAAAGTGGACGCTCCAAAAGGTTTTGAAAGACCTATTTCTCCACCTAAGGTTGATTTAGAAAAACCACCACCTCCATTTCCTCATAGACTTCGTCAACAAAAGTTGGATAAGTAATTTTCAAAATTCTTTGAGATATTAAAGAAGCTTAACATTAATATTCCATTTGTTGAAGCCCTAGAACAAATGTTAAGCTATGCAAAATTTCTGAAGGATATTCTTAATAAAAAGAGGAAGTTTGAAGAAAATGAGATTGTTGCACTTAATGAGGAGTGCAGTGCGATAATTCAGAAAAAGCTTCCAAAAAAACTTAAAGATCCTGGTAGTTTCGCAATTCCATGTGTAATCAGAGAAAGATCCTGTAGAAAAGCTTTATGTGATTTGGGTACAAGAATTAACCTTATGCCTCTATCAATATACAGGAGACTGGGACTAGGAGAAATAACACCAACTATTGTAACTCTGTAATTAGCAGATCGTTCAATCACATATACTAAAGGAGTTATAAAAGATGTTTTGGTAAAAGTGGATCAATTTTTTTTTCCTGTGGATTTCATTGTATTAGATATGGAGGAAGATAAAGAGATACCCATAAATTTTGGGGGAGCTTTTCTAGCTACAGGCAGAGCCATGATAGATGTGCAAAAAGGGGAATTAATGATGGGGATTAATGATTAGACTGTTACATTTAATATTTCAAAATAGATGAAATATCCTACTAGAGGTAAAAAAGATGAGTGTTGTAGGATGGATGTTATTGAATATTTAAGTAAATGTCATTTCAAATCAACTTATGAAGAGAAAGATGAAAGAGAAGAATTAGAATATAAGCAAGAAGAGGAGTTATTTGATTCTGAAGATATTCAAGAGGAAGATTTAAAGTATGTTCATGAAAGTTTTGAATTGTTGGATATGACTGAAAAAGATGAATCTTATGGTCCATCAATTGAAAAACCTCCTGAACTTGAGCTAAAAAGGCTTCCCAATCATTTGAAGTATGTTTTTCTAAGTGAATCCTCAACTTTGCCTGTTATAATTTCTTCAAAATTAACTGAAAAAGAAGAAGAGATTTTGCTTGAAATTTTGAAGAAGCACAAGAAAGCCATTAGATGGACAATTGCTGATATTAAAGGAATCAGTCCTTCAATTTGTATGCATAGAATTCTTATGGAAGATAATTGCAAACCACGGGTTGATCCCCAAAGGAGATTAAATCATCTCATGAAAGACATTGTTAAGAAAGAAATTTTAAAATGGTTGGATGCTAGAATTAACTACCCTATTTTAGATAGTGCATGGGTTAGTCCTATTCACTGTGTTCCTAAGAAAGGAGGAGTAACTGTGACTGTTAATGAAAAGAATGAAATGATACCAACAAGACAAGTTATAGGGTGGTGAATATGTATTGATTATAAAAAATTAAACCTTGCCACAAGGAAAGATCATTTTCCACTCCCTTTTCTGGATCAAATGTTGGATAGACTGGCTGGGCATAAATACTTTTGTTTTCTTGATGGATATACTGGTTACCACCAAATTCAAATTGCTCCTTAGCATCAAGAGAAAACAAAGTTTACCAGTCCTTGTGGTACGTTTGATTTTAGAAGAATGCCCTTTAGTTTATGTAATGCCGCTGCTATATTTCAAAGATGTATGATGGTTATTTTTTGTGATTTAATTGAAAAAGGGCTTGAAGTTTTTATGGATGACTTTTCAGTGTTTGGAATTTTGTTTGAATCATGTTTATAACATCTATCTAAAGTTCTAATATGATGTGAAGAAACTAATTTGGTCCTTAATTAAGAAAAATGCCAATTTATGGTAGTAGGAGGAATTGTTTTGGGACATCAGATTTCTGAAAAAGGTTTGGAGGTAGATCCTGCAAAAATTTAAGTTATATCTAATTTACCTTGCCCAACTAATATAAGGGGAATTAGTAATTTTTTAGGACATGCTGGATTCTAGAGGCATTACATCAAAAACTTTTCAAAGATTACAAAACCTTTACGTCATTTACTGGAAAAGGATGCAATTTTTAATTTTGATGATGATTGTCACAAAGCCTTTGAAACATTAAAAGAAAAATTAATCACCGAACTTGTAATAATTTCACCAAATTGGGAAAAACCTTTTGATTTAATGTGTGATGCTAGTGATTATATTATTGGTGATGTTTTAGGTTATAAATATGATAAAATTTTCAAAGTAATTTATTATGCCAGTAAAACTCTTAATGAAGCTCAAATTAATTATACTACTACTGAGAAAAAGTTATTAGCTATAATATTTGCCTTTGATAAATTTTGAACATATTTAATTGGAATTAAATGTGTGGTGCATATTGATCATTTTGCTATTAAATACTTAATGAAATGCAAAACAGAGATTGATAAGATGGATTCTTCTTTTGCAAGAATTTGATTTTGAGATAGTAGATAGGAAGGGTTCTGATAATCAAATTTCTGATCATTTGTCCGGGCTTGAAATTGAAAAATCTCTCTATGATATTGAAGAAATTAATGAACATTTTCTTGATGAAAAACTGTTCACTGGTAAAGAATTACGTGTTCCGTGGTATGCAGACATAGTAAATTTTATTGTTAGTAATATTATACCCTATGATTTGACATACCAAGAAAAGAAGAAATTTTTGTCTGGTGCTAAGACTTATTTTTGGGATAACCCATTTTTATATAAACAAGGAAATGATCTAATAATTCGAAGATGTGTAACATTGGAAGAGACTTATGAAATTATTCAAAAATGTCATGATTCTGATTATGGGGGACATTTTGGAAGTGATAAAACTGCGTATATAATATTACAATCAGGATTTTATTGGCCTACAAGTTTTAAGGATGTGAATGTTTATATTAAAAATTGTGATAGATGTCAGCGTGTAGGCAATATTTCTAGGAGAAATGAGATGCCCCTCAATTATATGTTGGAAGGTGAAATATTTGATGTTTGGGGACTAGATTTTATGGGACCATTTACACCATCTTTTGGAAATGTTTATATTTTGATAGCAATAGACTATGTTTCTAAATGGATTTAAGCTATTGTTTTACCTCGATGTGATGCTCAAAGTGTTGCAAAGTTTTTAGAAAAGAATATATTTTGCAGAATTGGAATACCAAGAGTAATCATAACTGACGGGGGAAGTCATTTTAGAAATGTGATTATTAGGAAGTTAATAGAGAAATATCATATTATTCATCGCATTGCTACTGCTTATCATCCGTAGACAAGTGGTTTGATTGAATTATTCAATCATAAAATTAAAAGAACATTGGAAAAAACTATTAATCCAAATAGAAAGGATTGGTCAATCAAACTGTATTATGCTTTGTGGGCTTATATGACTGCTTACAGAACACCTATAGGAATGTGCCCATATAGGCTGATTTTTGGAAAAGCTTGTCATTTATCTTTTGAACTTGAACATAAAGCATATTGGGCTATTAAAGAGTTCAATTATAATTTGAAAGATGCTGCTGAAAAAAGATTATTACAATTGAATTATCTTGAAGAAATAAGGAATGAATCTTATGAAAATGTTAAGATTTATAAGGAAAAGATGAAGTTATGGAATGATCAGAAGATTCTTACTAAAAATCTTGTACCAGGACAAAACTTTTTACTGTATAATGCTAGATTGATAATATTTTCTGGAAAACATAAGTCCAGGTGGATGGGTCCATTTATTGTGATAAAAGTTTATTCTTATGGAGCTGTAGATATTCAAGATCTTAAGACTGGAAAAATATTTAAAGTTAACGGACAGACTTAAACCATATTTTTTAGTCAATAACTATAAATCTAATAATAATTTGATGTTGGATCACTCAGAATGGGTTTTGGGTATGTCAGGCTGAAGACGTTAAAATAAGCGCTTTGTGGTAGGCAACCCATAATTATCGGTGTGCTTTGTTTTATGTTTATTTTGTGTGCTTTGTTTGCTTTGTTTAGTTTTTTTTTATGTTTTTAGTGGTAGTAATTTGGAGTTTTTAAACTATAGTATAGTTTATTTGACCTTAATTGATGATTTAGAGAAGTCAAAATGAAAATTTGGACACTTAGCAGACCGGTGTTAAATTGAGCACTGGCGGCTAAGCGCCGATTAGTTGGCACTTAGGCGCTGTAGTTATAAAAAATGTGAAAGTAGTTTTGGAAGTTATTTTTGAGTTTTAAAACGTCTTGGGGAAGATTTAACACTTCCCAAGTCTATAAAAAGGACCTGATTTAAGAGAAACACTTGCCCCAAGTCCTATTTTCATTTATGAGCCTTAAGAAGAGAGTTTTAAGTGCATCATGTCTTCCTAGGAGAATGAGATGAAGAAGAAGTAAGATTCTGACAAAAGTAAGTTTATTAGTGATGGTTCTAAAGAATTATTCAATGGATATCTCTCTATTAGTATTCAAGGTATTGTAGAAATTATTGCAAATAATGAAGCCCGAGTGACTTCAATGGAAGAAAAGATCAATAAAACTAACATACAGTTGGAGCACATGGGATGGCAACTCAAGATGCAATTCAGTCATTCAAGGTACGTGGAAGAAGCGGATAAGGCGATGTTTGTAAAGAACAAATGGAATGAAGAAGAAGATGTAAGAATGAACAATTATCGCCCGTTCTATCAAATTTATATTCCAGAAGGGTAAAATGAGAATAATAGTGGTCCTGGATATAATCTGCCTAATGGAGAATGAAATTAAGAGTGCTTTGTTTTTAATTATTTAGTGTTCTTATGTGTTATGTTTAGTGTTCTTGTGTGTTATGCTTGTTGTGTTTAGTGTTTATATTTAAGTATTAACTAAGCCTGATGATGTGATGGTTACATCCTAGAAATGTTTACTTATCAGTTTGAGATTAAAGTCTCTTGTATTTAGAGAATTTCATCTTTTATGCGTGGATAGAAATTCTAGAATTGTATTTGTGTGGAATCAATGGATATTAAATTTTGATTTAGAATATTGGAAGATTTATGTGGGGAGAAATAATTATTCTAGAGTAATTAAGGGTGATTAACCAAGTGATTTAGTTCATACACCTTAATTGTGAAAATCTTGGTATTGGTGGCTAAGCGCCAAAGTGCCGGTGCTTAAGCACCAGATTTTGCGGCTAAGCGCGAAAGTTCGCGCTTAGGCGCCAGTTCGCGAAAATTGGTTCCCAACAGTTAAAAACCCGCAAATTGCCATTTTTAAACCGCCCTATCGTCTTCAACCTTCGGTTTATCGTGAAAGAGGAGCCTAGGGCATCATATTGCGGATCATTTAAGAGCCGGTCTCAACAAAAATTGTTAGATTTGGATTCCTTGAGGTAAGAGCACTACTCCTAAGTAAAAAAATTTTGATTTTCACCATGTATTTTGAGTACATTTTGGAAAATCCTAAAATCACTATTCATGGTGAAAATTTGAAGAAAACCTTGAGAAAGTGCTTGGATTTAGTGAAAATATCTTTTGGAAGATATTTTAGCAAATTTAGTTTGATTTTCGAATTTATGTTGAATTTTTTCGTGAATTTTTAGAGATGGCTCCAAAGTCAAAGCGTGCACGAGAAAAGACAAGATTTGATTCTAACAAATTTGTTAGTATGAGGGCTGAGGAATGATACGTCGATGCATTGCAGTCAAGTAAGTTGATTCCTGAGCTTGAGTTTAGTAAACCAGGAGAGGTGATTGAAGATATGATTGCTAGAAGGAACTGGGAGAATTACTATTACTTCTCTGCTGTTGCTGTTGTTTCTGTGGTTAGAGATTTTTATACGAATTTGCCTACTGCAGAGGAGAATCAAGTGATGTTTAAGAGGCATGAGGTTAACTTTTTTTCTGAGGCAATCAATACTTTTTATGGACTATCTCCTGACATGTTATGTTTTTATTCTAACAATCATCCTACGGAAGGAGAATTAGATGAGATCATGGAATTTCTGACTGATGGAAGAGGATTATGGAAAATAACTAATGATAGAAAAGTGAACTTTCCTGCTTCCAAATTGAATGCCATTTCTAAGGCGTGGCATTATTTTATCTCATCTAATTTGTTACCTTCGAGTTATACTAGTGAAGTAACGAGAGAAAGAGTTGTGTTGAACCATTTTATTCAGCAAGGGAAGCCTATTGACATTGGAGGTATAATTTATGATTATGTTTTGAACCGTGCTAGATCAACCACGACTGCAGGTATGGGATTTCCTTCCTTGATTCATTCATTATGTGAACGATCTGGAGTGAAGTTTGAAACCTAGGAAGAGGTACTTCAACCATTGAGACCAATTACCAGTGTCAATGTTGGTGCTTACACTGTACATTCAGAGTTTGGTTGGAGAGGAGGATTTTGTAGGGCTTCTACTGCTTATGCATCTGCTTTTGCTGCATCTACTTCTCATGCTTATACTTCGCGTGTTTCATCATCTACTGATTCACAGACTTGTTTATTAAGAAAAATTTTGAAAAACGTGAGTATTACTCGAGAGCATCTGAAAGATATGAATGGTAAGATGGATAATGTAGAAAGATATATTGTGAAACATGATGAATATAAGGAGAGTTATCAGCAATATTTAGATAGACTGATTAGAGGTGATTAGAGTGCTGAGATGCCCCCTCATCCATTCTACATACCTTATGTGCCATCTAGGGATTGGAACGAGCAGGATGATGATGATGAGGATGATGAGTAGGTTAGTGTTATTTGTTTTCGTTGTGGTGTTGTTGTTGGTGTATGTGTGTTTTGTTTAGTATTTAGTTTGATCATTGTGTTGTGATATGAACCTTGATAGTATGTAAGACTGTTGTTTGTATTATTTTTCTGTTATGCATATTCAGATGTATTGTTGTTGTTGTATTGATGTTTTATATGTTGCTTTGTGGTAGTGATGTGTAATAGTAAATGTTTTGATATGTATGATATGTCAGAGTTTTTAGTGTGTGTACTTTAATTGAAAAACTGTTAGGAGATTATAAACCACTATTGGGATCTTCTACTTAGGAAACTACATGTTTAAAATTTTTCAAATTCCACTATCATCTGTTATCTGTATCAGTTTGTTATTTTAGTTGGTGTGTATTTTCTTTGAAAACCTCCACTACTGTAGAAGTCTTTTTGAAATTTTTACTTTTCTATGTATAAAAAAAATTGTTTTGAAAAACTAAATTTGATTTCATTTTACTCCTATTACTTAAATTGTTATACCTGCATATTAGGATATTAAAAATTCCTCCAAGCATGATATATCAATTTTTATTTCTCACCCATGTATCATTTCTTATACTTAAATGTTTTATCTTAACTAAAAATTAAAGTTTTGGGGGAGATTTTAAAAATAAAGATTTTCAAAAACCTAAAATTTTATTTGATTCTCAAGAATACTTAAAAATAAATCTTATTTTTGATTGAGAACAATTATGTACATGAAGTTATATTAGGGGAACAAAAATTTTGAATATAGAAATAAATAAAAGAATTTAGTTAAAATTTATAGTAATCATGAAAAACTTAAAGTTAAAATTTTCTTAATGAAGAGGTGTCAAATAAAGTTAAACTATCTTTAGTAAGAAGTTTTGTGTTTTTGGATAAATAGAAGATTTGACTTTTATTCTTCAAAGCTTAAATTTCTTTTATTGAAGAGTAATTTTCAAATATTATTATTATGAATTTTTTAAGTGAAAGATGTATATATGATCTTTATTTTAAATGGAAGGGTGGAATTCAAAATCATTAAAGGCCTATCCAGATATAGTAATCCTTGCCTTAAAAAAAAGTGAAAAAATAATATATGAAAACGGAGGAGAAGCTTGAGGATTTAAGGGCCTAATCAAAAATTGGTTTCATACCTAAAGTTTAAGATATAAGTTCAGAGAAAATCTAAAGCTTAAGGTTATAATATAGTAAGTAAAATTATTTTCAAAAAAAAAAATTTTAAGTGAGAAAAATAAGTGTTAGAGTCCTATATTTTGAAGAATCTACAAATATTTCTGAATTAGATAAAAACTTATATTTGTCATTTTCCTTTACTTATGAACTTTCTAAACTTTAAGTTGGTTTTAATTACTGAAATTTTTCTAAATTGGACTATTCCATTTCAAGAACAAAATTTTGTTATCTTCCTATGAAACTCATTACATAATTTGCATGCTAAAATGTTCTATGAGATTAACTGTCACTTGAGGACAAGTAACATTTTAAGTTTGGGGTATTTTGATACACCTATAATATATAGTATTTTTATGCACATTTTTATACTTATTTTTAATGATATTGCACTTTAATGAAATGTATTTTTTGTTTTTCTTGTAGATATGATGAAAATGAATGGTCATGATGAAAGGAGCAAAATTGGTACAATTTTGGAGCAAAAAAAGATGAAAAATGAAATTTTGGGCACTGGTGGCTAAGTGTCGCTGGGCCGGTGCTTAGCCGCCACAGTTAAAAATCGAAATTCAAATGAATTTGGCACCAATTTCAAAGGGAATGGGATGCAACTCTTGGGGGTAACTTCCAAAACTTCCTTTGGGCGGTATGTTTGAATGAAGGAGTGCATTCATTGGTGGATACAATGAATCTGGACACATTTTGAAGAGACACCAAGGCACCTTTTGGTTTACTATTTAAAGAGAGTCTTAGGAAAGATTAAGGAACTCTTCCTTTGCATTTTGAGGGGTTCTTTCTTTCTTTCTTCGTTTGCCTTTTGAAGAGCTTTTCCTTTACCTTTTGAAACTTGCAAGTTTTTACATTATTTTACTTTTATTTTGTGAGAGTTTTTATTAAGAGTAGGAGTAGAGAGTAGAAAGGAGAAAAAGGTCGGAGTAAAGTCTTCTTCTTCCCACTTCCTTTCTTTCTTTTAAGTTTAATTTTAATTGAAGCCTGTAGTTATTCTGAGTCATCGGAGTTGGGAGATCCGCTCTGAGGAGTAGTTTAGTGAAGAGTTAAAGTTTCAAAGGAACTTCCTGAGTCTTGTGGAGAGAATTTTTAGATAAGTGTTTACTTTTATACTTACATTTAGTTTTTTAATTAACACTTGTTTTTCTTTGATGTTTTTCTTATGGTTTTTAATTTCGAATCAATGTGTTTTTGTATTTTCTTAATGCATTCTGAGTAGTTTACTTCGTCTTTTTCTTTCTTAAATGGAGAAGTAATTAATTTATGGAGAACTGTTGTGGAAAGTTTAAGTGTTTAAAAGTTGGAAGAAGTTATGAAGATTGATTAAGAAAACTTTGTTTACTTCTTAATTTGGCCTGTTAAGTTGTAGAATTTCTTGAGATTATGTAAGATCCAATGCGGTATTGTCTCATAAAAGTTAGTAAGAATCACATGCAATTATATGGGTGAGAATTGTAGTCCATATAATTGAATGTAATATTAGAAGATATTTTTATGGAAGGGAGTAAAATTAGAGGATTTAGTGTGACAGGCTAAAACCCCCCGAATTTGGTTTGAAGTTTTGGGTTTTGTTATGAGAAGTTAGCCCCAAGTTGGTGGGAATCGACGGAACTCTAGAGTGAGAGGCTAGTATCTTTTTTGCCTAACCAGGTTCATAATGATAAAAATTTCAAATTAACTTATGTTCTTTATAGAACCAAGTAAAGGTAATGAACACATTTGCTTCTATCAGTCACAACAAATTTAAATACTTTCACAACAATACTTTAATAATAATTACTACTTCATAAAAAGAAAGAAAAAGATATTCTAGTTAATAGTATTTTATATACAGTGTTATTAGTTATTATAATTTTAATTTCTTGCTTAACATCTTATTAAATGAATTTCAAAAGACATATCAACTTTCAAAACTTTTCAAAATCAAAACATACTTTCAAAAGCCATAAAAAAAGTAAAAATATAATTTTTCTGATTCCTTTAAAGATTTTCAAATTTTCCGTGTGGGTTCGATATCTCGGGGCTTAATCAGAAAGTCATATATTACTTGAAAAACGATACGTATACTTGCGTAGTAGCCACATTATAAATCAAAATCACCAGCATATACATATCCAGCAAGATCAAGTTTTTGGTGTCGTTGCCAATTTTCATATCATATTTGTAAGTATAAATATTTGTTGGATCAAGATGTCATTAAAAAGACGGTATGTATTGTTATCCAAAATTTTTTTTTCTGAGAGAGGATCTACCCAAATACTTCTCTTCTTCTTTGATTGTCCTTCTTATGTCTAATGATAAGAGTAGTAGGGACAAATTCTAGCCCATATCTCTCACAACATTTATATCCAAAGGTCATCAGTAAATTAATTATTTCTAGACTTTAGCCACTTCTCTCTGCAATCATATCACCAAAATAATCTACTTTCATTAAAGGGAGGGAGATTACAGAAGACAATCTTTTGGCTCTTGAATTGGTGGAGGATATGTATAAAAAATGTAGGGGTGGTAACTGATCGCAGCTATCTTAAATAAGTATTTATAAGTATTTTCAGTTTAGTCACAAAGTATAACTAGTCTAATAAGAAAGTAGCCAATCTATACGTAAGTGTACGTATCGCTCAAGTAATACATGACTCTAGTGGAATCCTGGTTATCGATCGTACAGGGAGGAAGCAAATCTTTAAAGCGTAGCACATAAATCCAATATTAAAATTACAATGCATGTAAAGTAAATACTATAGTTAGTAAAGATTAAAGATACTAGAGATTTTAATATCACTAAAATTTTTTCTAAACTTCAATTTAAAGTTAAGTACCACTACACTAAGTTCTGTATTGAATAGTTCAAATTTGGAGAAAGTATCCCCCCAATTATAATGATGTTATGGTGAGTGAATGATAAATATTAGTGAAAATCTTGTATTATGCCAAATAGGAGCATATCTATTCTTTAGCCTCTTCTGAGTTCTGTAAAGAATATTATTTCATCCTAGGTTTATTCCATAAGTCCGTTGTTAGCCTGAGAGGATACTGACTCTCACTTTGAAGCTCACACTTCCCTTTGCCTGAAGGCTAACTCTCGGTTTAGTTTCCAAACACTGGGACCAAATTGGATATTTTAATCTATAAGCTTAAAATGTCCAATTCTATGCCCAACAAACCATATTTCTCTATTTATTTGCACCTAACCCCCATGAACTACATCACACATTCACATTCATTGAATGTAATCATCACTTTTGTTGTAGAACGTATAGTCCTTTCAGATCATTTGTTTCACAACATATTTTAACAATTTAATTGGCCAGATATAAAACTAAATGAAATACAAAGTGAAAAATCATCACAATTTCTCAACAATTATTTGGCACATCGAATCTAAGTCATCACTTCACTATATATCATTGTAAAGAGAAAGACAAAAAATTTACTCAGAATTCATGAGGAAGATAGCACAAAACATGGATTTTATATATGAAAACAAAGTCATGCAAACAATAAGAAGTAAACACAACTTATTTCCATTTCTTCCTCAAGTAAATCCCTTGAAGTTCCTTTGAATCTCTCTCTTCACAACAATACACATTTCTCACTTAGAATAGTAAGGAAGAAGCAATCTCTCACTTTTCCTCTCATCCTACAACTCTTTGAGAAGAATCTCTCCCAAAAAAAGACTTTTACACAAAACCTTAGACTCTAAACTCTCTACAATTACAAAACTATAACTTCACCACACTCACACACTCATCTACTACACTCACACCAATCTACTCTTATTTTATAGTATCAAATTCACTTTGAAATAGCCTAGGAGGAATTCCCAAAGAGATGCCTCAAGAATCCCTCCAAAAGTTGTCAAAATACATTGAATATAGACTCCACTAACATTGGGAGTTGTCGAAGCCCTATTTGGGCACTATCGGTGCCCAGAGCGCTTAATTAACTTGAGCTCTTTGTGAAAAGACACTGTTGTTGCCTATTCTGGCACCGTCAGTTGATGCACCAAAAGTGGGTTTGATTTTTCATATATGTTTTGTACTCATTTTTGGTGATATTGCACTTTAATGGAAGGTATTTTTCAAGCTTTGTTGCAGGTATGATGATTTTAGGTAAATGGAGCAAAAAGAAGCGAAAAGGAAAGAATTTAGAGCGAAAAAAGGCAAAAAACATATTTTTGAAGTTCTACCATCGACGATGCCCAAACCGGTGCCGGCGGTGCATTTTCCAAAGAGCAAAGAATTAAATGCACGATAGGCAACCAACGGTGGCCTGTCCAGCACCGACAATGCCTTATCTAGTGCCAACGGCACCCAATGTCGATGGAGGCCAAATTCAATGTATTTGGAGGACTTTTGGAGGTATTCTTGCGGTAACTATTAGGAAATTAATTTCTAGATGAACTTAACTAGTTTTGGATGCCAGAAATCAGTGGGTGTGTGTCATTGTATGTGAAGAAAAGTGTGTGTGAGTGAAAACGAAGTCTTTAGAGAGAGTTTAGTGACTAGGGTTTGGTGTTTAGTATTGTTTTTTGAGGGATTTTCTCCAAAGAGTTGTTGGAGGAGAGGTAAAGTGAGAGATTACTTCTTCCCTACAATTCCAAGAGAAAATTGTGTGTTATTGTAAAGAGAGAAGGAGACTCAAACCAACTTCAAAGGATTTTCTTTGGGAAGAAATTAAGATAAGACCATGGATTTCCTACACCCTCAGAATTCCATACCTGCTGAATAAAGCACAGATAATTGTCATGAGAGGTTCACATGCTAAAGAATTTTAAATTTGTAAGTAGTACGCTTATGATTGAAAGTAAGTGTAAGCAAAATAGGATTGTGATCTGAAGCTGCATGATTAAAATGTTGAACTCTAGACAATGGGAAATAATTAAGAAAAAAAAGATTGGAAAAATATATATCTAAATGCTAAGTAAGTAAGCCACTTCAAGTAAAAGGAGAACTAGAGAAACCAAAATCAAAGGGCCCAAAATCAAAAAAATTATCACAAAAGCAGTTCATAAGACTAAGGTCACCAGTACCTCCTCCCATACATTCCTCATAGTGTATAACCATATTGATCACCCCCACAAAAAATTTTGAGTGATTGTCTTTACCATTGATATGAGCTGATTCCAGAGAAAAACTTTATCCTAGAAAAGAGACTTGGCATGAGCAAAAGTGGCCCAACATGGCACTCCTCAAAATGAGGAGATCTTGTCGCAGCCTTCATGAGGATAATAATTGAGACATATTAGCCACTACATATCTTATTAGTAAATGGTAAGAAAACATCACCAGAGCTTGACCTACGCTGAGTTAAGCAACAAATTCTTATCAGTGCTGTGCTGTTGTGGGTGAGACAGCCAAGTAGAGTACAAAAAATGTAGACTTCCCTTTAATTTTTAGAAACTTGCATGTGAGTGATAAATTCATTGAGATTTTATAGCAAACTCATTATATTCATATTAATGAAAATACATAGGGATAATTACATACATAGCAGTTGAAGCATCACTATTTAAAAAATCTAATACCCATGTGAAATTTCTGAACTACCAAACTAAAATAATTATGCATGCCAAAATCAAACCATTAAGAATTTAATAAAAATGAAAAATATGGGTTGGGGTATTATAATTTTAATGAAAATTTGAAAGAGGGATGAGAGTTTGTGTGAAATATGTAAATAACACTATTTCTGGTGATATGTATGCAATTTTCCCAAAAATATAATGGAAAAATAAGGAGGTCTATGAGTAATTTTCCTTTAAGTATCGTTGGTATACTTTCTTTTTTAATTAGGAGAAATTTTTCTAGCTGCTTGCAGATGGCTAGTACATGTGGTCATGAAAATATGGTCAAGTCGATGTGGTTGAATGGGGGAGACCAAGTGTTGATAGATTCAACTCGATCGGCTGATCTAGGTTGATTCCCTAGGCTGCATGTCATTCAAGTTGTTGGGTGTTCAGGCTGCTAGTCATTTAGGCAACTGGTGTCTAGGCTAGGTTTATTGGAGTTGGCCAAGCTGAACTATAGCTAGTTGGGCCAAACTTAATCATTGGTTCTTCTTCTTATGTTGCTTCTATTCTTATTTGTGGCATGATCCATACTCACCGCACCTTTTAGAATGTTGAATTTTAATCTTTCCTTGAATCACATCAAAGGAATAAGACATAAGATAGGAGAGAGATATATATTAAGAGAGATATAGAGAGGCACAATAATGAATAATAATTTGAATTATTGATTAGTTTTTTTCTGAGGGAATGATCTATTTATTTATATAAGAGGAGGTACAATAAATGAAGTTACAAATTTGCACCTGCTTTAATGAGGGGAGTTACAAGATATTTTTGGTATTTTACATTTACATGCCTTTAACTCAGCCACCCTATGACTCGGTTAGATGAAATTAATCAATCTTAGTTTAGCAAGATAGGTTCATCCGACTGTGTTGAATTGGTGTTTTCTATTAGCCCTTGATGGTCTTTGAATCGGTGACACTTGTCTCTATCATCTTTGTTGACCTCACTTTTGTGAGGGTCATTTATAAATCATTTGAGAAAGGAAGTCATTAATATTGACCTTCTAGATCTTACCAATGGTCACGAAACCCTACTGTCTAAGGTGAAACCCTAATAAAGCCCTTTTAACAAAAATTTTAATGACATACTAAAATGATTAAACCAGTAATGACAACCCCAATTTGATCAACTATGGACCAAACTGGTCAACCTTTGACCCAAATGGTCAACTTAGGTCAAAATGGTCAACCCATTGACCTTATGACCACCCTATCGACCAAACTGGTCAACCTTGACCCAAATGGTCAACCATGACCACCCTGTTGACCAAACTGGTCAACCTTACCCAAATGGTCAAATTAGGTCAAAATTGTCGACCCATTGTCCCAATGACCACCCTATTAACCAAACTGGTCAACCTTTGACCTAATGTTCAAATTAGGTAAAAATAGTTAACTCATTGGCCCAATAACGACCCTATTGACTAAACTGGTCAACCTTTAATCAAATGATCAACTTAGGTTAGAATGGTCAACCCATTGACCCAATGACCACCTTATTAACCCTACTATTCAACTATTGATCCAAAAAGTCAAATTTGGTCAAAATGTTCAACTTATTGACCCAATGGCCACCTCATCGACCCAATACCAGTTTCATTGACCACTATGTCAACTTAGACACCAAAATTGGTTAAATCTGACTCATCTAACCAATTTATGGCATTAAAATGATCATACATGGTCAACCCTAGTCAAAACTAGGTCCAAATACCAAAATTAATGACCCCATGATTAAATTAACCATGATAAGGTTAAGTAAATCACCTAGGTTAACCCTGTAGTTGGATTGGTCAACCATGGTCAACCCTGGTCAATCATGGTCAACTTTAGTCAAATTTGGTCACAATACTCAATTTTGAACCAAATTAATGAAATTAATCAAATGATTAACCTCCAAAATCATATTAATTAATTTATGGGTTAATATTATAATTTTCTACATTTTTAATTAATTTCATGATTAATTCAAAGTGAAATTATAAGAAAATAACCCTAAAATTCAAATTAAATGACACCATATATGACATGATAAATGGTTTCCAAATTTAAAACTCCATCATGAAATTATAAATTATATCATGTGAAGTCATCAATAGGTCACCTATGACCCATGAGACTCATCACACATGGGTTAACACATTGAATAACCCATGACCCATCATTTTAACCATTGTTAAAACACCATCATGACACCTTCATCATGGTGAATTATATGTGTCATCCCCCCTTAAATTGAGGTGTGACTTGGATGCATAGGTGGAAAGCACCTTCCCCCAAATCCAATGGAAAATAAGACTTAGCCATAACATCATTTTCACCAAAATTAGCTTCATCATGACATATCATGGAAATGGGAGAAGGAATGCTTATGTGTCATCTCATCTTCAACCTATTGAATGAGTCATGAAGCTCGTATAAAGAAGGTTGGTTTAAACCATTTTGATAAGCCTTAACCACCTCATGAATGAGCAAATGAAGGCAAGCCAAATTATAAACCAAGCTTTCCTCATGGTTGAACCTAACATGGGTTGTCCTTGGAAGGACCAATTATCCTTATCTCCCAGCCTAAAACTTATCCATAGGCCATCATTGAGCAGTTAACACCTCCCTCAAATGAATCCAAGCCAGCCCAAACTTAGACATTGCCTCCCCATGGCTATAAATAGGCTAGCCCGAGAGAACCTAAGGGAGGAATAGACCAAGCTACACTCAAAATCCCTTTAATCATCTTATTCCAAAAACTTTTTTTATCCCCTAAGGAATTAATCCCCTACAGAATTAAGCCCTAAAATCCACTCACTGTCCCCAATTTCATGCCCTAAAAATAGGACACAATTTTGGGTTAACATGAAACCTCTTCAAACATTAAATTGATTATCCTAAAACCATCATAGACACCTACGAAGACAATCCCAATCGAAATTAGCCTTCCCCATGGGCTCTAACCCGCTGTTCAACATAACCTACCCAAGCCGTAACACATTGAAATTGAATCCATTCCTAGGCTCAATTTAAATTTAAACTGAGTTGAGGTAGAATGTTGTAAGGTCAAGCCGAAGCTATGGAACTACTTCAATCAAAATTCCATGAACCCAAGCCAAGGTATGAATCTTTGGACTCAAACCGAGCTAAGGATGGACACTTTGTGAAACAAACCATTTCACAACCCCATCATTACCATATGGATGTTTTCGTCTTCTTCAGATGAAGCTCTAGAAATAAGAATCATTCAAATCCATCAAGAATCGAGCGAGATTTTGCTTATAAAACATGGACAACTTGCAGGATAGACCAGAGCGGAGAAGATGAACGGATGTCATCCATTTCCGTGTTTGGGAAATGGACAACTCTGATTCAATCCAGCTTGATCTACTGTTTGAGAGCCTACAGCTGATCAACCGCTCGACATATCCGAGGAGACGCGACTTCTCTTAGGTTAATTAAGATTTGTTTAAATCTTGAATAACCTTAAAAACTTCAAAAGTAGGTATCTTGACATCCAAAAACCATAAAAATAAAATAAAAATACTCCTAAACTCAAGATAATGAGAGGAATAATATGGAAATGAAATCATGAATTAATGAATTATATTTGATTTTCAATTAATTAATTACTCTCTAGAGTAATTTAATTATTAAAAATTATTGATACAACCAAAAGTTATGAAAACTTCACAAAATGATTCTCTCAACTCTGAGAGCATTCTGTGATTTTTACAAATCTAGGAGAAATCTCTAGAATGAAAAAGACAAATTTTAACCTTACTTTGTGATTATTTTCAAAAATAAGTGCATTAATTATGAATTTGAAAAATAAATTTGAGAATCCTCAGAAACTTTAAGTTGATGAATTTGGATCATAAAAATGACATTTTATATATCTTAAAAACTTGATTGAATATTTCTGACTTGTAAGGTAAAATTTATAAAATAAAAAATTATAAATTAAATCCTAAAAACACTTTTATATTTTAGAATCTTAATATCTAAGTTTAAACTAGTTTAAACTTAAGATGAACCCTTAAATTCCAAATAGGTTAGGTTTAAATACAATTTAAACCTTTAAAAATCCTAATTAAACTTAATCACTTTTATTAAACCTTAATTACAATAGATTTAATACAAATTAAACTAAGTTAGACCTTAATCACATTAGGTTTAACTTAATAAACCGTAATTAGGTTTAATCCATAACTAAAACTAATTAATTTACGTTAGACCTTAATCACATTACTTTTAGCTTAATAAACCCTTATTAGGTTTAAAACTCCAATTAGACCTAATTAAACCAAGTTAGACCTTAATCACATTATGTTTAACTTAATAAACTCCAATTAGGTCTAAGACACCAATTAGACCTAATTAAAACAAGTTAGATCTTAATTACATTAAGTTTAACTTAGTAAACCCTAATTAGATCTAACCCTAATTATGTCTAATTAATCAATAAAACCTTAACAAAACTAGGTTTAATTAACCTTAACCTAATTAGACCTAACCCTAAATAGGTCTAATTAATTAATTAAACCATACATATATTAGGTTTAATTAATCTTAAACCCTAATTAGACTGAACTCTAATTAGGTCTAATTAATCAATTTAACCTTACCTAAATTAGGTTTAATTAATTCTAAACCCTAATTAGACCTAACCCTAATTAGGTCTAATTAATCAATTAAAACTTACCTAAGTTAGGTTTAATTAACCTTTAAACCCTAATTAAGTCTAATCCTAATTAGACTTAATTAAACTTTAAACCTTAATTAAATTAAGTTCAAGTAATCTTAAACACTAATTAAGTCTAAACCTAATTAAACTTTATTAACATTTAACCTTCAGTCACATTTGGCTTAAAAAAACTTAAAATCTGATTAAGACTCACCCTAATTAGACTTAATTAACCCTTAAGACTTACATACATTAGGCTTAAGTAACCTTAAATCCTAATTAAGCCTAACCCTAATTAGATTTAATTAAACCTTAAGCCTTACTTACATTAGGCTTAAAAATCCTTAAACCCTAATTAATTCTAACCCTAATAAGACTTAATTAACACTTAAGCCTTACTTACATTAGGCTTAAGTAACCCTAAACCCTAGTTATCTCTAACCCTAATTAGACTTAATTATTTCTTAAGCCTTACTTACATTAGGCTTAAGTAACCCTAAACCTTAATTAAGTCTAGCCCAAACTAGACTTAATTAACCCTCAAACCTTAAGTACATAACAAATTCTAAACCTTAATTAAGTATATCTTTAATTAGACTTAAATCAAATTTTAAACTTAGGTTCAACCTAACTTGGACCCAAGTTAACCAAACGCTAGGTTGAACACATATTGAACCTAAATCAACTTCTAACTTAGGTTTAACCTAACTTGAACCCATGTTAACTAAGCCTTTGGTTCAACTCATATTGAACCTAAATGAACTTTTAACCTAGGTTCAACGAAACTTTAACCCAAGTTAACCAAACCTTGGGTTCAACCCATATTGATCCTAAATCAACTCCTAACTTAGGTTCAACCTAACTTGAACCCAAATTAACCAAACCTTAGGTTCAACCCATATTGAACCTAAATCAACTTTTAACGTAGGTTAAACCCAAATTAATAAAACCTTAGTTTCAACCTATATTAAACCTAAATCAACTCTTAAATTAAATTCAACCTAACTTGAACCCAAATTAATCAAACTTAAGTTCAACCCATATTGAACTTAGGTCAAAAATCTTAGTTATTTAAATTTTAGGTTCAACCTATATTGGACTTAAGTCAAACTTATAACTTAGGTCTAATCTAAACATAAGTTAAGCATAATTAAATCTAACTTAACATAAACTTTGGATTCAACTTAAGTTGAATCTATTTCAACATAACCTTTAGGTTCGATCTAAATTGAACCTAAGTCTACCTAAATCTTGGGAACAAACTAATTTGAATACAATTCAAACTTAAACCTCTTATGATCAACCTAACTTGAACCTATGTTAAACTTAACTTATACTTGGGGTCAACCCAATTTGAATCTAAGGTTAACTCAAATCTGACTTCAGTTCAGTTTACTTTGAACCTAGCTCAAACTTAACTCAGGCTCAACTTATGTTGAACTTCATCAAATCTTACATTAGATTCAACCTACATTGAATCTAATTAAAATCTTAAATAGGTCCAATATTCCTAAGTTAAATCTATACTCAAATATCTTTAGATTCAAATGACATTGAATCTATGATTTAAACACAAAAATTTTTAGACATTGAATCTAAAAATTTGCCCAATTTTTAAGTCCAAATGACTTTAGATTCAAAAGACATCGAATCTAAAAATCTTAAATCTAACTCATGTTAGATTTTATCTCTAAATCTACACATAAACATTTTTATATTTAAACGACGCTGAATTTAAAACCTTACCCAATTTTATGTTTAGTTAGACTTAACCAGATGACTTCAGATTCAAATGACATCAAATCTAAAAGTCCAACTAATGTTATATTTTATTTAATTCTAATTAAAAATTGACATAAAGCTTTTAAATTCAAACTACATCAAATCTAAACTTTTAAATTTTATTAAATTCAGTCATCTAAATAAAACTGACATTATTTTTTTGTGAGAATTACTTTGACACTATTTTTCTTGGAGGATGAAGAAAAATTCCACTTTAGATTTAATTTGCATGTTATTAGGATGTGCTAACTCTATTTTGTAGAGAAACATTCTGAAGACAGGATAAATGATAATAAAACAAAATTAAAACGATATCAAAACAACAACATTGACAAAATAGAACAAAACAAAATATAAACTGCATGAAATTAAAATGACATAATCAAGAAAAATAATAAAACAAAACCCAAACTATTAGGATAGCCACCAAATAAATAACAAACTACAAGACGACATGAAAATAAAATGACAAGCAACAAAACAAAAATAAAACTGACATAATAAATGACAATGAAAAAATCAATCCTAGGATTGAATGTTGACATTTCTTTCCTTAATCTTGAAAATTCTTAGAAAACAAGTGTTAACATTAATCAAAAATTTTCTTAGACTATCTTAATTGCCTAAGATGTATTTAACTATAAGAGCTTGCTCTTATAAGAGATTTAAGAACTCATAATAGGTATCACACCTATAAATCTCTGTTAATAAAAAACTTACCTGTGATCCTCCTTATATAAAATTTCTAGAATATGACATTCTATAATCTCCTTTTATAAGTAGTATCACCGACATTTTTTATTCTACTGTTTTCTATTTTATCAGCCCTTATTTTCTTCAAATTTCTTATTATCTAAGAATCCTCTACCAGATCTAAAGAAATAAGATCTTTTGAAGTCTAGGGCAATATGATAAATAAATAGAGCGATGAATCTAAACAATGACATCGACATCGACATCGAGAAAATCTTAGGCGACTTCGGATGCTACTAAGATATTTTATTTGGAAATTCCGCTGGGGATTATCTTTCTTCAAATCTTTTTTTAAATCACTTGTTTTCAAAAGACGTTTCATAAGACCATATCCTTTAAAATCTAACTCTTTGAAGAGTTACTTTTGACATTTTATAATGACAACATAATAATAAATTCCCAGTTTATAAATAAGTCCATTACATTTTTTTCTCCTTATATTTTTCTGAAAAGTTGCAATGGAATCCCAGATTCAGTCTTTCCTTATTTCTAATATCTCAATATGCCAATTGATGAAGACATTTACTTTTACCATAATGACTTTAAATAATTTGATGAAACTGAATTTGCACCAGACTGATATACAATACTTTGAGGAATTAAATCTGGAAACTTAATGAAGATTCTCTTAACTTTATAGAAGTCTTAACTCAATACATTCCTGTAGAATAATATATTAAGGAAATGGAAAAATAAATTGACAGAAAAGGAAAGAAAATCTATATTGAGGAAGAAAATGACATTCTTCCTCCGTCCATATATGAAATTAGATCTTGTTCCAAGAATGTTCAAAAAACTCGTTCCTAAAGTAAAAATAAAACTCGTTCTCTTAAAAGAAAGAAGAGATGGAATGGAAATGAAGATTTTAAGACATCTTAATTTGATCATAGTGTTTTTTGGGAACCCTTCCTTTTCAAAAGAAAACCCATATTTTCCAATATCTGTTGAATATGAGGATAATAATTTCCAACCTGAAAATTCTCTGTCAGTTCACACCATATATTCTATGTTTAAAAGATTAACACGGAAAGATAGGTGTTTAATTTCTTGATTGTTAAATAAAATGGGATGTGCAGTGATCCATGAAAAAATACCTATTTTTATGCCTTGATTTTTATCAAATTTTTAAGGATATTATGTTTTAATGAAAGGTATTTTTGTGTTTCTCATGTAGGTGATGGAAAAATGTTCAAGAAGGAAAAAAGGATGAAAAAGGAGCAAAAAGGAACAAAAATGGAGCCAAAATGCAAAATTATCAAAATAATTGGCCTGGCGCCTAGGCGCCAGTTCGATACAGAATCCTATATAATTTTTGACGACTTTTGGACGGTTATTTTGATGGTGTTAGCAGTTATTGGACCATCTAGAAGATTGGCAGTTATTCCTGGATTATAGTACATGTGATACATTGTATTTGGACGCTTGGAAATGGTTAGGATCACGAAGAGGTGTGATCCAAAGTGAAGAGGTACGAAGAACTAGACACAGAGAAGATTCATTGAACATGGACACATTTTGAAGAGGTGCCTCAAGGCAACTCTTAAAGCCTATAAATAGGAGGCTACTCCTTGAGAGAAAAATCCCCAAAAACCACCAACTCCCAACCTAGTCCCCTAGCCCCATAGTTCCATTTAGAGAGAGAAATTAGAGAAATATTTTAAGGGCCATATTTATAGTTTCTTTTATTAATTAGTGAGTTTATTTTAGAGTTTGTATTGAGAGTATTTGAAGAGTCGGTGCTTTTGAAGTCTATTTACTTTGGAGTCAGAAGGATTCAGAGGTTCAGTTGGAGAAACACTTGAGATAAGTATTTGTATTTTGATTCAAAGATTTATTTATATGTTTTATTGTTTAAATTCAATGTGTTCTGAGTAGTTACTTTAATTTCTTCTTTCAATTATGAAAAGATAAATAAGATAATATAAAATTTGTTGGAGAATTTAAAACTATATATATTTTTTAAACATTGTGATGATATTAATACCAGATCTTAATTTACTGTTTAAATTGGCCATTTAAATTGATAAAATCTGTTGAAGTGTTTTGAGACCTGGAAGGAGATGAATTCTTAACTAGTAGATATCACATGAATCCTTGGGTAGTCGAAGGCCTTGCGCGGGTTATTCAAGGTGAAGTGCAAATAAATAGGAAGATATTATTTAATGGACGTCGAATTGATAATTTTTTAGAGTGACAGGCTAAATTCTTGTAATTTGGTTTATAGAGAAGGAAAGTGTCACAAGTAGGGCTGACCATAGCCACCCTTGGACATCTAGTAGTGTGAGCCTAGATTAACCCATTCTACTAACAATACATCCAGACGTGATCTATAGATTAGCCAATGTTTTTTATACTATTGAGTAAAGGTAAAGAATAGGAATGCTTCTATTTGGCACAATACCATAAATTTATATTCTCCACGAATATTACATTATCTAAAAAGTCTTGGATTAATTGAAAGGAAGAAAGTTGTTTGCTTATTTTTATTTACATCAATCATTACTTTATTGCGGCTTTCTTTCTGCATCTAGTAAATTAAATATCAACTTTTTAACTTTAAAAGAAATACATAAAAATAAAATCAAAATATTTAAAAAAAATCTATAATCCTCCTCATGGGATCGATACGGGGTCTTTATTTAAAGCCACTATATTACTTGAAACGATACGTATACTTGCGTAGTACCCTAGTGTGTAAAATATTTTCCATAAAATTATATTTATATACACTAGCCGCTATTATTATTTGAGTCAAAGTATTAGCTATAACATATTTTTGATAGCATAAATTAATGCATTGTTTGTCAATTGCAAACCAAGTTTTTGGTGCATTGCTGAGGATCGAGGGTCAAGTTTTTGGCACCGTTGCCGGGGAGGCAAAATTTATAGATTTTAAAAATTTTATTTTATTTATTTCTTAATATAAAATACAAAAACATTTTAAAAAGATAAAAACAAAAATAAAAATAAAAAAATATTAATTTTATTTCTTACTATTTTACTTTTTATTTACTTTTTATGCGTAGTTCCGGATCTGAAGGATTATTACCTTTAGATTCTGAATTAGAAAGAACTGTTAGAAGAATTAAAAAAAGAACACAAATTCAAAAATATCAAGAGATGGCTAATTTACATAACGATTTACAAAATCTAATTAAAATTAATGAACAAAATGTTTACAAACCTTTAAGGGATTATACTAACCCTACAGTTGATGAACTTCATAGTAGTATTCAAATACTTGTTGTAGATGCTAATTCTTTTGAGCTTAAACCGTCTATTATTCAAATGGTTTAAAATAATCAATTTGGGGGAACACCAAATGAGGATCCAAATTTACACCTTGCTAGTTTTTTAGAACTTTGTGCTACCTTTAAATATAACAATGTTTCTGGTGATGCTATTAGACTTAGACTCTTTCCTTTTTCTTTAAGAGATAAAGCAAAGATGTGGTTGAACTCATTAGCAACAAGTTCTATTAAAATATGGGCTAAAATGGCACAAAAATTCCTTACTAAATATTTTTCTCCTTCTAAAACTGCTAAATTAAGAAATGATATTACTTCATTTAGTCAATTTGACGGGGAGACAATTTGTGAAACTTGGGAAAGATTTAAAGAACTATTAAGAAAATGTCCTCATCATGCTTTACCTGATTGGTTAATTATTCAAGCATTTTATAACAGACTAATTGGATCACTTAAATGAATTATTGATGCTGCTGCTGGAAGTTCTTTAATGGCTAAATCATTTGAAGAAGCTTATGCTTTAATTGAAAAAATGGCTAACAATAATTTTCAATGGCCTTCTGAAAGGATTAATCATAAAATAATGGCAAGTATTCATGATAACGAAGCCTTTTCTATCTTAGCTTCACAAGTAGCTGCAATATCTAAGAAATTAGATAATTTTGCTATCAATATATCAAATAACAACTCTGCTAATATTGAAGATTCTCAAACTATTGAAACTTTACAAGCTATTGCTAATAAAAATAACCCATATTCCAATTATTATAATCCTAGATGGAAAAATCACCCTAATTTTAACTGGAATAATTTACAACAACAATGGGTAATAATCAATCCTATCCAACTGGAAACTGGAACTATCAAGTAAATTCAAACTATAAACCACCTAGATTTAATAATCAATAGAAAAAGTTATCTATAGAAGAATTAATTTTACAACAAAGTAATAAATTACAAAATCAAAACACTGTTATTCGTAATATTGAGAATCAAATGGGAAAAATCGCTAATTTAATTAATTACAAACCTCCAGGAACACTTCCTAGTAATGATGAAGTCAATCCAAAAGAAACTGGAAAAGAACATGAACATGTTAAAGCTGTACAACTTAAAAGTGGAAAGGAATTAAAAGAAAGAATGCAGAATGAAATTGAAAATGAGATTGAGGTTGAAGAGATTGAAAAACCTCAAGAAACTCCTTCTCCTAGTCAAGATTAGACTGTTATTCCTATTAACGTGGAAGTTGAAAAACCACCACCACCTTTTCCTCAAAGACTAAAACAGCAGAAGCTTGATCATCAAATTTCTAAGTTCTTTGAAACTTTTAAGAAACTTACCATTAACATACCATTTGCTGAAGCTTTGGAACAGATGCTAACTTATGCAAAATTTATGAAGGATATTTTAAGTAAGTAACAAATATTTGAAGATTTTGAAACTGTTGCATTAAGTGAAGAATGTAGTGCAATAATTCAAAATAAATTGCCTCAGAAACTTAAAGATCCTGGAAGTTTCACTATACCTTGTGTTATTGGAGAAAAATTTTGTGAAAAAGCTTTATGTGATTTAGGAGCATATATTAATCTCATGCCATTTTCTATTTTCGAAGCTTGAATTTAGGAGAGATTACTCCCACCATTGTAACCCTTCAGTTAGCTGATAGATCTATCACCTAACCTAAATGAGTTATAGAGGATGTTCTTGTTAAAGTGGATAAATTTATTTTCCCTATGGATTTCATTGTACTTGATATGGAAGAAGATAAAGAAATACCAATTATTTTAGGGAGACCTTTTCTAGCTACCGATGAGCTATGATTGATGTGCAAAAAGGAGAATTAACCATGAGAGTTAATGATCAAGAGATTAAATTTAATGTTCTACAATCAATGAAGTACCCTAATAAAGAAAAATGCTATCGAATGGATATTTTTTATTATATAATTGAAAAATATTATCAAGAAAAATTTAAAGTCATTTCTGAAGAAAAAATTGAATTTTTAACTGATGAAAATGAAGAACTAAAAGAAGAAGAATTATCTAAAGAAACTCATTATATTAAAGATAACTGGGAAATTTTGGACATAACAAAAAATGATATACTTTTACCCTCAGTTAAAAGAGCCCCTGAACTGGAATTAAAAATGTTACATGCACATTTAAAGTATGTTTTTCTTGGAAATTCATTAACTTTACCTGTTATTATTTCTTCTAAACAAAATTTAGATCAAGAAAAAAAAATTGGTAGGAATGTTAAAGAATTATAAGAAAGCTTTTGGTTGGACTATTGCTGATATAAGAGGAATAAGCCCTTCCATCTGTATGCATAGAATTTTAATGGAAGAAGATTTTAAACCTACTATTGAACCTCAAAGCAGATTAAATCCTATCATGAAAGAGGTTGTTAAAAAAGAAATTTTAAAATGGTTAGATGTTGGAATTATTCATCCTATTTCGGATAGTCAATGGGTAAGTCCTATTCATTGTGTTCCAAATAAAGGAGGATTAACTGTCAATGTCAATGATAAGAATGAACTAATTCCTACAAGATAAGTTACTGGATGGTGAATTTGCATTGATTATCAGAAATTAAATGAGGCCACTAGAAAGAATCATTTTCCTTTACCTTTCTTGTATCAATGCTTGATAAATTAGCTGGACACTCATATTTCTGTTTTCTGGATGGATATTCTGGTTATCATCAATTACTTGTCGCTCCTGAGGACCAAGAGAAAACAACATTTACAAGTCCTTATGAAACATTTGCATTAAGAAGAATGTCTTTCGGTTTATGTAATGCACCTGCAACTTTCAAAAATGTATGATGTCAATATTTTGTGATTTGATTGACAAAGGAATTGAAATATTTATGGACGATTTTTCAGTCTTTGGAACTTCTTTTGAATCTTATTTGGAAAATATTTCCAAAGTTCTGAAAAGATGCTAAGAAACAAATTTAGTTTTGAACCAGGAAAAATGTCAATTTATGGTCACAAAAGGCATTGTACTTTGTCACAAAATTTCACAAAAAGAGATGGAAATTGATCAAGCAAAAGTGAAAATTATTGTTGAACTGCAACCACCTACTACTGTTACTGATGTAAGAAGTTTTCTGGGTCATGCTGGATTTTATAGAAGATATATAAAGGATATTTCTAAAATTGCTAAACCTCTTAGTCACTTTTTGCAAAAAGAAGCTAAATTTGAATTTAATGAATACTGTGTTAATGCTTTCAATATTTTAAAAGAAAAATTAATAACTGCACCTATAATTATTGCACCTAATTGGAATAAACCCTTTAAATTAATGTGGGATGCAAGTGATTTTGCAATTGGAGCTGTATTGGGACAAAAATATGAGAAAATTTTTAAAGTTATATATTATGCTAGTAAAACTCTTACTGAAACTCAAAGAAATTACACTACTATTGAGAAAGAGCTTTTAACTATTGTCTATGCCTTTGATAAATTTAGACCTTATCTTCTTGGTACCAAATACATAGTTCATACTGATCATTCCACTATTAAATATTTAATGTCAAAAAAGATGCTAATCCAAGACTGATAAGATGGGTTTTACTTCTACAAGAATTTGATTTTCAAATAGTGGATAAAAAAGGAACTGATAACCAAATTTCTGATCATTTATCCAGAATTAAGAATGATGTTATTACTGAGGAAAATATAAATGAGAAATTTCCTAATGAACATTTATATGTTATTTGAGGATGTCAAACACCTTGTTATGCAGATATAGTTAACTATTTAGTTAGCAATATTCTACCTTATGGATTGAATAACAAATATATTAAGAAATTTAAAAATGATGCTAAATCTTATATTTGGGAATATCTTCATTTATTTAAATTAGGAAGAGATTCTATAATTAGAAGATGTGTACCTTATGAAGAAACTTTTGCTATTATTCAAAAATGTCATGATTCTGATTTTGGAGGACACTTTGGAGTAGATAAAACTACATTTAGAATTTTAAATTCAGGATTTTATAGGCCTACCTTATTCAAAGATGTGATACTTTTTGTGAAAACTTGTGATCGATGTCAAAGGATGGGAAATATATCTAGAAAAGATGAAATGCCTTTAAACTATATGTTGGAAGATGAAATTTTTTATATATGGTGTTTAGACTTTATGGGATCATTTGTACGATCATCTGGAAAGATTTATATTTTATTAGTAGTTGATTATGTTTCAAAGTGAATTGAAGCTGTAGCTTTACCTAACTGTGATTCCGAAAGTGTTTTAAAATTTTTAAAGAAAATGATTTTTTCAAGATTTGGAATGCCTAAATTAATTATCATAGATGGTGGAAGTCATTTTAGAAATATAAGAATTCAATTATTATTGGACAAATTTGGAATCAAACACAGAATTGCAACTGCGTATCACCCTCAAACAAGTGGAATGGCTGAAGTATCAAATAGAGAAATTAAAAGAATTTTGGAGAAGACTGTTAATCCTAAAAGAACTGATTGGGTTAATAGACATGATTCTGCATTATGGGCTTATAGAATAGCTTATAAGACACCAATCGGAATGTCACCATACCGGTTAATTTATGGTAAACATTATCACTTACCTGTTGAACTTGAACATAAAGCTTATTGGGCGATAAAGGAGTTTAATTTTGATTTGAATACTGCTGGAGAAAAATGATTATTTCAATTAAATGAGATGGATGAAATAAGAAATGGATCATATGAAAATGTAAAAAATTATAAAGAGAAAATGAAGTTGTTACATGATAACAAGATTTCAAGAAAAATATTCGAGCCTGGACAAGAAGTGTTATTATTTAATACTCGTTTAAAACTTTTTCCTTGAAAATTAAGATCTAAATGGATGAGATCATATATAATTGAGAAAGTATACCATTATGGAGCTGTGAATATTAAAGACTTTAAAAATGGAAAAATATTTAAAGTTAACAGATTAAGACTGAAGCCTTATTTGGGAGACATTAAAATGATTTATAAAGAGGCTTACGAGTTGAGTCTACCTGATTAAAGACTTAATTAGGTCAGGCTGACGACGTTAAACTAAGCACTTTGTGGGAGGCAACCCATAGTTATATTTGTGTGTTTTACATTTTCAATGTAAGGTTATGCCTTGGTCTTGACTAATTTTATATAACTTTAGAAAATTGGACGCTAACAAGTCTTTATTGACTTTAGCTAAAGATTATCTCGAAGTATATAAAGATTGGACTTTGGATCACTCCATTTCATATTTGAGTAAAAAGGAGATCAAGTTAACCTTCATTATGATTGTTTATAATTTGTGTTACTAAGTCTATATTGATCTTACCATTCTAATTTATCTATATTGGAGAACAAAACTTTGAAATTTGATGATAGGAGAAATAGAATCGAACGTGGTTCTGGTGCCTAGGTGCCAGGATTTGGCTCCTAAGCGCCAGAGTAAAACTGTGTATCAATGGGTCCGGCGCCTAGGCGCCAGATTTAGCGCCTAGGCGCCAGATTTAGCGCCTAAGCGCCACAGTTACTGGATCATGTAAAAACAAAAAATTTTCAGTTTTTCACACGATTTTCTCCTTTAAATTACCCCATCTTCGCCCCCAATCCCTAAGCAACCAAATTATGATCTAGACCTTTCTTGAGAGATTAGAGAGGATTTTTGAAGAAATGGAGAGAAGAAATCTTAGAAAAGAGGCTAGAGAAAAAGGTTCAAAGGATCCTCAACCCTACTTCAATGGTTTTATCGCTGTAAGTTTGGAGAAAATTTTAAGTCATCTGGATAAATTTAAAGCAAAATTCAAAAGTATTGGAGATCGCCTCCATGAGATGTATCATCAAATTAAACATCTGGAATTTCAGGCGAAGCTTTAATTTGATCATCTAGGGCTTATCAAGATGCTCAAGTGGAGATATATGCGAAGAACAAATGGATCGACGAGAAAATGGCTACGGATTTTCTGAGGGCGTTGGTATTATTCCCAAGTAGGCCTAGTAATCTTCATTGCGAAGAGAATGGAAATTTCTAATTTGAAGATTATATAGTTATTGTTGTGTGATCTAGACTTTTATTAGTGTCGTTGTATCGATTTAGTAAATCAAATGTGTTGTTGGTGTGTTTGATTTATTGTTCAATGTGTGTTATATTTGCTTTGAAATAGTGTAGTTTGATTATTTGTTGGGACCTGAATCATATTACTATACTTATATGTATTGTATTAAGCCAAAATTGAAGATTATGAATGGAATTAGAAGAGTTTGATTTAAACCTTGTGTTTAATTGGTGGATTTAATTTTTAAATTTTAAAATTTTTGGAAAATATTTTGGAAGTTGGAAACTGAAGTACTACTCTAATATGAGTAATTGGATGTTAAATTTATGATTTTTGGTGAAAAATAAATTTTTAAAGTGATTTTTGTGAAAGGCGAGTCTGGAGCCTAGGCGCCAGAATTCGGCGCTTAGGCGCCGGTTTAGCCTGCTTACCAAAAATTAGCATTTAAATCCCATTAGTCATGGTTGATGCCTAAGCTTCATCCCCTTCCTCTTTTTCGTGAAAATACACCCCTTAGATCCATCTTGAGGTCAATACATCAAGTTTTTGAGCTCGAAATCACTTGATTTCTTCATCTCGAGGTCAGATCTACCTTCTAATCCATTTATTTTTTATTCTTAACATAGTTTTTCCTATTTTTTTGCTAAAAATCGAAATTTTGACAAAAATTTTGATTTTTAGAGTTTCTCCATGGATTTTTAAACTTATTTTAAGTTCTTAAGCTTAAAAAGAATTTAAATATTTGATTCCTAAATTTATTTGTGTTTTCTTTCACATTTAGATAACACCAAAATATATGCGACGAAAGGCACGAGAAAATTTCGACAGCAGCAAGTTTTTGACTGCGGCAGTGCAATTTTTTTATCACGAATTTGCGACGTCAAGAAAGTTTATCTCGAAGCACAGTTTTTAGAATCTTGGTGAAATGATCGAGAATATGATCGTTGCACACAACTGACAATGATTCTGTTATTTAACTGTTGTTGTCGTTATTTCTATTATACGAGAGTTTTATGCCAACTTTTTGGATGCGGAAGACTACAAAGTCTTTGTTAGAGGTCTTTTAAACATAGGAACTACTATTCCTTTTTTATCTTCTAGTTCTCATGTTTCTTTAACCTTTATTAGGATAGTTGTCTTGCACGAAGGGAGAAAATCCCTCTAGCCGTTGACTTTGTATGACTTCCTTTTTACCACCACTATGAATAATAATATTTCTAGTTCAGCTTACATTTTGTGTATTTTGATGATACTTCAAAAAATGATAGTTCCAATTTTAATCCTGTAGATAATACTCAAATTGTATACGATCCCGACCAGTCCAATGACAATTGAAATGAAAATAACATTAGTGACAATTCCAATGATGACAAAGACAATAACGACACTATCACACTTTAACTACAAGGAGCATCAATTTCTATGGAATCGGAATATTCAGACTCAGGGAAAAAAGAGTCAGATAGTAAACTAGAAGAAATAATTGAAACTAATTTGAAGTGGAAAAGTTCTACCTTCTAGAATGGCTCCCCAATAGAAAGAAAAATAAATAGTGACATCAGAAAAGATCATTCCTCCAATACACCCATAATTATCTAAAAAAAAGAAGACAGTCCTCATAAAGTGGATTACAATGTACTAGCTCATCTGAGGAAATTACCAGCAAAATTGAGCATTTATGACACCCTTATGCATTTCAAAGAAAAGATTGAGTCATTGATAAAATCCTTTTTAGATTCAGTCATTTGCTTAGTTCAACTTACTAGTATCACCTAGAGTGAAGCTTGTTCGTTAGAAGAACAGACAAAAATTACCTTTTCTGACAATGACTTGTTACTTGGAACGACTAAACATAATCTTCCATTATACATCACAATAAATATAAACGACACGACACTTTTAAGGGTTCTTATTGATCCAGATGCCTCGATTAACATATTTGGATACTGATGCATCCCAACTATCAATAGATGCAATGATGTTAAGAGGATTTAACCAACAAGGAGAACAAGCCCTAGGGTCAATAACCTTGCTCCTAAAAATGGATGATTTGATGACAAAGGAAAAATTCCATATCATAGATTACAATAACTCCTTTAATGCTTTACTTGGTAGACCTTGGCTTCATGAACATAAAATGGTTCCTTCATCACTGCATCAATGCATAAAATAATTATAAAAAGGATAAGAATGTTGTATCGTAGGATATATATAACCATTTTCAGTCAATAAAATTGGAATACATAAAGACACTGGATATTATGCAACAATTAAACAAACAACATACTCCAGATAAGTAGTGGTGAATACAAAAGGAAAAGACAAAGAAAGAAAATAAATGAAAAAGATCCTTCTTTTTCAATACGGGCAAAGGGTCATAATTCTCATCAGGTTCGCACCTAAGGTCAAGGCCGGGGACGAGGACGAGGAAGAGAAGACCCAATTGTCAAAATGAAGAAACCATTGAGGTTCATAATTCACATGAACTCTAAAGAATATACAAAAGAAGAAATGACATCAGTGTTTCAAAAATAACCTCAGTTCAAAATACCTCTTGAAGAAGAAAAAAAAAAGCAAAACAATTTGAGTCTATTTATGAAACAACATCAGTGGCCAGATCAGAGTTTGTGTGGACTTCAGAAAATTAAACAAATCTTGCCCGAAGGTTGAATTTTCTTTATCAATCCCAGAATTGATGATCGACATAGCATCCACACATGCAATATTTTCTTTTATGGATGGATTATCAGGATACAAGAAGATGAATCAAATACAGCCTTCAGGACACTTATATGGATATACTGTTACAAGGTTATGCCATTTGGATTAAAGAATGCTGGTGCAATCTACCAAAGAGCCACGACAAGGATTTTTGATGAACTTATACACAATCAAGTAGAATCTAATGTGGACGATTTGGTTGTCAACAGTAAATAAAAAGACAATTACTTGTACACTTTGAGAATCATCTTTGAATGATTACGACAATACAATCTTAAAATGAATCCCTTAAAGTGTGATTTCGGTGTCACTTCAGAAAAAATTTTAGGATTTGTTGTTTGACATCATGGGATTGAAAGTGATCCTGTTAAAATCGAATCCATTCAAAATATTCCTCCTAAAAATCTAACTCAATTGTGATACTTTCAAGGAAAAAAGCGTATATACAGCGTTTTATTTCCAATTTGTCAAGTAGATGTCAACCCCTCACTGTCCTAACCAGAAAAGATACCAAATTTGTGTGTGATGAAAAATGCCAACATGCCTCTGAAAACATTAAACAATATTTAAGAACACCTCCTGTAAGGAAGACCACTAATCCTTTACATTGCGGCGTTGGACAATTTCCTTGGAGCTTTACTAGCTCAAGTAAATGATGAGAGAAAAGAAAATGCATTATATTATTTAAGCCGGTGTTTGGTTCCAACTGAAATAAAATATCCAGCAATTGAAAAGCATTACCTAGCTTTGATTTTCGTAGTTCAAACGTGAAGGCATTATATGCTTTCTCATAAAGTAACTCTTATTTCAAGTGTTAATCTATTACAATACTTGATGACACGACCGAAACTTTCTAGAAGATTAGCAATATGGGCAATAATACTACTCCAATTTGACATAAAATTTGTGCCACTACGTGATGTTAATGAACAAATCTTGGCAGAATTGTTAGCAGCACATCCAATTCTGACTGAATCACCTCTTACTAATGATTTTCTAGATGAACAAATACTATAAAAAAATTCAGACATTCAACGATGGGAATTACACTTTGATTGAGCTTCATCTACTCGAAAATATAAAGACAAGCAGACAATCATACCAGGCAAAGCTAGGGTAGGATTAGTTTTAATTACTCTAGACAAAACAATGATGTCGTTTTCCTATCATTTGACTAAACCATGCATGAATAATGAAGCTTAATATGAAGCATTCATAACCAGTCTAAAACTGAAAATATTAATTGAAATAAAGATATCAACATCTATATAGACTCTCAGTTGATCATCAATCAAATTGCAGGAAAACACAAGACTTTGAAACCACGACTGGAACAATTCTCCCGTTACACTCTAAAACTGCTTTAGCAAATTCTTGATGTAGCTTTCTTCTTAATTCTGAGATGAAACAATTCATTAACTAATGCTTTAGCAAAATTGTAAAGAATTCACTAGTCCAGAATATGATGACATACTAATTTCTATAAAAGGACGACAAGTTCTTTCTCAGATAGATATGGATAATCTACACAAAATTGGAGAAGAAAAAATAGTGACAATAATTAATGAAAAAAATTAGGATTGGCGACAATAAATTATTCAATAATTGCAAATCAGAAGGTTACCCGAAAAAAACTCTACCGCAACTCAAATCAAACAAAGAGCATTGTCATATGCTCTAGTAAATGATATTCTTTATAAATGATCTTTTAACCAAATATGTTTAAGATGCCTAAACCAATCTGAAGCTCTACAAATTGTTCAAGAACTTCATTCGGGTCTATGTCGTGCACACCAATCTGTACCTAAAATGAAGATGAAAATAAAAAGAATGGGATATTACTGACCAACAACAATGATTGATTCTCTCGAGATCGCAAAGAAATGTCATCAATGTCAAATACATGGAGTGGTCTTACACCAACCGCCAATTATATTACATCCAACCATTACATCTTAGCTATTTGAATTTTGGGGCATAATCTACCTAAAAATGTACTATTTGTTATGCTAAATTTTATAATGATATTGTACTTCTAAGGTATTTTTTTCTTGTGTTTTTGGTTGCAGGTAGATCAAATTGAAGAATATGGAGTGATTGGAGTAAAAGGAACAGAAATGGACCAAAATAGAGCATACCAGAGCAAAATGGGTTGAACCTGAGCATATCGGAGCAAAACAGGTCGAACCGAAAACATATGTACCTATGTCTGGTGCCTAACTGCTGCCAGTTGGCACATAGCCACCAGGCAGTGGTGCCTAACTGCAAGAAATTGGTGCATATCCTCCAGTGACGGTTTTTGCCATAACTTCTTGAAGAAACGTCAGATATGGATGATTTTTTAAGCGTTGCGAAGTGTGTCTCTTGGGGAGTTCATTGGAAATGATAAAATTGGATTTTTTAGAAGGATTTGAAGTGGTTAGAATGAGTTATTATTGAAGATATGTGTCTCTTAGAGTGAAGAGTCACTTAATGCACCCTTTGGAAGATTCATTGAATATGGACTCTTTTTGAAGAGACACTTAAGCATCTCTTAGAAATTTATAATTAGAGCTTGGAAACTCTTAAACAAGAAGATTTAGAGAGGGAGAGGAACTATTAGAAGAGGAGAAGAAGGCTTGTAGAAGAAGAAGATCACTTGGCCATGAGCCCCAAGTGGGGTGACAAGGTGAGAGAGAAAGAGAGAGTGCGAGATTTCTTCTTTTCTTTCACTTTGTTCTTGGAGAGATTTGTAAGGATATTGCGTTTGCTATATAAGGAGAGTTTGATTTTCATCAAAGTAAGTAGTTTTATTATATTTTGATTTGAATCTAGTACTATGTGTGGTTTCAAAGTCTTGTTCAATGAAAAGTTATTGTTGTTTTTCCATGTATAGTGAGTAGTTTTCTTTACTCTTCCCCTTTATAATGAATTAGTATGCATGTGTAGGATATAGAATTAAGTGGAATGAGCATATGTTGTGATGATTTTACTTTGTTCTTCATTTACATATAAACTTGATCAACTTACATGTTAAAATCTGTTGGCAGAACATGTAAGAACCAATGCGGTATTGTCTCAGTAAACTATTTGTAAGAATCACATCAGATTATATGGGTGAGAATGTAGTCCATATAATTGCGTGCAAATAAATAGTGAGATATACTTTAATGGGTGTAAAATTAAAGGACATTAGAGTGACAGACTAAAGCCCCCAATTTGGTTTGATGTTTTAAGTTTTGATATGAGATGTTAGCCCCCACGTGGAGAGAGAAGAGGGAACTCTAGAGTGAGAGCTAGTATCTTCCATGCCTAAACCATCTTCAAGATTTAAAAGAATCCGATTAACCTATGTTCTTTACAGAACCAAGTAAGGGTAAAGAATATAATTGCTCCTATTTGTCACAATCTATCTCACTACTTGTTATACTTTTACACATGTCACTTATTTTATTGCATGAAGAAGAGTACTTTTAATATATATAAACCCCACTTTCTGATTTTCACTAAGTATTTTAGTTTAGAAGTAGTATTGTAGTAATAATTGTAGGATTTAATTAAAACTAAACCTTTATCGACCTTCCAAGCTACGGCGTGTTATTGTAGACTAGAACTTCTCTTGAAAGCTGCTGTTATTTACCACGATCTCTGTAGGATCAATATTCAGGGCTTAATCAGAAAGATCTATATTACTTGATAATGATACGTATACTTGTGTAAAATCTCTACTATTTAAAGTCATAATTGAAATCTTACTTTGCTTTGGAATCAAGTTTTGGGCACCGTTGTAAAGGAAGAAATGTAAACAAGAAAATTAAAGGATTAAACACTTGTATATTGTAATTGGGGATCAAGTTATTGGCACCGTTATCGAGGATCACAACGGTTGATCTTGACTTTTAGGAGGATTTTAGTTGTAGTATTTAGTCTTAGACTTAGAAAATTGTAGTGTCGTAAAATGTGTTTTGTGTGAAAAGGATTTTTTGTATGAAAAAATGTTGTGAAGAAACTGTTTGTGTGAAAACAATGTGTTTGTGAAAATGTTTTCTTGTGTTGAAAATTTTTTTGTTTAATTGTTAATGTATTGTATGTTGTGTTATGTATGAGAACTAAAGGATCTATAGGACTGCTACCTTATGATACGAGTTAGAAAAAAAGAAAAAAAATTAAAAATAAAAAGGACTTAAAAAACTAGAAATGGAAATGGAAAGTATTTAAAATAATAACTTGGAAAATCATCATAAATCATTGAGATATTATGTCAATCCTACGATAGAAGAAATTCACTCAAGTAGACAAATCTTTGTCATAGAAGCTGACTCATTTGAACTAAATCTAAAGATGATCCAATTGGTGCAGAACAACTAGTTTGGGGGAACTCCTTCGGAGGATCCCTATTTACACTTATCAAGTTTTCTAGAACTTTGTGCTACATTTCATTATAACGGCATGTCAGACGATTTTGTTAGACTAAGAATTTTTCCTTTCTCACTAAGGGATAAAACTAAAATGTGGTTATACTCATTAGCACCTGGCTATATTAAAAATTGGGATGAGTTAACTCAAAAATTCCTAGCTAAGTATTTTCTACCTTCAAGAACTATTAAGCTTAGAAATGATATTATCTCATTTTTTCAGTATGAAGGGGAATTAATATATGAAGCTTGGGAAAGATTTAAGAAAATCCTAAGAAAGTGTTCACACCATACTCTACCAGATTGGTTAATCATTCAAACTTTTTACAATGGGTTAGTAGGACCCCTTAGGTTCATTATTGATGCTGTTGCTGGTGGTTCATTAATGTCAAGAACATTTGATGAAGTGTATGCATTAATTCAAGAAATGGCTATAAATGAATTTCAATGGCCCTCTACAAGGGCAAATCCTAGAAAGGTAGCCAGTGTTCATGATACAGATACGATTGTAATTCTTGCATCTCAGGTTGCTGTAATATCAAAGAAGTTGGACCAATTTGGATTGAACTAGCCTCAATTTACTCTAGTAAGTGAGAAAAATTCATTAAAGCATATTATTGATTCTAACTTATCATATGAGACTTTAAATACCATAAATAACCAGTATTTTAACTTTTACAACCTAGGTTGAAAGACCATCCTAAGTTTAACTGGAATCATACTACTGGGGTGGAAACAAACAATGGAAAAATAATAATGCAAATCCTAATGAAAGTTGGAATAATCAGAGGAATACAAACTATAGACCTTCATATCTACCGAACTCTAACAATGATCAACAATTTGAGGATAAGAAGATGTTTATAGAAGAAGTGGTATTGCAAATGGGAAACTAATTGCAATGTCAAAATGCTACGATTATAAACATAGAGAATCAACTGGGAAAAGTTACTAACTCACTTAGTAATAGAACACAAGGAACACTTCCTAGCAACATTGAGATCAATCCTAAAGAGAACACTAATGAACAAGTAGATGCTGTCTGATTAATAAGGGGAAGAGATATAGAGGATGTGGTTAGAAAAGAGAAAGAAGTTGTGAGAGAAAAAAAAAGAAACTAAAAGACCTAAAGAACATGATTATAAGGATGTTTAAAAATTAATATCTCCAACTAAAATCAATTTAAAAAAAGCACCACCACTGTTTTCTCAAATACTTAGACAGCATGAGTTAGATAAACAATTTTCAAAATTCCTAAAAGTACTTAAGAAGATAACGATAAATATTACTTTTGCTAAAGCTTTGGAACAGATGCCAAGTTATGCAAATTTTATGAAGGAAATATTAAACAAGGAAAGGAAACTTAGAGATGACGAGACAGTTGCACTAAGTGAGGAGTGCAGCGCTATACTTTAGAAAAAGCTTCCTTAGAAACTTAAAGATCCTTGTAGCTTTACAATTACTTGCGCAATTGGAGAAAAATTATGTGGAAAAGCTTTATGTGATTTCAGAGTGAGCATTAATGTGATGCTTCTATCTATGTTTAAAAGGATGGGTTTAGCTGATATTTCTCCCACAATTGTTACCCTTCATTTAGCTAATCGATCTATCATTTATCTAAAAGGGGTTATAGAAGATGTGCTTGTTAAAGTGGATAAATTTATCTTATGAACTTTATAGTATTAGATATGGAGGACGATAAAGATAATACAATTATTTTAAGGAGACATTTCCTTATTACTGGACAATCTATGATAGATGTGCAAAAAGGAGAGTTAACTATGAATATTAATGACCAGGAAGTAACTTTTGATGTATTATAGGCTATGAAATATCCAACTGAGAGAAAAGATGATGATTGTTTTTGGATGGATGAAATTGCTTATCTAAGTAAAGAACATTTTCAAGAGAGTTTTGAGAGTAAGTTAACACATGAGATCGAAATGGACTTTCATGATGAGTTGAAAACGTTATTTAAAGAAGACTGTAAGTATTTTCAGGAGAGGTGTAAAATTATGGATGTTACCAAAAATAGTAAAATTTTAATTCCATCTATTAAAAAATCTCATGAACTTAAGATGAATGTACCCCATACAATTTTAAAGCCTACATATTTAGGGAATTCATCTACACCACCAGTCTTTATATCATTGGATACGACTTAATCACAAGAAGAACCTGAATTAAATGATACAATTAGTAAAAGATCTCCTAAGAAAGAGTTTTAAAAAATCCCTGAATGGTATATTCTATGGTATATAGACAAAATGAATGAGATTTTGATGCTGGGGCAACAAGAGTAAGCATTGGATACATCGAGTCGTTGATGTTGGACCAAGCCCTTTGTGGGAGTCAACCCATGGTTAACTTTGTTATCTGTTTAGTGTGATTGTTGTTACTTTGGATAGGATAATAGTGAGATGTTGGACTTTGATCCTTGTTGGATGTGTAAGAGTGGTTTGGGTTAATGTTGTAAGGTTATGCCTTGGTCTTGACTAAATTTGTACAAGATTTTTGGTAGTAGCAGGCTGAGTAGTCTATTATGACTTAGTTCTCAACCGGAGCTAAGCAATACCTTGAAGCGTGTAGAGTTTTTACTTGGACAACTCCATGTTAACTCTACTACTTCCTTTATCTGACATTGTCATTACTTAGTAGGTTATGAACTTACTTAGTGAAAACATCTGTATGAACTGCACTAGTTTTATTTACCAGATTGTGTATACCTTAGACTTAGAGTAAACCTAAAATTCGAAGCACATGAGTTTTTGTAATAGAGGAATTCTGGTCCAAGGGTGATAACCATATAAAAAATTATATAATACAACAATGTTATTAGTGTAGTTTCTTCCATTAGAAATTAAAGTTCATATTATCCGAAGTTTGAAAAATCTGCATATTTTTCGGAGTTGGACATGAAAACAAATTCCAAAGTTCGATGATAAATATTTTAGACCCTGAGCTAGTCTAGTTCACTAGAAGTTCTTGTAAGTTAAACTATCTCATTTTTAGAACAAAACTTTAGCAATTCTAAAGGATGACCCATCAACTCTAATCTACATATATTATCTTAAAAGTTTAGTATTACTTGAGGACAAGTAATGTTTAAGTTTGGGAATTTGATCCACCTAAAAATGTACTACTTTTTATGTTAAATTTTATAATGATATTGCACTTTAAAGGTATATTTGTTGTGTTTTTGGTTGTAGGTACATCAAATTAAAGAGTTTGGAGTGATTAGAGCAAAAGGAAAAAAAATGAACCAAAATGGAGCATACCAGAGAAAAACGTGTTGAACCAGAGCATACTATAGCAAAACGGGTCGAACCATACACTTAAATGTGCCTGTCACCTAACCACCACCTGTTGGCACTTATGGTACCCTTTGGAAGATTTATTGAATGTGAACACTTTTTGAAGAGACACTTAAGAATCTCTTGGGAACTTATAATTAAGGCTTGGAAACTATTTTAGAAGAAGATTTAGAGAAGAGAGAGGAACTATTTGAAGAGGGGAAGAAGGCATGTAGAAGAAGAAGATCACTTGGGCTTGAGCCCCAACTAGGGTGACAAAGTGAGAGAGAAAGAGAGAGTGTGAGAGATTTCTTCTTTTCTTTTCACTTTATTCTTGGAGAGGTTTGTAAGGAGATTGATTTTGCTATACAAGGAGAGTTTGATTTCCATCAAAGATAATTATTTTCATTGTATTTTGATTTGAATCTAGTACTTTGTTTCTGTGGTTTCAAAGTCTTGTTCAATGAAAAGTTCTTGTTGTTTCTCCATGTATAGTGAGTAGTTTTCTTTTCTCTTCCCTCTTACAGTTAATTAGTATACATGTGTAGGATACAGAATTAAGTGGAGTGAGCATATGTTGCGATGATTTTACTTTGTTCTTCATATACATGTAAACTTGATCAACTTGCATGTTAACATCTGTTGTGAGAGCAAGTAAGAACCGATGCGGTATTGTCTCAGTTAACTATTGGTGAGAATCACATGAGATTATATAGGTGAGATTGTAGTCCATATAATTAACTGCAAATAAAAAGGGAGATACTTTAATGGGTGTAAAATTAGAGGACTTTAGAATTACAGGCTAAAGGCCCCAATTTGGTTTGACGTTTTATTTTTTGACATGAGATGTTAGCCCTTAGGTGGAGGGAGAAGAGGGAACTCTAGAGTGAGAGCTAGTATCTTCCCTACCTAACCCATCTTCAAGATTTCAAAGCATCAGATTAACCTATGTTCCTTATATAACCAAGTAAGTGTAAATAATATAATTGCTCTTATTTTTCACATTCTCTCTCATTACTTGTTTTACTTTTACACATGTCACTAATTTCATTGCATGAGGAAGAGTACTTTTAATCTATATAAACCCCACATTCTGATTTTCACTAAGTATTTTAGTTTAGAAGTAGTATTGTAATAATAATTATAGGATTTAATTAAAACCAAACCTTTATTGACCTTCGAAGATAAGGCGTCTTCTTGTAGACCAGAACTTCTCTTGAAAGTAGCTGTGATTTACAGCGATCTCTGTGGGATCGATATTCAGGGCTTAATCAGAAAGCTCTATATTACTTGGTAATGATATGTATACTTACGTAAAATCCCTACTATTTAAAGAAATAATTGAAATCTTATTTTTCCTTGGAGTCAAGATTTTGGCACCGTTGTAAAAGAAGAAATTTAAACAAGAAATTAAAGGATTAAAATTTTTTATATTGTAATTGGAGATCAGAGCACAGACATAGTGGGCCCAATAGACCCTCCATCATTTAAAGGCCATCGATTCATTCTATCAGCCACTTATTACTTCTCTAAATGGGCATAGGCAATACCACTCAAAGATGTTAAGGAAAAACAAGTTCTCCATTTCTTTAAGACTCATATTGTCTATAGATTTGGAATTCCTCAAAGAGTCATATCAAAAAATGGACTGGCTTTTTAAAATACAAAAATGAATAACGTTATTCAAAGACATGGGTTAGATTAAATATATTCCACAATCTATTATCCTAAAACCAATGGTTTAGCTGAGGTATTCAACAATACATTGGCACAAATTTTGAAAGAAAATATTAATTAATAGCCCAAGAAAATGGCATGAACGATTAAAAGAAGTTTTATGGGTCTATAGAACTACATATCGAACACCAACATGGTCAGCACCGTTTGCTTTAGTATATGGTTTCAAGGCCATTTTACCACTCGAAGGGCAAATTCCTTCTCTCAAAGTTATGGTTGCAAAAAAAGAAAAAAACTGAAGAAGATAATGCCAAATTACAACTTGAAGAACTTAAAAGTTTAGAAGGAAAACGTCTACAAGCTCAACAAAATCTTTAATTGTATAAAGCAAAAATGATACGGGCCAATAAAAATTGGTTCATCCTAGAACCTTTTAAATCAGTGAATTAGTCTTATTTCTCCGAAGACATATCGTCACTCATCAAAAAATAAGTGAAAAGTTTGAACCAATATAGGAGGGCCCATATGTAATTTAAAAGACATATTCGAGATTGTCAAGGAGAAAGAATCTTACCCCCAATCAATGGGCATTTCTTGAAAATTATTATGCGACATAAATGACTTGTTTGTAAACTGGGAGAATACTAAAATCTTCCAAATTAACTCTATGATACAAATTTTGATCTTATGATATCCTTTTTGCTTATTAAGCAAGTTCTTATAAGAATAATTCCTTGACATAATAAAATGATAACGAAAATTAAATTATATTTTTTGAATTAAAATTAAGTCTAACATGTTACATTATCCTCTTGCTTCCAAAGAAATGTGTAACAACAGACTTCTTTTTACATTTTGAAATGGTGTTTGTCTGGCCTTGGACCGACGTTGCATTTAAAAGGATCGAGAATCCATTTTAATTTTGACTTTTCTCAAGTTGAATTACTTTATGTGGACATCTGTTATCTAATGTTAATCAAGAAAAAGCAAAATGAAAACCATCTATGTTAGAATTCAAACTTCGATAACAAAATATCAAGACAAAAGATATAATTTTGACAAAACAAAAATGGAAAACTGTCATTGGAAAACTAAAATTAGTGGTGGTACTCATGGAGCTGAAGAGACATTTGTTATCAGAGTAAAGAAATCAGTCTTTAGATTAACTAGAACTCAAAGGAGAAATCAAAATAAATGAATTAAAAGACTTTAAGAAAAGGAACGACAAAATATAAAATCTATAGAAGAAGACGGTGATTTTGAATTTCCAGTTCTCAAAAATGTTTTTAACATATTTTGTTTAAGGAGAAGAAAAACAAGATCAAGAAGAAAAAAGGATTGAGAGGACATTATTCACTCTAACTCCTTACATACCAGCATTGGATCTCACAATATCAGAGATGTCAATTGATAAACGAATTGCTACTAAAGAAGAATTAAGACTTATTCATGCCTTTAAATGACAAACATTTGATCAATTTAAATATATTAATGGTTGAACTATCAATATATTAGAAGGCATTCAGTTGTTTACCAGAGTCTTTAATGAAGATGTTGTTGACCTGATTTTTGATGAGGTCTTCTCTTCTTCTCTTTAGTACTTAGGATCTAGCCTTAGGCTTTTTCCTTTGACTATCTTAGAGGACTAGAATTGGGACCCACCTTCTAGAATTTCAAACCACTTCTTAACTCCCTGCAAACTCCACAAACTTGACTGTAGACCCCTAATCACCTGAGGGTTGAAATCAAATGTGGAAGTTTAACTGGATGAGTTCCTATGGGACTCTCTCGGCCATAGGACCGCCCGCAGGTGGCCCGGTCCGGTGAGGGGCTGACTTACACACACACTACACTTACACACTACACTTCCACATACCTCCTAAAACCACACCCATACCTAACTTGACCTCCCGACTCATGTAGGTAATTCACATGGATGATCCTTAACCCCTAAGCCCTTGGTAAGAGGGTTAGGAACAACATAGTGAATGCCTCAAATGAGTCCCTTCATGGCTCATGTGGGCTTGATATGGCTTCATGGCTCAACCAAAATGATTTGTTTCCACTTACATCCACCCAATCTTCAATTTCCCAAATTTTCAATTTTTGACTCCCGGGACCCTACACCCGCTTAGCCTACCCAAAACCCTTGAAATTACCCAAAATTCTCAAAAATTTCCAAATCACCCAAAATTCTCCAAAATCATTCCCAAACATTTCCACATCACTTAAATTGATCATCCATACCCAAAAATACCAAAAATTCCAAGAAAACCTCCCAATACCCTCCAAATACCCAAAATACCCCTCTTAACCTAAAAATCAAAAAATTCAGAAAATTCCCAGAAAATTCCAGAAAATCCCAAATATTCCCAATTTCATTTTGTCCAACTATACCATGGGCCAATTTTGTCAATTTACCCCACTTTTGTCAAAACCCCCAATTTGACCGATTTTAACCTTAAGTGAACCCAATGTCAAACCAAATCTACCCAATTGACCCCAATTCTGGTCCAATTCAGTTCTAAACTTCAATTCAACATCCCCAATACCAATCTAGACCAAATCCAAGTCCAATTTGATTGACATTTGGATCCAATCTCACTTTTGGCCTTAAAGCCCAATTTGGACCCATGACCCAAACCTAACCCAAACTCACCCAATTCAACTCCAATTAACCCCAAATCTTTTCTAAATCTTCCTTAACATTCCCACAAGCAAAACACTATCATGATTTGCCCAATGTTTAGACCCAAACCCTACTCAAATTCAACCCAAGGCTAAAAAGGCCCATTTTTGACCTAAACCCAAACCTAACCCAAATGAGCCCAAACCCCAAAATCAAAGCCCAACCAAAGTCAAAACCTCTTTGAAACACTCCCATAAATATTTCTCAACATTGATTTTACATCAATTTCAACCCTAGCCCAACATTAGCCCAACTTGGCCCACTTGGACCCATATAGGCCCACTTACCAAATAAACCCAAATTCAAACCAATTCAACTCCAAATCACACCAAATTGACTCCAAGCCCTTCATAGAACATCCCTAAACCAATTATGACATTTATTTGACAAAGTCCTTCACAAAATCTTTACCTAAATGCCCATCCTAAAATCAAAGAGCCCATTTCCCTTAAACTTTCCTAAAAGCCCACTTCACCACATTCAAAAGCCCAAAATCCACCCTAAAGCCCACATGACATCTCCATTTGTCATCCACTTAATTAAATCCATTACCTAAGTCCTAAATTCACCATCAAATTATTCCAAATCAAGTTTCATACAAATTTCCATCAAATTACCAAAAATTCTTAAAACCCATTTTCATGAAATTGACCAAACATTTTCCCAAGCCAAAGGTGAGCCATGCAAGCCATGGACAAGCCACATGAAGCCATGGAAGGCTTGACATGTGATTAAGCCATTAATTACAAAAGGAGGGGCCCCTTTCCTAATCCTCCTTAACCCCTTTTTTACCTTAAGCATGTCACACACTAAACCATGCTTAGCCACCTCATCATGGATGAAGACCACACCACTCTCCCTTGGCTGACCCAACTGATCCTCTCAGCCCAAAATCAGAGCCATGGGAGGTGCACCCAACCCAAACCAATGGGTTGACCAAATTAAGGCCAAAATGACCCCCTCCCCATTCAATTTTAATTCAAAGCCTTTACACATGGCAATTGCCAATTGATTGCACAAACCTCCAACCCTGACCCACCTGGACCTGAGGGTGACCCATGCCTGCCGGCCAGCCGCCTGGATCGCCGGAAAACACCACACCCGAGAGCTCACATGTGAGCCAACTTTGGAATTCCACCTTGCTGAGCTGCCCCAAGCCCAATGGCCACCATGGCTGTTCTTCCCATGACCAGAGCAGCTGATCCCAACCCTTGGCCATCCCTGGAAGGCTCTCCAGCCTCTCCTATTTAAACCCCTCACCCTCACGGCCATGGTGGAGAGTTACACAAACCTTGCCGAAACTCTGCCAAAATTGTTCCAAACCCTTCTCCACCCTTAGAGCAGCTTGATCCCCGGTGTCAATTTGCCCTAATCCCCACCGATAAAATCCAATTTCCCAACCGAAATTCCACCCAAAACCAGGACACTTCTTCACAATGAGCCAATCCCCAAATTGATTGGTTCTACACCTTCACCGGACCGAGGAAGGTGTCCACCAACAAAAGCCCCATCTCCGGGCCACCCGAGTTGCTCCAGCCTCCAAGCTTTGTGATCGGGCTTGGTCGAAATCACATCTAGACAATTCACCGCGACCGGGAGACTTCATCCGGAGCTTGCGGGATCCAATCGAAGGTGCAACAACTCTCAGATTGAAGCCACACTTCTCTGAGCAAAGGTATGAGCTAATTTTTCATCCCGAGCTTCTAGAGATTCTCCATTTCGAATGCTTTAATTTCAATGCATTATAGCCGTATAGATGTGTTCGTCTCTTCAAGACGAATCCATAGAGCATAAGAACATGAAAATCCATTGAGTATCGAGTGAGATCTTAGGGATTTAGTGTGGACGGCTCTCGGGTGAGGACGCTCGGGGACGATGAACGGATGCCGTCCATTCAATACACGCACGGACGGACGGCTCAGATGGCGTCGGACCAGGAGACGGTACGAGAATCGCGGGGCCCGAGCTGCTGACTCAGGTGGCGGTGTCGAATGGGAGCGCGACACGCGGCGTTTCGGAGATGCCGAGGATGAGTTGGCGCCGCGTGGATAAATAGAAAATTAGGGTATTTTTTGATTTATTTAATTCCCTAAACTTCAAAAATTCATAACTCTGTGTAGAAAAATCAGAAAAATAAAATAAAAATACCCTCTTGCTCAGTGAACGAGAGGAGAATAATGTGGAAAAGAAATCATTTAATTTCATCAAGTATTTTATTTTTTATAATTTATTTACTCTCTGCATACTTTTAATTCTCCATGCATGTATACAATTCACCATGGCATGAGACCATAGTGGCTTTTGAAGCCTCCGAATTTGGGAACATTCCCCGAATTTTCCAAAGTCGAGGCCATCCCTATAAAAAGTTATTGATTTTTCAAATTCATGTTGCTGTTTTGAGTATTTTAATTCCAATAAATAGCATGTTGTGAAATAAATTCTAGGAAAATTTGGTGATGTTTCTTATGACCAGAGAACCTTAGGAAAAATAGGTTTTGACTTAGTTCATTTAAAACAACCCTAATTAGCTTAAACACCCAAAATAGGTCTTTAATTAATTAGAGTTAACCATACATAAAATTGACTTGAAATCAATTCTCCACTGACCTTTAGGATTAGAGGAATCCACCATAAAAGTTTGAGGTCAATTGGACTTGGTTAGCCCCACTAATTGGGTTGATTAAGCCACTTAGCCATTTTAAACTTTAAAAATTCATAACTCTCAAAATAACTTTCCAAAATTCACCAAATTGGTTTTGGAGCCTCTCTAATATCAGGAGAACCTAAGAAAATTAAAATTTCAATTTTCTAAAAAAGTTGATTTTTAATAATATTTTAATATTTTTAATAATTAAAAAATAATAAAAAATCACAAAAATAATAAAATTCACCAAAATGTCACATTTTGAATTTTAATCACATAGGAACAAATCCCACATTTTTCTTAGGTCTATTTAGTGAGATATTAAATTTTAAAGCTTTAAGGTAATTTTAAAATTTAAAAAATGTATTTTCTAGCATTTTCACTAAAATAATTATAATAAATCATAGAAAAATCAGAAAATTGCAAAATTTACTTCTCTGATTTTCTTGATATCAAAGAGATTTTTGAAAAATATAAAATTCATTTTTCAACATTTATTTTATTTTTAAATTAATTAACACTCCAAAACTTAAAATAATTATAATAAAAATAATATAATTCAAAAAATCACCAAAATTGGTCCAAGTGATCCTCTAGTCATTAGGAATGTCCCCTAATTTTCTTAAGGACAGAAACTTTCCCTTGGTCATGTTATTAAATTTTCCTTGAAAATCTCTATTTTCTACCAAAAATAATTATATAAATAAATTAAATACAGAAAAATCACATTTTCTCCTCTCATGTCTTTATTGACATATGAGTGAAGTTACATAAAAATTTCAAGTTCATTTGAGTTCAATTTAGTGAGTTATGAAATTATTAAGCTTAAAGGGTAAAGTGGTAATTAAAATTTTAATCCTTAATTAAAATTTTTAGGTTTAATAAAAAAATTAACAAGTAAAATATTTGATCCTAATCTGATTTGGATGATTGAAATTTAAATGATTAAAGGGTAGAAACCCATTAAGCAATTTTAAAATGATTAAACTTTAATTAAATAATGGATTAAATTTGGAAGAATAATAAAATTGGAATTATTAAAATAGGGATATTATTAGGAAGAAATTTATTCTTTAATTTAAAAATCCCTAAATTAATTATCTCATTAATATTCAATTCTTAATTAAAATGATAACTCAAATTTAAAATATTAAAGGACTTAATCATTAAACTAAAATTAAATTATTAAACTCTTTTAAAAATTTCAATTAAAATTAAAAATAAAATTAAATTAAAATTAAATTAAATTAAATACATTAAATTAAATTAAATTAAATTAAATTAAGATTAAAAAATTAAATTAAATTAAAGATTAAATTAAATTAAATTAAATCAAATTAAATTAAATTAAACAAATTAAATTAAATTAAATTAAATTAAATTAAATTAAATTAAATTAAATTAAATTAAATTAAATTAAATTAAATCAAATTAAATCAAATTAAATTAAATTAAATTAAATTAAATCAAATTAAATTAAATTAAATAATTAAATTAAATTAAATTAAATTAAATCAAATTAAATTAAATTAAATTAAATCAAAAAACTAAATCAAATCAAATTAATTAAACATCAAATCAAATTAAATTGAACTATATTGAATTAAATTAAAACTCAATTAAATTAAATTAAATTAAATTAAATATAACATCACCTAAGACATAAAGAAATTAAATATAAAGCAACTTGAACACTATTCCAAATTTAAACTCATTAATTGAAATTAAACTAAATCACAAACCATCTGAACACCAATTTACCCTCAAATGCTTTAGTCATCATAACTCCTAAACGTAACATTAAATGAAATGTTACTTCACTCATAGGATATTCAAATGTCCTAGTTCATCGATCAAGTTAACAAAACTTGAATTCCTGGACGATTAATTCATTTGTATAATTAAATTCATTTGGACTTAAAACAATCCTAGAAATATTGAAAAGATGTTTAAGATTTGTCTTAAGCACTTCCTCGATATGATAGGATGTTCATAAGAACAATTGAACTTAATTATTCTTTGATGAAGAAAATCGTCCTCAAACCAAAACACAAAGAACCTAGATGTCATAGGAGATGACTAGCTATAGGATTAGGAATTTGGTAGAAAACCATAACCCTTCCCTTAGCTTTACCTAGGAACTTGCTTAAATATTCTAACCGTATTTTAAGTGTAGCTTGGGATGACGGGAAGACCCTCCGGTACGCTTTTATTTTATTGCACTTTACTTTCTTGCAATTTACATTATTGCAATTTATTTAACCGTATCGCACTTACTTTTCTTGCATGATAAACAACTCGTTGCATGAAAACTCACACCTTTAGGATAGCCTCAAAACTGAAACCAAAACTAAGTTAAAAGTCATTGCAAGATAAAATTCACCGCCACAACATTTTAAAATATAAAACAACTCAAAATTTAATCACAAACGAACACAAAACTACAATTACAACTAAATTAAAACGTCCTGTTGGATGATCGGGAATACCTCGGATGATGTAACCTACGTGTTGCTAACGAGATTTCCCACGGTCTAAATGAAAGTGTGGAACTCATTCAGTTGAGTTTAGCAAATTAATCTTGACTAAGTGAATCCGATAAAAATAATGATGCCGGAAGGATGGAACCGTGGGATCTTAACCGGTGTCGTTATAATCAACTTTAAGATTTGTTTTAATTAAAACACAAAAACACTTGGAAATTAAGACTTCTCTAAACCAAAACACTTTTCTCATCTTCTGATTTATGATTTCTAAAACTAAACCTCTGCAACAACAAGGAGCTCGGAGCATGGTGGGCAGCACGGCCATCGTCATCAGCAAAACCTGAATCTACATCAGCAAAACTTTCCTAGAACTAAATAACAAAGCCATAGGACTTCGAGGTAGTTTGCCTAGTGCAACATAAATCCTTAACCTTTTGTTAGGCATTTGCACTGCAAATTAAGCCCTAACCGGACTTAGGATTCCGAGGTAGTCATTGGGTACGACATAAACCCTCACATCTTCAAGGCTATTTGTATGATTCTATCATATAAATATAAGTCCTAATTAATTAAAATTGGCAAAATCAAAACATTTAAATAAATATTAGGACTTTCTTAAATCCAAGCCAAACAATAGGATAGTCGGGAAATTACCGAAGTTCACTTCGAATCTGTGATTTCTCCTACTTTTCTTCCTTTGGATTCCCAAAATAAAATGTTCCAAATTTGATCCATTCCCTATTGAAATTCCAAAATTCAATCCCTTGAAAAACTTAAACTTTGAAATCCTTGAGAGCAGAATTATTGATTATTATCGAGAGTTTTCTTAGGTGATTCCCATCACTTAAGATGTAATTAACTATAGGGGCTTGCCCTTATAGGGAATTTTAAAGAACCCAGGTAATATAAACCCCGTTTAATGTTTTCATATTAAGCAGGGGAATTTTGTCGGCTTATAAAATTGGTTCGCAGACCAAACGGATGTCACAAATCTTCTAGTTTTTTTAATCGAGCCCCACCGTCGAGCGAGTGTGTCTATCCTTAGGGATAGATACACGGTTTGTGGTGCGGTGCTCGTTTATATAAACTATTTGGGACGTGAGATCGGTTTAATCTCATATCTTAAAACCTTCAAATTTAAAATTATTTTCAAAATCAAATACTACTTTTCAAATTATTTATTTTAATTAAATTAAAAATTCACCGACAGCTTCTGTTAGGCGACCCCCTTTTCAAAATAAAACACACAACCTAAAAATATGCCGACAGATGTACAGACTGCCATTATTGAACATGTAATGGAACCACACGATCTCGGACGAGCTGGACGTTTAAGAAGGAGAACATACTTTGAACCAAATAAGTAGATACATGGAAGTGACAATCTAATATGGGTTTGGTTATAAATATGTTGTAGATAAGGACAACAATCATCTGGGAATTTTATGACTTGAGCAATTGCATCCATTACCCACAATGATCATTCAAATTATCGGACGACTCATAACATGGAATATAATGCCTATTGATTGTGTTCCAGACAGTTGTATTTTAGATATAATGAGGAAGGAGATTGTATACCATCTCATATTGACAGCCATGACATTGAAAGACCCTTTTTTACTCTGTCACTAATGAATAGATGCTCTACTTTATTTGGAAGAGAGATACAAATTGTGGGACCTGGAGAATTCTGTGGATCTTATCAAATTTTTCAACCACGAGGATCAGTCCTTATCTTCCATGGTAATGGAGCTGGTGTGTCTAAACATTGTATACCGAGCGTAAGTCGACTACGTATTTCGATAATGTTACGAAGGATGTGTCTTGAAAAGCATCTGATCAGATATCAGCTTATACTAGAACTTGAAAGGCTACAACCTTTAGAACTACCATGATCCTACGAATATCCAAGCACGTGAGATATACTTGACAATGCTCTGTTGACCTCATTTTTGATGAGGTCTTCCCTTCCCTCTTTAGTGTTTAGGATCTAGCCTTAGGCTTTTCCTTTGACTATCTTAGAGGACTAGAATTGGGACCCATTCCTTAGAAATTTAAACCACTTCTTGCCTCCCTGCAAACCCCACAAGCTTGATTGTAGACCTCTAATCACCTAGAGGGTTGAAATCAAATGTAAAGCTTTAAAGGATGAGTTCCCTATAGGACTCTCTGGCCTTAGGACCACCCTGGGTGGCTTGGTCTGGTGAGGGTTGACTTACACACTCACTTCACTCACACTCTACACTCTCACACACACAATCCAAATCCTAAAACCACACCCATACCCAACTTGACTCCTTGACTCATATAGGTAATTCATATGGATGGACCTTAACCCCTAAGCCCCTAGCTAAGAGGGTTAGGAACAACATAGTGAATGCCTCAAATGAGTCCTCTCATGGCTCATATAAGCTTAACATGGCTTCATGGCTCAACCAAAGTGATTCCATTTCACTCATATTTGATCAATCTTCTTTTTTTCAAAATTTCAATTTTTGACCCCGGGGCCCCGGCCCTACCAAACCTACCAAATGCCCTTGAAACTACCCAAAATTTGCAAAATCACCTAAATTACCCAAAATTCCCCAAAAACCATTCCTAAACATTTCCCTCCACTCAAATTGATCATCCATAGCCAAAAATTCCAAAAATACCTGCCCAATACCCTCCAAACACCCAAAATGCCCATCTTAGCCAAAAAATCCAAAAATTCAGAAAATTACCAAAAAAATTTAGAAAAACCCAAAAATTCCCAATTTTATTTTGTCCAACTACACCATGGGCCAATTTTGTCAATTTACCCCACTTTTACCAAAACCCCCAATTTAGCCCATTCTTAACCCAAGTGAACCCAATGTCAAACCAAATCTATCCAATTGACCCCAATTTTGGTCCAATTCAATTCTAGACATCAATTTAACATCCACAATATCAATCTAGACCAAATCCAAGTCCATTTTTATTAACAATTGAATCCAATCGTACTTTTGACCTTAAGGCCCAATTTGGACCCATGACCCAAACTTAGCCCAAACCAAACCAATTCCACTCCAATTGACCCCAAACCTTTTCTAAAACTTCCCTAACATCCCCACAAATAAAACACTAACATGATTTGCCCAAAATTTGGACCCAAACCCCACTCAAATTCAACCCAAAACCAAAAAGCCCAATTTTGACCTAAACCCAAACCTAACCCAAATAAGCCCAAGTCCCAAAACCAAAACCCAACCAAAGTTGAAACCTCTTTGAAACACTCCCATAAACATTTCCCAACATTAATTTTACATCAATTTCAACCCTAGCCCAACATTGGCCCAAATTAGCCCAATTTGACCTACATTGGCCCATGTACCAAATGAACCTAAATCCAACCCAATTCAAGCCCAAACCACCTCAAATTTATTTCAAATCACTCATGACACATCCTTAAACTAAACCCAACATTTATTTGACATGGGCCTTTACAAAATTTTTTATCTAAAGCCCATTGCTAAACATAAAGGCCCACTCCCTTAAAACTTCCTAAAAGCCCATTTCCACCAAATTCAAAAGCCCAAATCAATCTAAAGCCCACATGACACTTTTCCTCATCACACATTCAATTTAAAATCATTCCTAAAGTCCTAATTTGTCAATTAAACAATTCCAAATCAAGCCTCATAACAATTTCCATCAAAATGCCAAAATTCACAAAATCCTTTTTTATGAAATTGACTAAGCTCTTGCCAAGCCATAGGTCAGCCAAAGACAAGCCATGTACAAGCCATATGAAGCCATGGGATGTTTGACATGTGACCATGCCCAAAGAAGCAAGAGGAGGGCCCCCTTTCTTAAACCATCATTAAGCTTTTTAACCCCTTCCATGTTACACACTAAACCATGATTAGCCACATCACTTTAGATGGGGACTTCACCACCCCTTTCTAGCTGATGCAAATGATCCTCTCTCAGTCCAAATCAGCCATGGGGAGGTGAACCTAACCTAAAATCATGGCTTGGACCAAATCAAGCCAAAATGGCCTCTCCCCCATGCCATTTTAATCCAAGCCCTTTACACATGGCAAAGCTCAATTGCCTGCACAAACCTCCAGCCCTGACCCACCTGAACTTGAGGGTGACCCATGCCTGTCGGCCAGCCGCCTGGATCACCGGAAAACACCATGGTCGAAACCTTAGGGGGAGCCAAAGTTTGAAATTCCCACCTGCTGAGCTGCCCCATGCCCAATGACCACCATGGCTGTTCTTCCCTTCACCAGAGCAGCTGATCCCAACCCTTAAACCCCCCTGGGAGGTTCTCCAGCCTCTCCTATTTAAAAACCACCTCCTCTCGGCCATGAGAGGTGCTGAACCAAACCTTACTGAAACCCTTCCAAAATCATCCCAGACCACTCTCTACACATAGAGAACTTGATCCCCACTGAAATCCCCCTGTCATTTCCTCTCTGTGAGCTCAATTTCAGAGTTGAAATCTAAGCCCAAAACCAGGACACTTCACCACAGTGAGCCAATCTCCAAATTGATTGGTCCTACACCTTCACCAGACCAAGAGGAGAAGTTTCCCAGTAAAAGCCCCCTCACCAGGCCAGCCATTGCTTCCAGCCTCCAAGATTTTTGATCGACTGTGGTCGAAATCATACCTAGACAATTCACCAGGCCAAGGCACTTCATCTGGAGCTTGCTTGGACCCAATCGGACGTGACACAACTCTCAGATCGAAGCTTCACTTCTCTGAGCAAAGGTATGGACTCACTCTTCCTCCCGAGCTTCCAGAGATTCTCAATTTAGTTTGGGTCAATTTCAATACATGTTTACCATATGGATGTGTTCGTCTCTTCAAGGCGAATCCATAGAGCATAAGAACTCGAAAATCCATTTAGAATCGAGTGAGAAATTAGGGTTAGAAGGTTGACGGTCACGGGTTCACACCAGTCGTAGACGATGACTGGGAACCGTTGGATCGCGCATGTATCGAGTGGACGGCCAGGATCGCGCCGGACGGAGCAATGGGACATGAACCGCGGGCCCCTGGAGCGCTGAGTCGGATGGAGGCGCCAAATCAGGAGACAACGCGTGGAGCTTCAGAGCTGCCGAGGATGGCGTGGTGTCGCGTGGATAAGTAGGAAAATAGGTATTTTTCTTATTTATTAAATACCCAGAACTTTAAAAATCCATAACTTTGTGTAGAAAACTCCTAAAAATAAAATAAAAATACCCTCTTGCTCAGTGAACAGAGGAGAACAATATGAAAAAAAATCAAGTAATTTCATTAAGTAATTTATTTGTAATGATTTATTTACTCTCTGCATTATTTTAATTCTCCATGCATATAGGAAATTCACCATGGCATGAGACCATAGAGCTTTTGAAGCCTTTGAACTTGGGAACATTCCCTGAATTTTCGAAGGTCGGAGGCCATCCCTATGAGAAGTTATTGATTTTTCAAGTTCATGTTACTGTTTTGAGTATTTTAATTCCAATAATTAGCATGTTGAGAAATAAATTCTAGGAATATTTGGTGATGTTTCTTATGACCAGAGGGACCTAGGAAAAATAATTTTTGAGCTAATTCACTTTGAACAACCCTAATTGGCCTAAACACCCAAAATTGAACTTTAATTAGGTTAACCATTCATCAAGTTAACTTAAAAATAATTCTCCACTATCCTCTAGGGATAGGAGAACACCACATAAAAATTTGAGATCAATTGGACTTGGTTAGCCCCACCAAATGGGTTAATTAAACCCCATGAATGAAATCAAACTTTAAAAATTCATAACTCACAAAATACTTTTCAAAAATTCACCAAAATAGTTTTGGAGCTTCTCTGATATTAGAGGAACTTAGGAAAATTAAAATTATATTTTTCTAAAAAAGTTGATTTTTATTATTATTTTAATATTTTAATAATTAAAAAATAATAAAAATCACAAAAATAATAAAAATCACTAAAATGTCATATTTTGAATTCTAAACACTTAGGAACAAACCAAATATTTTTCTTAAGTTCCTAGGATAAGATATTGAATTTTAAAGGTTTAATGTAATTTTTAATATTAAAAATGTATTTTTCAACCTTTTCACTAAAATAATTATAATAAAACAAAGAAAAATCAGAAAATTATGAAAATTGTTTCTCTAGTTTCCCTAATATCAGAGAGAGTATTAAAAAATATAAAATTCATTTTTCAACCTTTATTCTATTTTTAAATTAATTAATACTACAAAATTCAAAATAATTATAATAAATAAAATAAAATTCAAAAAATCATTAAAATTTGTCCAAATGGTCCACTGGTCATTAGGAGTCCCCCATAATTTTTCTTAAGGATAGAAAATTTTCCTTGGTCATCTTATTGAATTTTCCTTGAAAATCCCTATTTTCCACAAAAAAATAATTATATAAATAAATTGAATACATAAAAATCACATTTTCTCCTCTAGAGTCTTAATTGACATGTGAGTGAAGTCACATAAAAATTTCAAATTCATTTAAGTTCAATTTAGTGAGTTATGGAATTATTAAGCTTGAAGGGCAAAATGGTAATTAAAATTTTCAACCTTTAATTAAAATTTTAGGCTTAATAAATGAAAGAGTAAAATATTTGACCCTAATATGATTTGGATGATTGAATTTTAAATAATTAAAGGGTAGAAACCCATCAATCAATTTTAAGAATAAACCTTAATCAATTAATTAATTAAATTTGGAAGATTAGTAAAAATTGAAATTATTAAAATAGGGATATTATTTAGAAGACATTTATTCTTTAATTTAAGAGTCCCTAAATTAATCACTTCAATAATATTTAATTCCCAATTAAAATGATAATCCAAAACTCAAGATTTAAAATACTAAAAGACTTAATCATTAAATTAAATTAAAATTAAAATATTCAAACTAAATTAAATCAAAATTTCAATTAAATTAATACTTTAATAATTAAATTAAATCATCTTTAAAAAATAAAAAATAAATTATTAAATTAAAATTAAAATAAAATTACATTAAAATTTAAATCATATTAAATTAAATTAAATTAAATCAAATTAATTTAAATTAAATTAAAACATATTAAATTAAATTAAATTAAATTAAATAATAATAATAATTAAATTAAAATAAAAATCAAAACTAAATTAAAATTTAAATTAAAATTAAAATTAAATCAAATTAAATTAAATTAAATTAAATTGAATTAAATAAAATTGAGTTAAACATAACATCACTTAAGACATAAAGAATTCAAAATAAATTTAAAACAACTTGAACACTATTCCAAACTTAAATCCATTAATTAAAATTAAATTAAAACACAAATCACTAAAACATCAATTTGCCTTTAAAAGCTCTTGTTATCATAACTCCTAAATGGAGTATTAAGTGAAGTTTCACTTCATTCATAGGATATTCAAACATCCTAGTTCACTGAGCAAAAAAAAAAACAAAACTTAATTAAACCTCGGGTGATTACTTCACCTGATTAATTAAATCCATTTGGACTTAGAACAATCCCAGCAATATTGAAATGATTTTTAAGACTCGTCTTAAGCACTTCCTCAATATAATAGGATATTTATAAGAACAATTGGACTTAATTGTTCTTTGATGAAGAAAATCGTCCTTAAACCAAAATACAAGAACCTAGACGTCATAGGAGATGACTAGCTATAGGATTAGGACTTTGATAGACAATCAAAACCTTTCCCTTAGCTTTACCTAGGAACTTGTTGAAATATTTAAATGCCTTAACATGTGTTTTAAGTGCAGCTTGGGATGACGGGAAGACCCTCCAGGTACGCTATTATTTTATTGCAATTTACTTTATTGCAAATGCACTTTACTTTTCTTGCATGATAAACAACTGTTGCATGAAAACCAAAACCTTTAGGATAGTCCATGAACTGAAACCAAAACTAAATTAAAAGTCATTACAAGATAAAAATCACCACCACAACATTTCAAAATATAAAACAACTAAAAATTTAATCACAAACAAAACACAAAACTACAATTGCAACTACATTAAAACGTCTCGTCGAATGATCGGGAATACCTCGGATGATGTAACCTACGTGTTGCTAACGGGATTTCCCACGGTCTAAATGAAAGTTTGGAACTCATTCAGTTGAGTTTAGAAAATTCATTTGGACTAAGTGAATTCAATGAAAATAACAGTGCCGGGATGACGGAACCGTGGGATCTTAATCGGTTCTGTTATAATCAACTTTAAGATTTGTTTTAATTAAAATATTAAAAACACTTGAATTTTAAGATTTTCTCTAAACCAAGACACTTCTCTCATCTCCTGATTTATGACTTCTAAAACTAAACCTCTGCAACAACAAGGAGCTTGGAGCACGGTGGGCAGCACGGCCATCTTCGTCAGCAAAACAACTCTACATTAGCTAAACATTCCTAGAATTAAATATCCAAAGCCATAGGATTTCGAGGTAGTTTGCCTAGGGCAACATAAATCCTCAACTTTCGTTAGGCATTTCCATGATCATGTCATGTAAATTAAGCCCTAACCGGTCTTAGGACTCCGAGGTAGTCGTTTAGTACGACATAAACCCTCATATCATCAAGGCTATTTGTATGATTTTATCATACAAATATAAGTCCAAATTAATTAAAATTGGCAAGATTGAAATATCAGAAAATATTAGGATTTTCTTAAATCCTAGCCAAACAATAGGATAGTTTGGGAAGTTGCCAAGATTCTTCTTGGATCCTCAGCTTCTCCTACTTCTTTTCCTTTGGATTCTCAAAAATAAATTGTTCCAAATTTGAGCTATTCCTTATTGAAATTTCCAAAATTCAATTCTTGAGAGCAAAACCACTGATCATTATCGAGAGTTTTCTTAAATGATTCCCGTCATTTAAGATGTAATTAACTATAGGGGCTTGCCCTTATAGGGAACTTTAAGAACCCGAGTAATATAAACCCCGTTTAATTCATTTATATTAAGCAGGGGAATTTGTCGACTTATAAAATTGGTTTGCGTGACCAAACGGATGTCACAAATCTCCTAGTTTATTTAACCGAGCCCCATCATCAAGCAGTGTGTCTATTCTTCGAGATAGATACACAGTTTGTGATGCAGTGCTCGTTTATATAAACTATCTGGGATGTGAGATCGGTTTGATTTCATATCTTAAAATTATTTTTAAAATCAAATACTACTTTCTAAACCATATATACATATTTGAATTAAATCTAAAATCTAGGATTCGCCAACAATTTCTGTTAGGCGACCCCTTTTCAAAATAAAACACATAACCTAAAAATATGCCGACATGCTCTACTTTTAATAATATCTTGGAGTGCTAGATATTTATAGTAGGTCTAGTAGTGTCTGAGGTGATGTATAAATCAAAGACATACAATATCTGATATGATGTTTTCATGATAGTTTATATTATGACGTTTTGGCTGTAATATATAATGTACTATTGATATCCTTATCGGTGTGATGACATAATGTACATTATCTTTTAATGTTCGAATGAAATATTACAAAATATTTCGCTATTGCAATAAATTCCAAGACAAAACACCGATAATAAAAAATGAATACATAATAATTAAAATCATGTGGTTCATAAAATCAAAATCCCTAGCGAAAAACTCCATATAGAGTGTGGCTGCACAAGCTCTCAGACTATTGGATATAAGACCCTTCCTGACAAGGAAATATGGCATTGCTTTAGCTATTTCTTTGAGAAAGGATATAAGTCGCATAGCATTCCTTCTCAAAATCGATATATTGACATTTGTCATTTTTGAGAGATGATATGGTATCTTCTCTCTCTCATCTGCTATTGGTTATAAGACCCTTCCTGACAAGGAAACAGGGCATCTCTTTAGCTCTTTCATTGAGAAAGGATATAAGCCTCATATCATTCCTTCACAAAATTGACATATCAACATCTGACATTTTCGAGAGATGGTATGACATCCATTCTCTCTCATGCTATTGGATATAAGACCCTTCTTGACATGGAAACATGGAATACCTTTAGCTTTTTCTTTGAGAAAGGATATAAGTCGCATAACATTCATTGTCAAAATTTACATATTAACATTTGACATTTCTGAGGGGTGGTACGACCTACACTCTTTCTCTAGCCATTGGATATAGGACCCTTTCTGACACGAAAACATGGCATTCCTATAGCTATTTCTTTGAGAAAGGATATAAGTCACATAGTATTCCTTCTTAAAACTGACTTATCGACATTTGAAATTTCTGAGAGATGGTATGGCGTCCATTCTCTCTTCCGCTATTGGATATAAGACCCTTTCCGACACGGAAACATAGCATTCCTTTAGCACTTTCTTTAAGAAAGGATATAAGTGGCATTGCATTCCTTCTAAAAAAATTGACATTTGACATTTCCAAGAGATTGTATGACATCAATTTTCTCTCTTGTTATTGGATATAAGACCCTTCCTGACACGGAAACATGACATTCCTTTAGCTTTTTCTTTGAGAAAAGATATAAGTCGTATAACATTCCTTCTCAAAATTGACATATTTACATTTGACATTTCTGAGAGGTGGTTGATCCCTAAAAATTTATCCTTATGTTTTTCAATTTATATTTCTTTCCAATGATATTATCTCTTTCTTTGCAATGGCACCAAAAACTCGACTCCACCAAATATTTATGCTTACGATTTAGATATGAAATTTTACTTTAATTATTTATAATATGGAATATTACTCAAGTATACGTATCATTTATCAAGTAATATAGGACTTTTTGATTAAGCCCTGAGATATCAAACCCACAGAAAATTTCTAAAATTCTAAAGAAATAAAAAAAATAACTTTTTTATTTTTAAAAATGATTTTGTAAAGTATGTTTTAAGATATAAAGTTTTTCAAATTTTTTTTTGGTATTTTCTGAATAAAAAGTAAAGCAAACAACTAAAGTTAACACAACTATAAAATAATATGAATGCAAATGAGAATAAAATATCTTTTTCCTCTTTCAATGAATCAGTAATAATTATGGAATTTTGTTATGGAAATGTCTAAAATGTGTTGTGCCAAATAGAAACAATTATATTGTTTACCCTTAATTGGTTCTATATAGAACATTAGTTAATTTGATGCTTTGAAATCATGTAGATGGGTTAGGCAGGGAAGATCCTAGCTCTCACTCTAGAGTTCCCTCGATTCCCTCCACCTGGGGGCTAACATCACATAACAAAATTTTTCACATAAAAACAAATTAGGGGGCTTTAGCCTGTCACTCTAAAGTCCTCGAATTTTACTCCCCATTTTAACATATTTTCCTATTTATTTTCACCCAACCATATAAACTACAATTCTCATCCATACAATTGCATGTGATTCTTTCTAATTGTTGATTAAGACAATACTGCAATGGATCTTACATAATCTCCCAACAAATTTTAACATCTTAATTGGCCAAATCCAGAGGTAAATGAAGTGCAAGGTAGTGAATAATCACAACTTCTGCCACCATTGAAATCCTATACTTCACACAACTTCCTTCCATAATTTAATTACTTCATCATTTAAAAGGAAAAAGGTAAAGAAAACTACTTAGATCCATGGAAAAAACACATTCACAACTTGATTTGAAAGTAGAAATCATAGTAAAAACACAACAAGACTTACTTTAAAACCAAATGTAAAACAAAGTTAAATACTTAACTAAAAGTCCTCTCCATAATACTCTTGAAGTTTCTTTGAAACTTTTCTTTCCCTTTACAAGATACAATAGAGGTTGGCGCCCAACTCCGTTGACTCCGAATCTTTTATCTACTCTTAATAAAAACTAGATACAATTGATAATAAAAGTGGTGAAGTGGAAAGGTGGGCCCTCAATAACTCTCTAATATAAACTTTACTCTTAACACTAATCACACCTTCTAACAACAACCATTTTTCTAATCTTTAAGTCTTCTTTTTAAAATTTCCAAAAGGTGTCTTGGTGTCTCTTCAAAATATGTTCAGAATCAATGTATCCATCAAGAATGCATCCATCTATTCAAATTTTAAATGAGTTTTGGGGCTGATGGGAAGTTAATGAAGTTTAAACCAAAGGGTGCTTCAAAAACCCCTTCAACTTTACGTTAAAATGAAATATAATTCATCACTTTAATAGTTGTGCCTATGCCCCAAGGGTCCGGCGCTTAGCCGCCAAAGGCCAATTTTACACACCTTTCAATTTTTGCTCCAAATTTGATCTTTTATTGCTCCTTTCATCATTATTACTCATTTTAATCATACCTGCAAAAAAACATAAAATATCTTCCATTAAAGTGCAATATCATCAAAAATAGGTATAAAAATATATTTAAAAACACTATATATTTTAGTTATATCAAAATCCTCCAAACTTAAAATGTTACTTGTCCTTAAGTGACACTTAATCACATAGAAAATCTTAACATGCAAATTATGTAAATGGGTTTCTTTAGGAAGGTTTCAAAATTTTGTTCTAGAAATGAAGTAATCCAATTTAGAAAAAATTTTAGTAGATGAGACCAACTTAAAGTTTAGAAGGTTCTTAAGTAAAGGATAATGAAAAATATTAGTTTCTATCTAATTCATAAATAGTTGTTGATTTTTTAAAATATGGGATTCAAACATTTCATCTTCCTCACTAAAAAATTTTAATTTCAAAATAATTTTACCTACAATATTATAACCTTAAGCTTTTGATTTTCTCAAAACTTATAATTTAAACTTTAGGTATGGAACAAATTTTTGATTAGGCCCTTAAATCCTCAAGCTTCTCCTTCCTTTTTAAATACTATTGTTCTTTTTTTTTTCTTATTATTCTTTTTTTTATAAGGCAAGGATTACTGTACCTGGATAGGACTTTAATGATTTTGAATTCCACCATGTCATTCAAAATAAAGGTCTGATATATATCTTTCACTTAAAAGTCATAATAATAGTGTTGAAAATTATTTTTTCAATAAAAGAAATTTAAGCTTTGAAAAATGAAAGTCAAATCTTCTATTTATCCAAACATCCAATACTTCTTACTAAAGATAGTTTAACTATATTTAACATTTCTTTACTAAGAAAATTTTAACTTTAAAACTTTTATGATTACTATAAATTTTAACTAAATTCTCTTACTCATTTATATATTCAAAATTTTGCTTTCTTATTATAACTTCGTGTACATAATTATTTTCAATCAAAAATTAAATTTTATTTAAGTATTCTTGAAAATAAATAAAATTTTAATTTTAAAAAGTTTGTTTGTTTGCTTTTTTTATAGTTCCCCCCAAACTTTAATTTTTTTATTAGGATAAAACAATTAAGCATAAAAATGATACATGAGTAAGAATTAAAAAACTAGAATAACATGCTTGAAAGAATTTTAATATTCTAAATATGCAAGTATAACAGTTTAAAAATAAGGAGCAAAAAGAAATCAAATTAAGTTTTTTAGTTTTTATAAAATAGAAATTTCAAAATTTCAAAGGACTTCTATAATGGTGGAGATTTTCAAAAAAAATACACTCCAACACAAATCACAACATAATAGAAAATAAATGGTAGCAAGTTTTGAAAAGTTTAAACCTACTATATAAATAGTAATTTCTAATTGTGTTCTAAATTTTTCTAATATTTATAGAAATTAAATTAGACACTTGTTGACCTCATTTTTGATGAGGTCTTCTCTTCTTCTTTTTAGTGCTTAGGATCTAGCCTTAGGCTTTTCCTTTGACTATCTTAGAGGACTAGAATTAGGACCCACCATTTAAAAATTCAAACCACTTCTTAACTCCCTGCAAACTCCACAAACTTGACTGTAGACCCATAATCACCTAGAGGGTTGAAATCAAATGTGGAAGTTTAAAGGATGAGTTCCTATAGGACTCTTTGGCCTTAGGACTGCCCTGGGTGGCCTGGTCTGGTGAAGGGGCTGAGTTACACACACCACACTTACACACACCACACTTATACACTACACCTACACACTACACTTCCACATACCTCATAAAACCACACCCATACCTAACTTGACCTCCTGACTCATGTAGGTGATTCACATGGATGGTCCTTAACCCCTAAGCCCTTGGCTAAGAGGGTTAGGAACAACATAGTGAATGCCTCAAGTGAGTCCCTTCATGGCTCATGTGGGCTTGATATGGCTTCATGGCTCAACCAAAATGACTTCTTTCCACCCAAATTCACCCAATCTTCAATTTCCCAAATTTTCAATTTTTGACCCCCGGGACCCTACACCTACTAAACCTACCCAAAACCCTTAAAATTACCCAAAATTCTCAAAAATTTCCAAATCACCCAAAATTCTCCAAAATCATTCCCAAACATTTCCACATCACTTAAACTGATCATCCATACCCAAAAATACCAAAAATTCCAAAAATACCTCCCAATACCCTCCAAATACCCAAAATACCCCTCTTGGCCTAAAAATCCAAAAATTCAGAAAATTCCCAGAAAATTCCATAAAATCCCAAATATTCCCAATTTCATTTTGTCCAACTACACCATGGGCCAATTTTGTCAATTTACCCTACTTTTGTCAAAACCCCCAATTTGACCAATTTTAACCCTAAGTGAACCCAATGTCAAACCAAACCTACCCAATTGACCCCAATTTTGGTCCAATTCAATTCTAAACTTCAAATCAATATCCCAAATACCAATATAGACCAAATCCAAGCCCAATTTGATTGACATTTGGATCCAATCTCACTTTTGGCCTTAAAGCCCAATTTGGACCCATGACCCAAACCTAACCCAAACTCACCCAACTCAATTCAAATTAACCCCAAATCTTTTCTAAATCTTCCTTAACATTCCCACAAACAAAACACTAACATGATTTGCCAAAAATTTAGGCCCAAACCCCACTCAAATTCAACCCAAAACCAAAAGGCCCAATTTTGACCTAAACCCAAACCTAACCCAAATGAGCCCAAACCCCAAAATCAAAGCCCAACCAAAGCCAAAACCTCTTTGAAACACCCCCATAAACATTTCTCAACATTGATTTTACATCAATTTCAACTCTAGCCCAACATTAGCCCAACTTGGCCCACTTGGACCTACATAGGCCCACTTACCAAATAAATCCAAATTCAAACCAATTCAACTCCAAATCACATCAAATTGATTCCAAGCCCTTCATAGAACATCCCTAAACCAATTATGACATTTATTTGACAAAGCTCTTCACAAAATTTTTTATCCAAATGCCCATCCTAAAATCAAAAGCCCATTTCCCTTAAACTTTCCTAAAAGCCCACTCCCTTCAAATTCAAAAGCCCAAATTCATCCAAAGCCCACATGACACTTCCTTTCATCATCCATTTAATCAAAATTGTCCCTAAGTTCCAAAATCATCAATCAAATAATTCCAAATCAAGCCACATGCCAAATCACCCCAAAATATCCAAAATTCTTAAAACCCATTTTTATGAAATTGACCCAACCTTTTCCCAAGCCAAATGGAGCCATGGAGCCATGCACAAGCCATATGCAAGCCATGAGAGCCTCTTTACATGTCACCATGCCATTTTGGGCAAAAGGAGGAGACTCTTTCCTTAATTCCTAAAGGTGATTAACCACTCCCATGATTCCTCTTAACCATGCTTATGCCTAATCGTGCTTGGATGGTGACTTGACCCTACCGATTATGCTTGAGCCAAATCACTTTTCCCTCAGCCAAAACCAGGCCTTGGGTGGTGCACCTAGCCCAAATGGGTGGGTTGACCCATTTAGGTTCAAATTTAGCCATGCCCCCATTCCATCTAAATCAAACCCTTTACACATGGCCAATGCTAATTGATTGCACTAAGCCCCGCTACGACCTCCCCGACCAAGATGGTGACCAATGCACTGGCCGGCCGACCACCGGCCGCCGGAAAACACCATGGCCGAGAGCTCACATGTGAGCCAACATTGAAATTCTCACTTGCCGAGCCGCCCCATGCCTAGTGGTCACCATGGCTGTTCTTCTCCTCACCGAAGCAGCTCGATCCCATGCCTCAACTCCCCACGGAGGCCCTCCACCCTCTCCTATTTAAACTCCACCCCTCTCGGCCATGAGGGGGGCTAAGCACAAACCTTGCCAAAACTCTGCCAAAATTGTTCCAGACTCCTCCCCATACACAGAGCACTTGATTCCCAGTGAGATTCCCCTGCCATTTCTCCTCTTTGAGCTCAATTTCAGAGTTGAAATTCCACCCAAAACCAGGACACTTCTCCACAGTGAGCCAATTCCCAAATTGATTGGTTCTACACCTTCACCAGACCAAGGGAAGGTGTCCACCAGTAAAAGCCCCATCTCCGAGGCCACCCAGTTGCTCCAGCCTCCAAGCTTTGTGATCGGGCTTGGTCGAAATCACCTCCGCACAATTCACTGGACCGGGAGACTTCATCTGGAGCTTGCTAGGATCCAATCGAAGGTGCAACAACTCTCAGATTGAAGCCACACTTCTCTGAGCAAAGGTATGAGCTAATTCTTTATCCCGAGCTTCTGGAGATTCTCCATTTCAAATGCCTTATTTTCAATGCATGTTAACCGAATAGATGTGTTCGTCTCTTCAAGACGAATCCATAGAGCATAAGAACATAAAAATCCATTGAGTTTCGAGTGAGATCTTAGGGATTTAGTGTGGACGGCTCTCGGGTGAGGACGCTCGCGGACGATGAACGGATGCCGTCCATTCAATACACGCGCGGACGAACGGCTCAGATGGCGCCGGACCAGGAGACGGTACGAGAACCGCGGGGCCCGGGCTGCCGACTCGAGTGGCGGCGTCGAATGGGAGCGCGACGCGTGTGCGTTTGGAGCTGCCGAGGTTGACGCGGCGCCGCGTGGATAAATAGAAAATTAGGGTTATTTTCTATTTATTTAATTCCCTAAACTTCAAAAATTCATATCTCTGTGTAGAAAAATCAGAAAAATAAAATAAAAATACCCTCTTGCTCAGTGAACAGAGGAGAATAATGTGCAAAAGAAATCATTTAATTTCATAAAGTATTTTATTTTTTATAATTTATTTACTCTCTGCATACTTTTAATTCTCCATGCATGCATACAATTCACCATGGCATGAGACCATAGGGCTTTGAAGCCTCTGAATTTGGGAACATTCCCCGAATTTTCCAAAGTCGGAGGCCATCCCTATGAAAAGTTATTGATTTTTCAAATTCGGGTTCTGTTTTGAGTATTTTAATTCCAATAAATAGCATGTTGTGAAATAAATTCTAGGAAAATTTGATGATGTTTCTTATGACCGAGAGAACCTTAGGAAAAATAGGTTTTGACTTAGTTCATTTAAAACAACCCTAATTGGCTTAAAAACCCAAAATAGGTCTTTAATTAATTAAAGTTAACCATGCATCAAATTGACTTGAAATCAATTCTCCACGACCTTTAGGATCAGAGGAACCCACCATAAAAATTTGAGGTCAATTGGTCTTGGTTAGCCCCACTAATTGGGTTGATTAAGCCACTTAGTCATTTTAAACTTAAAAAATTCATAACTTTCAAAATACCTTTCAAAAATTCACCAAATTGGTTTTGGAGCCTCTCTGATATCAGGGGAACCTAAGAAAATTAAAATTTCAGTTTTCTAAAAAAGTTGATTTTTAATCATATTTTAATATTTTTAATAATTAAAAAATAATAAAAATCACAAAAATAATAAAATTCACCAAAATGTCACATTTTGAATTTTAATCACATAGGAACAAATCCTACATTTTTCTTAGGTCTATTTGGTGAAATATTAAATTTTAAAGCTTTAAGGTAATTTTAAAATTAAAAAATGTATTTTCTAGCATTTTCACTAAAATAATTATAATAAATTATAGAAAAATCAGAAAATTGCAAAATTTGCTTCTCTGGTTTCCTTGATATCAGAGAGATTTTTGAAAAAATATAAAATTCATTTTTCAACATTTATTTTATTTTTAAATTAATTAACACTCCAAAACTTAAAATAATTATAATAAAAATAATATATTTCAAAGAAATCACCAAAATTGGTCCAAGTGGTCCTCTGGTCATTAGGAATGTCCCCTAATTTTCTTAAGGACAGAAACTTTCCCTTGGTCATGTTATTAAATTTTCCTTGAAAATCTCTATTTTCTACCAAAAATAATTATATAAATAAATTAAATACAGAAAAATCATATTTTCTCCTCTCATGTCTTTATTGGCATATGAGTGAAGTCACATAAAAATTTCAAGTTCATTTGAGTTCAATTTAGTGAGTTATGAAATCATTAAGCTTAGAGGGTAAAATGGTAATTAAAATTTTAACCCTTAATTAAAACTTTAGGTTTAATAAAAAATTAACAAGTAAAATATTTGATCCTAATCTGATTTGGATGATTGAAATTTAAATAATTAAAGGGTAGAAACCCATTAAGCAATTTTAAAATAATTAAACCTTAATTAAATAATTGATTAAATTTGGAAGAATAATAAAATTGGAATTATTAAAATAGGGATATTATTAGGAAGAAATTTATTCTTTAATTTAAAAATCCCTAAATTAATTATCTCATTAATATTCAATTCTTAATTAAAATGATAACTCAAATTTAAAATATTGAAAGACTTAATCATTAAACTAAAATTAAATTATTAAACTCTTTTAAAAAAAGATTCAATTAAAATTAAAAAAATAATAAATTAAATTAAATTAAAATTAAATTAAGTTAAATAAATTAAATTAAATTAAATAATTAAAATAAATTAAATCAAATTAAATTAAATTAAGTAAATTAAATTAAATTAAATTAGAATTAAAAGTTGAATTAAATTAAATTAAACTAAATTAAATTAAATAAACAAATTAAATTAAATTAAATCAAATTAAATTAAATTAAATAATTAAATTAAATTAAATTAAATTAAATTAAACAAATTAAATTAAATCAAATCAAACTAAATTGAATTAAATTGAATTAAATTAGATTAAAACTCAATTAAATTAAATTAAATTAAATTAAATATAACATCACCTAAAACAGAAAGAAATTAAATATAAAACAACTTGAACACTATTCCAAATTTAAACTCATTAATGGAAATTAAACTAAATCACAAACCATTTGAATACCAATTTACCCTTGAAAGTTTTAGTTATCATAACTCCTAAACAGAACATTAAATGAAATGTTACTTCACTTATAGGATATTCAAATGTCCTAGTTCACTGAGCAAGTTAACAAAACTTGAATTCTTAGACGATTAATTCATTTGTATAATTAAATTCATTTGGACTTAAAACAATCCTAGAAATATTGAAAAGATGTTTAAGATTCCTCTTAAGCACTTCCTCAATATGATAGGACATTCATAAGAACAATTGGACTTAATCGTTCTTTGATGAAGAAAATCGTCCTCAAACCAAAATACAAAGACCTAGACGTCATAGGAAATGACTAGCTATAGGATTAGGAGTTTGGTAGAAAACCATAACCCTTCCCTTAGCTTTACCTAGGAACTTGCTTAAATATTCTAATTGTGTTTTAAGTGTAGCTTGGGATGACGGGAAGACCCTCCAGGTACGCTTTTATTTTATTGCAATTTACTTTCTTGCAATTTACATTATTGCAATTTATTTAACTGCAATGCACTTACTTTTCTTGCATGATAAATAACTGTTGCATGAAAACTCACACCTTTAGGATAGACCCTAAAACTGAAACAAAATTAAGTTAAAAGTCATTGCAAGATAAAATTCACCGCCACAACATTTCAAAATATAAAACAACTCAAAATTTAATCACAAACAGAACACAAAACTACAATTGCAACTAAATTAAAACGTCCTTGTTGGATGATCGGGAATACCTCGGATGATGTAACCTACGTGTTGCTAACGGGATTTCCCACGGTCTAAATGAAAGTGTGGAACTCATTCAGTTGAGTTTAGCAAATTCATCTGGACTAAGTGAATCCGATAAAAATAATGATGCCGGAAGGATGGAACCTTGGGATCTTAACCGTGTCGTTATAATCAACTTTAAGATTTGTTTTAATCAAAACATAAAAAAACACTTGGAAAATTAAGACTTCTCTAAACCAAAACACTTTTCTCATCTCCTGATTTATGATTTCTAAAACTAAACCTCTCGCAACAATAAGGAGCTCGGAGCATGGTGGGCAAGCACGGCCATCGTCGTCAACGAAAACTTGAAACCTACTTCAAGCAAAACTTTCCTAGAATTAAATAACCAAGCCATAGGATTTCGAGGTAGTTTGCCTAGTGCAACATAAATCCTCAAACTTTTGTTAGGCATTTGCCTTGCAAATTAAGCCCTAACCGGACTTAGGATTCCGAGGTAGTCGTCTGATACGACATAAACCCTCACATCTTCAAGGCTATTTGTATGATTCTATCATATAAATATAAGTCCTAATTAATTAAAATTAACAAAATCAAAACTTTTAAATAAACATTAGTATTTTCCTAAATCTAAGCCAAACAATAGGATAGTCGGGAAATTACCGAAGTTCACTTCGAATCTGTGATTTCTCCTACTTTTCTTCCTTTGGATTCACAAAACAAAATGTTCTAAACTTGATCCATTCCCTATTGAAATTCAAAACTTCAATCTCTTGAAAACTTAAACTTTGAAATCCTTGAGAGCAGAATTATTGATTATTATCGAGAGTTTTCTTAGGTGATTCCCGTCACTTAAGATGTAATTAACTATAGGGGCTTGCCCTTATAGGGAATTTTGAAGAACCCAGGTAATATAAACTCTGTTTAATGTTTTCATATTAAACAGGGGAATTTTGTCGGCTTATAAAATTGGTTCGCAGACCAAACGGGTGTCACAAATCTTCTAGTTTATTTAATCGAGCCCCACCGTCAAGCAGTGTGTCTATCTTTAGGGATAGATACACGGTTTGTGGTGCGGTGCTCGTTTATATAAACTATCTCGGGATGTGAGATCGGTTCGATCTCATATCTTAAAACCTTCAAATTTAAAATTATTTTCAAAATCAAATACTACTTTTCAAATTATTTATTTTAATTAAATTAAAAATTCGCCGACAGCTTCTGTTAGGCGACCCCCTCTTTTTCAAAATAAAACACAACCTAAAAAAATATGCCGACAACACTACTAAAAACTTAGACACTAGAAACACATAAAAACATTTACTACCACAAACACATCACATATTACATCATAAAACATCAATCTAACACATAAACATCTAAATGTGCATAATATAAATAATCCAACTATAATCTACACAATATCAGAGTCCATAGAAAAGTACATCACATCGCATATGCGAACATTAAATAAAAACATCACAACACATAAGAAAATCACATAACATCAACACAAACTCAACATAATAATACTAATCACCATCGTCATCATCATCATCTTCATTCCAGTATCTGGATGGCACATAAGGTATATAAAAATGACAAGGGGCCATCTTAGCACTGTGATCTCCTCTAATCAAGCTGTCCATATACTGTTGATAATTCTCCTCCTATTTATCATGTTTTACACTATACCTTTCAATATTTTCTATCTTACCATTTATATCTCTAACATGTTCTCTGGTAAAACTCACCTTCTTCAAGATCTTTTGTAATAATCCAATTTGTGAATCTCTAGAGGATGATGCATGTGCAGTAGAAGCAGGAGAAGTAGAAGCAATAGAAGCAGAAGCATTGGAAGCTCTAACAGATCCTCCTTTCCAGCCAAATACTGAATGTACAGTGTAAGTGTTAACATTTACACTGGTAATAGGTCTTGTGGGTTAAGAACCTTTTCCCATGTTTCAGACATAACACCAAATTGCTCAAAAAGTGAATAAATCAGAGATGAAAAGTCCATACCTGCAGTAGTAGCAGCTCTGGTACAGTTCAAAATATAATAAAAAATAATAGCCCCAACATCTAAAGGCTTTCCCTGCTGAATACAATGGTTCAGAACAGCTCTCTCCCTTGTAACTTCGCTGACATGACTTGAAGACAGAAGCTTAGATGAGATAAAGTAATGTCATGCCTTTGATGTGGCATTCAATTTAGAGGCTTGAAAATTCACTCTCCTTTAATTTATAATCTTCCATAAACCTCTTCCATCAGTAAGAAAGGCCATAATCTCATCTAACTCTCCCTTAGAAAGATGATAATTCGCATAAAAACAAAACATCACAGAAGGTAATCGGTAAAAAGTTTTAATTATCGCAGGTGAAAAATCCACTTGTTGCCCCCTAACCATCACCAAATTGTCTTCTGTTGTTGCCAAGTTAGCATAGAACTCTCTCACCACAGAAACAACTGCAACAGTGGAGAAACAACAGTATCTTTCTGAATTCCTTCTAGCAATCATCTCCTCAATATCTTCTCCTGCTTACTAAAAACTCATTATGGAATCAATTTCTGCGATGCAAGTGCATCGATGTAACGATTCTCTACTATAGAACTGACAAATTTTTCAGAATCAAATTTTTCTTTTTCTTTCGAGCGTTTGGACTATGGAGCCATCTCTAAAAATTCACAAAAATTTCACCATAAATTCTAAATTTAAACTAAATTTGTTAACTCAACTTCCAAAGGAAAACTCACTAAATCCAAGCAATTTCTCATGTTTTTCTCAATTTTTCACCATGAATAGTAATTTTCAAAATTTTCAATAATGTACTCAAAATACATGGTGAAAATCAGAAATGTTTACTTAGGAGTAGTGATCGTACCTTAAGGAATTCAAATCTAACAAATTTGGACAAAATCAGCTCTAAAATGATCCAAAAAGTGATGCCCTAGGCTCCTATTTCGCGAAACCGAGAGGTTGAAGGTGATGAGAGCATTAAAAATGGCAAATTTTGGGTTTTAAACTGCAGAAAATTGATTTTCGCAAACCGGCGCCTATGTGCAAGGCATACGACGCTTAGGTGCCAGTGCCCAAATTTTGACAATTTGTTTAATTTCATAAAAAATATGAGTTAATTACCTTCAATCTCTTCAAATTATTATTTCTCCCCAAAAACACTTCTAATACTCTGAAAGTACTCTTTAATTTCCAATGATTCCACACAAACTTCACACAAACACAAACTTATATTACTTAAATATCAAAACACAATTAATACAAACTGCAAATTTCTATCCAAACATTTTGGATGAAATTCCCTAATACATAAGTTCAAACACATGTAATTAGACACAAATTTACATCATTGAGATGTAGCAAACACATGTAAAGTGCAACAAACACAAACACTAAAGATCCACACACTTAAAACACTAAGCACACATAATCAAACCGCAAGACCACACATAATTTAATTCCAATCTCCATCAGGTGAATTATATCCAAAACCACCATTAGTTCCATTTGAACCATCTGGAATGTAAATCTGATAAAACGGGTGATGATTAAAAGCTCTTACATTTTTTTCTTCTATCCACTTGTTCTTTAGATACATCGCTCTATTCGCTTCTTCCACATGACTTGTATGACTGAATTGCATTTTGGTTTGCCATCCAATGTGCGCTAAATGTGCATTAATTTCATTTACCTTTGCATCAATAAACTCCACATTGACCTCGATCTTCGTAGTCCTTTCTGATATTCCTTGGATACTCACAACCAGAAATCCATTATATAACTCTAGCCCACTATCAAAAATAAACTACTTTTTGTTGGCTTCCTCTTTCTTCTTAACTTCGCTCTCCCAAGAAGACATTTTTGCACTCAAAATACTCTTTTTAATACTCGAGAATGAAAATAAGAACAGAGTAATGAAAATAAGAACTGGGGCAAGTATCTCATAAATTCAGGGCCTTTTTATAGACATGGGGAAAAACAAAACCGACCCTAGATGTGTTAAAACTCCTTAATTACTCCAAAAGCTACTCACCCACGATTTAGGCTTCTAGAATCTCATTTTTCACATTTTTTTATAAATATGGAGCCTACGCAGCAACTTGCGGCGTATAGCCGCCGGTGCACATTTTTGCACAGTTCTACCAAACGTCAAAATCTTCATTCTGACTCCTCTAAGTCATTAAATAAGGTCAAATAAACACCACTATAACATAAAAAAACTCCAAAATGCTACCACATTTCTTAAATCAAATCAAATAAAAGCATAAAAAGCAAACATAAAACAAAGCACACTGCTAAATATGGGTTGCCTCCCATAAAGCGCTTGATTTAACGTCATCAGCCTGACATACCCAGAGCTTATTTTGAGTGACCCAACATCAGATTTTCATCAAGTTTAGATTGATCAATTGAAAAGTAAGGTTTAAGTCTATGAACATTCACTTTAGGTATTTTTCTAGTCTTAGCATTTTTAATATCAACGGCTCCAGATGAATATACTTTCATCACAATAAATAGGTCTATCCACCTGGACTTATGTTTTCAGGAAAAATTTTCACCTGCATTATATAGCAAAACTTTTTGCCATGGCTCAAGAATTTTAGTAAGAATCTTCTGATCATGCCATAACTTCATCTTTTCTTTATAAATCTTAGCATTTTCATAAGATTCATTCCTTATCTCTTCAAGCTCATTTAAATGCAACAATATCTTTTCTCCAGCATCATTCAAATTATAATTGAACTCTTTAACAACCCAATATGCTTTATGCTCAAGTTCAACTGATAAATGACAAGCTTTTCCAAAAACTAGCCTATATGGGGATATTCCTATAGAGGTTATGTAGGCAGTCCTATAGGCTCACAAAGCATAATCCAATTTGGTTGACCAATCTTTTCTATTTCAATTAACAGTCTTTCCCAATATTCTAATTTCACAGTTGGATAATTCAACCAAACCACTTGTCTACGGATGATAAGCAGTAGCAATGAGATGGTTAATATGATATTTTTTACTAGCTTTTCCATAATCAAATTTCGAAAATGAATTCTCCCATAAGTTATGATTACTCTTGGAATCCCAAATCTACAAAATATATTCTTATTTAAAAACTTTGCAACACTTTGAGCATCACATCGAGGTAAAACAACAGCTTCTATCCATTTAGATACATAGTCTATTGCTATCAAAATGTATGTATTTCCGAAAAATGGTATAAATTGTCCCATGAAATCTAATCCCCAAACGTCAAATATTTGAACTTCTAACATATAATTGAGGGGCACCTCATTTCTTCTAGAAATATTGCCTACACGTTGACATTTATAATAATTTTTAATATAAATATTAATATCCTTAAAAATTGTAGGCCAATAAAATTCAGATTGTAAGATATTATATGCACTTTTATCAAATCCAAAATATCCCCCATAATCAGAATTTTGACATTTTTGAATAATTTCATATGCTCTAAAGGCGCACATCTTCGAATAATCAAATACTTTCATTTTTTTATATAAAAAGGGGTCATCCCAAAAATAAGTCTTAGCATTAAATAAAAATTTCTCCCTCTCCTGGTATGTCAAACCATAGGGTAAAATATCACTAACAATAATGTTTACAATGTCAGCATACCACGGAACACGCTACTCATTAAAAACAAACAATTTTTCATCAGAAAAATTTTCATTAATTTCTTCTGCATCATTGAAAGATTTTTCTGTTTCAAACCTGGATAGATGATCAGCAATTTGATTATCAGCACCCTCTCTATCTATTATCTCAAAATCAAATTCTTGCAAAAGAAGAATCCATCTAATCAATCTCGATTTTGCATCCTTCTTCTTCGTTAAAAACTTAATAGCAGAATGATAAGTATGCACACACATTTAGTTTCAATTAAATATGATCTAAATTTATCAAAGGCAAATAATATAGCTAATTACTCTTTCTCAGTAATGGTATAATTAATTTGAGCTTCATTAAGAGTTTTGCTAGCATAGTAAATCACTTTGAAAATCTTATCATATTTCTGATCTAAAACTGCTCCAATAGCATAATCACTAGCATCACACATTAATTCAAAAGGTTTTTTCCAATTTGGTGAAATTATAACAGTTGCAGTGTTTAATTGTTCTTTTAAAGTTTCAAAAGGTTTTAAGCAGTCATCATCAAAATTAAAAATCACATCTTTTTCCAGTAAGCGATATAAAGGCTTCAAAATTTTTGAAAAGTCTTTAAAATGACGCCTCTAAAATTCAGCATGTCCCAGAAAACTTCTAATTCCCCTTACATTAGTTGGGCAAGGTAAATTAGAGATCACTTCAATTTTTGTAGGATCTACTTTCATACCATTTTCTGATATATGATGTCCAAAAACTATTCCTCCTGCTACCATAAATTGACATTTCTTCCAGTTAAGGACTAAATTAGTTTCTTCATAGCGTTTCATAACTTTATATAGTTGTTCTAAATATGATTCAAATGAAATTCCAAACACTAAAAAGTTATCTATAAAAAATTCAATTTCTTTTTCTATTAAATCATAGAAAATCGCCATCATACATCTCTGAAATGTAGCAGCGGTATTACATAAACCAAAGGGCATTTTCTAAAAGCAAATATATCATAAGGGCTGGTAAACGTTGTTTTCTCTTGATTCATCAGGAGCAATTTGTATTTGGTGGTAACCAGTGTATCCATCCAGAAAATAAAAGTATTTATGCCAAGCCAGTCTATCCAATATCTGATCTAGAAAGGGAGGTGGAAAATGGTCTTTCTTGGTGTCAAGGTTTAATTTTCTATAATCAATGCATATTCACTATCCTGTAACTCGTCTTACTGGCATTATTTCTTTTTTTTCATTCATAGTCACAGTAACTCCTCCTTTCTTAGGAACATAGTGAATATGACTAACCCATGCATTATCTGAAATAGAGTAGATAACTCCAGCATTCAACCGCTATAAGATTTCTTTCTTAACAACTTCTTTCATGATATGATTTAATCTCCTTTGAGGATCAGCCCGAGGTTTGCAGTTATCCTCCATAAAGATTCTATGCATACAAATTGAAGGACTGATTCCTTTAATATCAGCTATTTTCCATCCAAAGGCTTTATTATATTTCTTCAAAATTTCAAGCAACCTTTCTTCTTCTCTTTCAATTAATTGAGAGGAAATTATAACTATTATAGTAGAGGAATAACCTAAAAAGGCATACTTTTAATGATAAGGAAGCATCTTTAAATCACGTTCAGGAGGTTTTTCAATTGATGGACCAAAAGATTCATTATTTTCAGTCATGTCCAACATTTTAAAATTTTTAAGAACATAATTTAAATCTTCCTCAACAAAATCATCAAAATCTTGTAACTCCACTTCTTGCTTGTGTTCCAATTTTTCACTTTTAGAATTTTCTTCTTAATTTAATTTGAAATGGCATTCACTCAAATATTTGATAACATCCATCCTATAACATTCATCATCTTTACCTCTTACAGAATATTTCTTTGACTTTGAAATATTGAATGTAACAGTTTGATCATTAACACGCATCGTTAATTCTCCAATTTGTACATCTATCATCGCTCTGCCTGTGGCTAGGAAAAGTCTCCCTAATATTATGGGTATCTCTTTATCTTCCTCCATATCCAACACAATGAAATCAACAGGAAAAATAAATTGATCCACTTTCTCCAAAACATCTTATATAACTCCTTTAGGACATGTGATCGAACGATCAGCTAATTACAGAGTTACAGTAGTAGGGGTAATTTCTCCTAAAATGCATAAAGCTTTATAAAGTTTTTCCAAAAAATATATCTCTGATTGCACATGAAATTATGAAACTTCCAGGATCTTTAAGTTTTTCAGGAAGCTTTTTCTGAATTATTGTACTGCACTCTTAACTAAGTGCAACAGTCTCATATTTCAAATTTCCTCTTTTTTTGTTAAGAATATCCTTCATAAATTTCACATAGCTTGGCATTTGTTATAAGGCTTCAGCAAATGGAATGTTGATTGTAAGCTTCTTAAATATCTCCAAAAATTTTGAAAAGTGCTTATCCAATTTTTGTTGTCGAAGTCTCTGAGGAAATAGAGGTGGTGGCTTTTATAAATCAACCTTAGGTGGAGAAATAGGTTTTTTCCATACCTATCGGAGCGTCCTCTTTTGGGTTTTCAATTTCTTCTTTCTCTACTTCAGTCTCTTTTTGAACTCTACCTTCCAACTCTCTTCCACTTCTCAACTAAATAGCTTATAATTGCTCTTCAGTCTTGTCTCTTAGATTTACTTCAGTATTACTAGGAAGCATTCCTTGAGAAATATTACATAATGAATTGGAAATCTGTCCCAATTGATTCTCAATATTTCTAATTGTAGCTCCTCGATTTTGTAATTGATTCACCATTTGTAACACCACTTCTTCAATAGACAACTTATTCTCCTTAAATTTTGAAGTATTGTTAAAACATAGAGGATAGGTTGGTCTATAATTATTATTCCCTTGGTTGTTCCAGTTTCCCAATGGGTTTACTTAGTTGTTCCCCCATTGTTGATTACTACAATCTTGTTAAAGTTTGGATGGTTTTTCCAACCTGGGTTATAATAATTGGAATATGGGTTATTAGGCTTACTTATGGCATTCAAGGTTTCTAATGAAGTTTGAGAATCAACCATTTGGCCTAATGAATTTTCTTCAATCATGGAAGTTTTCTAGGAAAAATTCATTACAAATTGATCTATCTTCCTTGAAATTGCGGCAACTTAATTTGCTAACATCACAAAAGCATCATTTTCATGAATGTTGGCTACCTTTTCAGGATTTAACCATTCAGAAAGCCATTGAAAAATTATTTGTAGTCATTTCTTCAATTAAAGCATAAGCATCAGCAAACTGTTTGGACATCAAGGAACCACCAGCAGCAGCATTGATAATAGATCTAATATACCCAACTATTCCATTATAAAAGGTCTAAATTATTAAGCAACCTGGTATCAAATGATGTAGACAATTTCTTAAGAGATCTTTAAAATGTTCCCATGCTTCATATATAGATTCCCCTTCAAACTGATAAAAACATGTGATATCATTTCTATGCTTCGGAATCTTCGATGGTGGAAAATATTTAGCAAAGAATTTTTGTGCTAAATCACCCCAAGTTCTGATAGATTCAGGTGCTAACGAATTTAACAAAACTTTAGCTTATCCCTCAGTGAAAAAGGAAGAAGTCTCAGTCTAATAGCATCATCTAAAACCGTCGTATTTAAAAGTAGCTTACAACTCTAGAAAATTGGTAAGATGTAAATTAGGATCTTCAAGTGGTGCTCCCCCAAACTGATTATTATATACCATCTGGATAATAACAGGTTTAAGTTCAAATGAATTAGCAGTTACATCAGGGTGTTGAATACTACCATGACGTTCATCCACTATAGGGTTAGCATAATCTCTTAAAAGTCTAAATTCTTGATGGATTTCAACATTTTGATGATCTTGATCTGCCATTACTTGGATATTTTTGTCATCTCTGTATTTTTAATTTTTTTTATTTTTCTAATTGTTCTTTCTAATTCATAATCATAAGACACAAGTCCCTCAGAATCTGAACTACGCATACACAATTAACAAAATAAAATAAAACACACAAACAAAAACAATGAAAAGTAAAAACTTATTTTTTCTTAAATTTTCTGTAAATGATATTTTAATAAATTCCTGACAACGGTGCCAAAAAATTGACCCACAAATATTTATCCTTATAATCAATTTATATTTCTTTTCAATGATATTATCTCTTTCTTTGGAACGATACCAAAACTTGACTCCGCCAAATATTTATGCTTACATTTTAAATATGAAATTATAATTAATTATTTATAATATGGGATACTACGCAAGTATACGTATCGTTTATCAAGTAATATAGGACTTTTTTATTAAGCCCCGAGATATCGAACCCACAGAGAAATGTCTTAAACTCTAAAGAAATAAAAAAAATTTACTTTTTACTTTTTAAAATGATTTTGTAAAGTATTTTATAAGATATAAAGTTTTTCAAATTTATTTTTGGTATTTTTTGAATAAGACGTAAAGCAAACAACTAAAGTTAACACAACTATAAAATAATATGAAAGCCAATTAGAATAAAATATCTTTTTTCTCTTTCAATGAATCAGTAATAATTATGGAACTTCGTTGTGGAAGTGTCTAAAATGTGTTGTTTCAAATAGAAGCAATTATAATCTTTACCCTTACTTGGTTCTATAAAGAACATTAGTTAATTTGATGCTTTGAAATCATGTTGATGGGTTAGGCAGGGAAGATACTAGCTCTCACTCCAGAGTTCTCTCGATTCCCTCCACAGGGGGCTAACATCACATAACAAAATTTTTCACATCAATCCAAATTAGGGGGCTTTAGCCTGTCACTCTAATGTCCTATAATTTTACTCCCCATTATAACATGTCTTCATATTTATTTGCACCAAACCATATGGACTACAATTCTCATCCATACAATTGCATGTGATTCTTTCTAATTGTTGATTGAGCAATACCACAATGGATCTAACAAAATCTTCCAACCAATTTTAACATCTTAATTGGAAAAATCAAGAGGTAAATGAAGTGCAAGGTAGTGAATCATCACAACTTCTTCCAACATTGAAATCCTATACTTCACATAAATTCCTTCCATAATTTAATTACTTAATCATTTAAAAGGAAAAAGATAAAGAAAACTACTCAGAATCCTTGGAGAAAACACAATTACAACTTGATTTGAAAGTAGAAATCATAGTGAAAGCACAACAAATCTTACTTTAAAACCAAATGTAAAACAAAGTTAAACACTTATCCAAAAATCTTCTCCATAAGACTCATGAAGTTCCCTTTACAATATACAATAGAGGTTGGCACCCAACTCCATTGACTTCGAATCACTATTCTACTCATAATAAAAACTAGATACAATTGATAATAAAAGTGGTGAAGTGAGAAGGTGTGTTGTCAATAACTTTCTAACATAAACTTTACTCTTAACACTAATCACACCCTCCAACAACAACCATTTTTCTGATCTTCAAGTTTTTTTTTTAATTTTCTAAAAGGTACCTTGGTGTCTCTTCAAAATATGTTCATATTCAATGTTTCATCAATAATGCATTCATCAGTTCAAATTTTTAATTAATTTTGGAGCTGATGGGAAGTTAGTGAAGTTTAAACAAAAGGATCCTTCAAAAACCCCTTCAAATTTGCGCCAAAATCAAATAAAATTCATCACTTTAACTGTGGCGCCTATGCTTCAAGGGTCCGGCCCTTAGCCACCAAAGGTCAATTTTGCACACCTTCAATTTTTGCTCCAAATTTGATCCTTTATTGCTCCTTTCATGACAGTCACTCATTTTAATCATACCTATAAGAAAAACAAAAAATACCTTCCGTTAAAGTGAAATATCATCAAAATTAGGTATAATAATATATTTAAAAACACTATATATTTTAGGTGTATTAATGGTACAACATACACTCTCTCTCCAGCCATTGGATATAAGACCCTTCCTGACACAAATACATGGCATTCCTATAGCTCTTATTTTGAGAAAGAATATAAGTCAAATAGTATTCCTTCTAAAAATTGACATATCGACATCTGACATTTCTGAGAGATGGTATTGCATCCATTCATTCTTCAGTTAAACATGACATTCATTTAGTTCTTTCTTTGAGAAAGGATATAACTCTGTTGACCTCATTTTTGATGAGGTCTTCTCTTCTTCTTTTAATACATAGGATCTAGCCTTAGGCTTTTCCTTTGACTGTCTTAGAGGACTAGAATTGGGACCCACCACCTAGAATTTCAAACCACTTCTTAACTCCCTGCAAACTCCACAAACTTGACTATAGACCCCTAATCACCTAGAGGGTTGAAATCAAATGTGGAAGTTTAAAGGATGAGTTCCTATAGGACTCTTTGGCCTTAGGACTGCCCTGGGTGGCCTGGTCTGGTGAAGGGCTGACTTACACACACACTACACTCATACACTACACTTGCACACACCTCCTAAAACCACACCCATACCTAACTTGATCTCCTGACTCATGAAGGTGATTCACATGGATGGTCCTTGACCCCTAAGCCCTTGGCTAACAGTGTTAGGAACAACATAGTGGATGCCTCAAATGAGTCCCTTCATGGCTCATGTGGGCTTGATATGGCTTCATAGCTCAACAAAAATGATTTCATTCCACTTACATTCACCCAATCTTCAATTTCCCAAATTTTTAATTTTTGACCCCCGAGACCCTACACCCGCCTAGCCTACCCAAAACCTTTGAAATCCTCCAAAATCACCTAAATCACCCAAAATTCCTCAAGTCCAATCCCTAACATTCCCACATTACTCAAATTGATCATCTATATCCAAAAATACCAAAAATTCCAAAAATACCTCCCAATACCCTCCAAATACCCAAAATACCCCTCTTGACCCAAAAATCCAAAAATTCAGAAAATTCCCAAAAAATTCCAGCAAATCTCAAATATTCCCAATTTCATTTTGTTCAACTACACCATGGGCCAATTTTGTCAATTTACCCTACTTTTGTCAAAAACCCCCAATTTGACCCACTTTAACCCAAAGTGAACTCAATGTCAAACCAAACCTACCCAATTGACCCAAATTCTGGTTCAATTCAATTCTAAACTTCCATTCAACATTCCCAATATCAATCTAGACCAAATCCAAGTCCAATTTGATTGACATTTGGATCCAATTTCACTTTTGGCCTTAAAGCCCAATTTGGACCCATGACCCAAACCTAACCCAAACTCACCCAATTCAACTCCAATTAACCCCAAATCTTTTCTAAATCTTCCTTAACATTCCCACAAACAAAACACTAACATGATTTTCCCAACATTTAGACCCAAACCCCACTCAAATTCAACCCAAAGCTAAAAGGACCAATTTTGACCTAAACCCAAACCTAACCCAAATGAGCCCAAACCCCAAAATCAAAGCCCAACCAAAGTCAAAACCTCTTTGAAACACTCCCATAAACATTTCCCAACATTAAATTTACATCAATTTCAACCCTAGGCCAACATTGGCCCAAGTTAGCCCAATTTGACCTATATTGGCCCATTCACCAAAGGAGCCCAAATTCGACCCAATTCAAACCCAAATCACTCCCAATTTGCTCCAAGTCACTCATGACACATCTATGAGCTAAACCCAACAATTATTTGGCCCAAGCCTTTACCAAAATTTCATCCCAAAATCCATTTTAAAATCCAAAAGCCCACTTCCCTAAACCATTTTAAAAGCCCATTTCCACCAAATACAAAAGCCCAAAATTGGCCCTAAAGCCCACATGTCAATTTCTTTTCATCATACCTTTAATTGATATCACCCCTAAGTTTCAAAATCATCATTAAACCATTCCAAATCAAGCTTCATACAAATTCCCATCAAATTACCAAAAATTTCTAAAATCTATTTTCATGAAATTTACCAAGCTTTTCCCCAAGCCAAAGACAAGCCATGCAAGCCATGGACAAGCCACATGAAGCCATGGAAGGTTTGACAAGTGATCAAGACATTAATGGCAAAAGGAGGAGCCTCTTTTAAGCCCCCTTAAAAGGTTTTTAACCCATTTTATGCTTCACCTTAATCCATGATTATTCAAAATATTCATGGATGGTGACTTCTCTACCCTTTCCTAGCTGATCCATCTGATCCTCCCTCAGCCCAAATCAGCCATGGGGAGGTGAACCAAGCCCAAAAGGTGGACTTGACCAAATCGAAGCCAAAATTAGCTCCTCCCCCATTCCATTTCAATTCAACTCCTTTACACATGTCCATGGCCGATTGATTGCACTAAGCCCCGACCACGACCTCCACGACCTTGAGGGTGACCTAACCACGGCCGGCCAGCCACCACGGCCGCCGGAAACCACCGAGGCCAAGAGCTCACATGTGAGCCCAAGCTTGAAATTCTCACTCGCTGAGCTGCCCCATCCCCGGTGGCCATTGTAGGCTGTTCTTCTCTTGCCGAGAGCAGGTGATCCCAAGCCCTAACTCTCCACAGGAGGCCCTCCACCCTCTCCTATTTAAACACCACCCCCTCTCGGCCATGAGAGGTGTTGAACCAGATCTTACTAAAACCCTGCCAAAATTATTCCAGAACACTCTCCATACTTAGAGCAGTTGATCCCTAGTGCCAATTTACCCTAATCCCCACCAACAAAACCCAATTTCTCAGCCAAAATTCCACCCAAAACTAGGACACTTCTCCACAGTGGATCAATCCTCAAATTGATTGGTCCTACACATTCACCAGACCAAGAGAAGGAGTCCACCAGCAAAAGCCCCCTCTCTAGGCCACCCAGTTGCTCCAGCCTCCAAGCTTTGTGATCGGCTATGGTCGAAATCATACCTAGGAGATTCATCAGACCAGGAGACTTCATCTGGAGCTTGCTGGGATCCAATCGAAGGTGACACAACCCTCAGATTGAAGCCACACTTCTCTGAGCAAAGGTATGAGCTAATTCTTCATCCAGAGCTTACGGAGATTCTCCATTTCAAATGCTTTAATTTCGATGCATGATCACCGTATAGATGTATTCGTCTCTTCAAGACGAATCCATAGAGCATAAGAACACGAAAATCCATTGATTATTGAGTGAGATATTAGGGATTTAGTGTGGACGGCTCTCGGGTGAGGACGCTTGGGGACGATGAACGGATGCCGTCCATTTAATACACGCGCGGACGGACGTCCAGGATCGCGTCGGATCAGGAGATGGAACGACACAGCGGGGCCCCGGAGCGCTGAGTCAGATGGCGGCGTCGAACCAGAACGTGCCGCGTGGCCTTTCGGAGGTGTCGAGGTTGACGCGGCGCCGCGTGGATAAATAGAAAATTAGGGTATTTTTGATTTATTTAATTCCCCTAAACTTCAAAAATCCATAACTTTGTGTAGGAAGATCGGAAAAATAAAATAAAAATACCCTCTTGCTCGGTGAACGAGAGGAGAATAATGTGGAAAAGAAATTATTTAATTTCATCAAGTATTTTATTTTTAATGATTTATTTCCCTTCTACATTGTTTTAATTCTCCATGCATATAGGAAATTCACCATGGCATGAGACAATAGGGATTTTGAAGCCTCTGAATTTGGGAACATTCCCTGAATTTTCCAAAGTCAGAGGTCATCCCTATGAGAAGTTATTGTTTTTTCAAATTCATGTTACTGTTTTGAGTATTTTAAATCCAATAATTAGTATGTTGTGAAATAAATTCTAGGAAAATTTGGTGATGTCTCTTATGACCAAAGGACCCTAGGAAAAATATATTGTGGATTAGTTTGTTTAAAATAACCCTAATTGGCTTAAACACCCAAAATAGCTTCTTAATTAATTAGAGCTAACCATACATCAAATTGACTTGAAATCAATTCTCCACTGACCTTGAGGATCAGAGGAACCCACCATAAAAATTTGAAGTCAATTGGACTTGGTTAGCCCTACTAAATGGGTTGATTAAGCCATTTAGTCAATTTGAACTTTAAAAATTCATAACTTTCAAAATACCTTTCAAAAATTCACCAAATTGGTTTTGGAGCCTCTCTGATATTAGGGGAATTTAAGAAAATTAAAATTTCAATTTTCTAAAAAGTTGATTTTTTGGTATTATTTTAATATTTTAATAATTAAAAAATAATAAAAATCATAAAAATAATAAAATCCACCAAAATGTCACATTTTGAATTTTAATCACTTAGGAAGAAATCCCATATTTTTCTTAAGTTTATTTAATGAGATATTAAATTTTAAAGCCTTAGGGTAATTTTAAAATTAAAAAAAATGTATTTTCTAACATTTTCACTAAAATAATTATAATAAATCAAATAAAAATCAGAAAATTGCAAAAATTGATTCTTTGATTTCCTTGATATTAGAGAGATTTTTAAAAAATATAAAATTTATTTTTCAACCTTTATTTTATTTTTAAATTAGTTAATACTCCAAAACATAAAATAATTATAATAAAAATAATATAATTCAAAAAATCACCAAAATTGGTCCAAGTGGTCCTCTGGTCATTAGGAATGTCCCATAATTTTCTTAAGGACAGAAACTTCCCCTTGATCATATTATTAAATTTTCCTTGGAAATTACTATTTTCCACCAAAAATAATTACATAAATAAATTAAATACAGAAAAATCACATTTTCTCCTCTCATGTCTTTATTAGCATATGAGTGAAGTCACATAAAAATTTCAAGTTCATTTAAGCTCAATTTAGTGAGTTATGAAATTATTAAGCTTGAAGGAAAAAATGGTAATTAAAAATTTTTAACCCTTAATTAAAACTTTTGGTTTAATAAAATTAACAAATAAAATATTTGATCTTAATCTGATTTGGATGATTGAAATTTAAATAATTAAAGGGTAGAAACCTATTAAACAATTTGAAGATAATTAAAATAAACCTTAATTAAATAATTGATTAAATTTGGAAGAATAATAAAATTGGAATTATTAAAATAGGGATATTATTATGAAGAAATTTATTCTTTAATTTAAAAATCCATAAATTAATCATCTCAATAATATTTAATTCTTAATTAAAATGATTTAAGATGTTAAAGGACTTAATCATTAAATTAAATTAAAAAGTTAAATTATTAAACTCTTTTAAATTTTCAATTAAATTAATATTAAAAAATAAAATTAAATTAAAGATTAAATTAAATTAAATCAAACAAATTAAATAAATTAAATTAAATTAAATTAAATAAATTAAATTAAATTAAATAAAATAAATAAATTAAATTAAGTTAAATTAAACTAAATTAAATTAAAAAATATTAAATTAAATTAAAATAAATTAAATTAAAACATATTAAATTAAATTAAATTAAATTAAATTAAATTAAATTAAAATTAAATCAAATTAAATTAAATTAAATTAAATTAAATCAAATTAAACTAAATTAATTTAACATCAAATCAAACTAAATTGAATTAAAAAAATATTAAATTAAATTAAATTAAATTAAATTAAAATATATTAAATTAAATTAAATTAAATTAAATTAAAAAATATTAAATTAAATTAAATTAAATTAAATTAAATTAAAACATATTAAATTAAATTAAATTAAATTAAATTAAATTAAATTAAAATAAAAATAAAAGCAAATAAAATTAAAATAAAACTAAAATTAAAATTAAAATTAAAATTAAAATTAAAAATTAAAATTAAATTAAAATTAAAACTAAACCAAATTAAATTAAATTAAAGTTAAATTAAATTGAATTAAATAACATCACCTAAGACATAAAGAAATTAAATATAAAGCAACTTGAACACTATTCCAAATTTAAACCCGTTAATTGAAGTTAAACTAAATCATAAACCAGTTGAACACCAATTTGCCCTCGAAAGCTTTGGTTATCATAACTCCTAAACGGAACATTAAATGAAGTGTTACTTCACTTATAAGATATTCAAATGTCCTAGTTCACTGAGCAAGATAACAAAAATTGAACTCCCGGACGATTAATTCATTTGTATAATTAAATTCTCTTGGACTTAAAATAATCCTAGAAATATTGAAAAGTTGTTTAAGATTCTTCTTAAGCACTTCCTCGATATGATAGGATATTTATAAGAACAACTGAAATTAATTATTCTTTGATGAAGAAAATCGTCCTCAAACCAAAACACAAGGACCTAGACGTCATAGGAAAAGACTAGCTATAGGATTAGGAGTTTGGTAGAAAACCATAACCCTTCCCTTAGCTTTACCTAGGAACTTGCTTAAATATTCTAATTGTGTTTTAAGTGCGGCTTGGGATGACGGGAAGACCCTCCGAGTACGCTTTTATTTTATTGCAATTTACCTTATTGCAATTTATTTAATCGCATCGCACTTACTTTTCTTGCATGATAAACAACTGTTGCATGAAAACCCACACCTTTAGGATAGTCCCTAAAGCTGAAACCAAAACTAAATTAAAAGTCATTGCAAGATAAAATTCACCTCCACAACATTTCAAAATATAAAACAACTCGAAATTTAATCACAAACGAGAACACAAAACTACAATTACAACTAAATTAAAACGTCCTGTTGGATGATCGGGAATACCTCGGATGATGTAACCTACGTGTTGCTAACGGGATTTCCCATGGTCTAAATGAAAGTGTGGAACTCATTCAGTTGAGTTTAGCAAATTCAACTGGACTAAGTGAATCCGATAAAAATAACGATGCGGAAGGATGGAACCGTGGGATCTTAACCGGTGTTGTTATAATCAACTTTAAGATTTGTTTTAATTAAAACATTAAAAACACTTGGAAATTAAGATTTCTCTAAACCAAAACACTTTTGTCATCTCCTGATTTATGACTTCTAAAACTAAACCTCTGCAACAACAAGGAGCTCGGAGCATGGTGGGCAGCACGGCCATCGTCATCAGCAAAACCTGAGTCTACTTCAGCAAAACTTTCCTAGAATTAAATAACTAAGCCATAGGATTTCGAGGTAGTTTGCCTAGTGCAACATAAATCCTCAACTCTTCGTTAGGCATTTGCATGTTCTTGTCATGCAAATTAAGCCCTAACCGGTCTTAGGATTCCGAGGTAGTCGTCCGATACGACATAAACCCTCACATCTTCAAGGCTATTTGTATGATTTTATCATACAAATATAAGTCCAAATTAATTAAAATTGGCAAGATTGAAATACTAAATAAACATTAGGACTTTCCTAAATTCGAAGCCAAACAATAGGATAGTCGGGAAATTACCGAAGTTCGCTTCGAATCTGTGATTTCTCCTACCTTTCTTCCTTTGAATTCCCAAAACAAAATGTTCCAAATTTGATCCATTCCCTATTGAAATTCCAAAATTCAATCCCTTGAAAACTTAAACTTTGAAATTCTTGAGAGCAGAACTATTGATTATTATCGAGAGTTTTCTTAGGTGATTCCCGTCACTTAAGATGTTTTTAAGCTATAGGGGCTTGCCCTTATAGGGAATTTTAAAGAACCCGGGTAATATAAACCCTGTTTAATGCTTTCATATTAAGCGAGGGAATTTGTCGGCTTATAAAATTGGTTCGCGGACCAAACGGATGTCACAAATCTTTTAGTTTGTTTAATCGAGCCCCACCATCAAGCAGTGTGTCTATCCTTAGGTATAGATACACGGTTTGTGGTGCGGTGCTCGTTTATATAAACTATTTGGGATGTGAGATCGGTTTGATTTCATATCTTAAAATCATCAAATTTAAAATTATTTTCAAAATCAAATACTACTTTTCAAATTATTTATTTAAATTAAATTAAAAATTCGCCGCACAATTTCCGTTAGGCGACCCCCTTTTCAAAATAAAACACACGACCTAAAAATATGCCGACAACTTCTGGCGACTCCGCTGGGGAAAATTCCTCTCTCCATTTTTAATCAGACAATTCTACTTTCAAAAATCGGTGGCGTATCCATGTCCCTTATGGATCGAAGCTACCCTTCTTTTCGTTGGAATACTATGTTCATTTCTACCTTGAACAAGTATAGCCAACATTCTCTCGGATTTAGGAGCCATTTGTTTAGATACCCCTAAACGAGAGGTTCCGAGATCCTTTTACCTCATTTCGAGGTGGGCTGGACCCCAATAGGTGTTAGTTTAGGAGTAATCCTTCGAGTCGAGAAGTCTTGCATAAGACTTTCTTTTCCTTTCCAACTCTGAATCGGGTTCATTACCTTCTCTACACCTTTGAACATTCCGTTCTAAATAAACAAACCCTCTAATGAATGATTCTTTTAACAAATAATTCCTTCTTATAAATACATGAACAAGAATGTGTTCGGACTCTTTTCGATTCCTTTCTTTTCGTCCTGATGAGAAGAAGCATAACTTGGGACTGACAATCAGGATCTACCCTGCAGAAATGGAAGCCCCAAAGCTGATTTTCTCCTTCACCAATGGACTGGACTTCGTTGTTTACAAGGATGAGCTGCCCGATAATGGGATCATCCGGTTTGGACAAGGATTCGAGAACACGAATGTCAAGATCACCGAAGTTTCCCTTTTCGCATTGACAAACAAAGTATCTGAAGCTGAGAAGTCGTTGATCGAGTTCAACCTTAGGTAAACTCAAGAGTTTCTGCCCCTGCAAAAGATTCCAGTCGAGAGAGTACTGCTGTCATGCAGGAGGACCGTTCTTGCTACCCCCACTGGTCTAGTTGTCTCGCACCTACCCCGGCTTCGCAGATTAAAGGGGAAGGAAATCCGAAACTATGGTGAACTCTTGCTACGTGGAGGGTACGAGACTTTCTGTGAGACCTTCGTTTTTGAAATCGGGTCCGGCTCGAGAATTCCATCACTAACACGGACCCGAAGAAGGAACGAAGTAGGAAGATTGCCAGGAAGGCCAGAGCTACCGAAGTTGCTTTCCTGGAGGAAATCCCAAAAATCCCTGAGTACACACCACTACTGAATACATACCATTGTACTGAAGATGCACCCTTTTGGAAGGAAGTAGAATCCACCCCCTTTCCGCCGCGGTGACGAGGAAAATGTCGCGTAGGATTGTTTCTACATTACCTCGACCGGCATACTAGAACGACAACGAGAAAGAAAAGGGCTAGGATCACGCCATTTGCCTCTACTACGTACTGTGATCGAGAAGCTAGCAAAGAAAGAGAAATGCCCGTATCGGAGATTCTAAGAAGGATAGGGCGGGTGCCGAGTCAAATCCCGTCTTGGGCCACGAGTAGAACATGTCATCCTTACGGAAAAGCCGAATAAAAGGATGAAGGCTAGTCGGCTATCGTTGTTTCGGGGTTGCGGATTAGGGAGGATACCACCTTCCGGCATTTGGGTGACAGACCATGCAGTCCTAGACCTTCTGTCGCTAGAAGGATGGTATGGCGTCCCATTCTTGGACAACTAAGATTGAAACAACAGCCCGAGAAAGAAAGTCTCGTCAGGAGACTTGAATCTGAAGAAAGTGCTACTGCAGTAAAGGGGACTCGTGAGAAGGGAACCCGACAGCTATCACACCACAATTGCGAAGATGCACAGAAAAGACCGCTAGAGGATGCTATGGAAAAGTTAAGGACTGATATTTGATGACTAGCAAAAGAAATAGAAGAGAAATTCGGAGACGAGATTGATGCATCGGAATACATGGACGATGAGTATGCAGAAATCAACATGGTCGAAACACGAGCTTCGTCATCTTCACAAGGTGCTCCTGCAGCCACAGAAAGAGAGGAGCCAGAAGTGATGAGAAGACAGCTTCAGAGAAAGACGATACGATCGCCCGAATGGCGAAGAGGATGGAAGAGATGGGCTGTAGCCCTAGCCACTCTCCGAGTCGAGTGCGACCCCAAGAGAGACGCCCCAAAGGTCATTCACATTATGGACGGAGGAAAGGAGATTACATCCGTCAAAGGGGATGATCGGCTAAAGAAAGATACAACACAAAGCATGATTCCGAGAAAAAGATATCAAGAGCTTGGTGGAACGAGCAGAGTGCGAGAAGCCTTAGCACAATCAAAGAGCGGGGCATCCATTCGGACGGGTAGACCTTACCCGGAAGAATTCGACGCTGTCCGATACCCAAAAGGCTTCATACCACCTGCGTTCGAGACCTTTGATGGAGCCGGGAATCCCCGACGAGCATGTTGCACACTTTCGTGCCGATTGTTGCAATGTCGGCGGGAGCGATGCATTACTCTTCCGACGGTTCGTCGGCGGCACTGTCGGGGATCGCCTTTGATTGGTATGCGGAATTACGGAATGGTTCGGTGAAGACGTTCTCGGAACTAGAAAACCTCTTCATCGAGCGATTCGTCGAAGCTCAGCACCACATCACTATAGGTGATTTAGTGGTAGAGAAGCAGAAGCTGAACGAAACTTTGGTGGATTACATACTTCGATGGAGAAATCTAAGTATGAAGTGTAAACCACAATTACAAGAACAGCATGCAGTCGGCATATTACTTAAAAGCATTCACGGCCCAATAGCACTTCTTCTCAAAGGATTCACTATTAAGACTTTCGAGAAGTTGTTAAGCAAGGCCGGGAGCTTGCAAGAGGAGGCGAAGCAATTAAGTTTCGCCGGCAAGACAGACAAGCAAAAGCCTGTGAAGACTTTTGAAAAGAAATGCGGGATCGTTGCGGCGGTCGACAAAGGCAAGCAACCGATACAAATATCGTCGAACGACCACGAGCAACCTCAACGGAATTACCGGCAACCCCGACCCGGCTATCGGTCATCTCCACGGTATGAACAACCGCCTCGTCCGCAACGTACATTAAGGGAGCTTCGAGCGAGGAATATCCATTCAAAAATGAGGCGAGTGCTAAAAATGTTCCGTAGTCGATGAAGACTCCGGATTTCCAGTTGCCTGAGCCTGAGAGACCGAGAGAAGTTAACAAGAAAGGTGATCCCGACTTTTCCCTTACCACCGGATGCTTGGGCACAAGATAGAGGATTGCATTACCTTCGAAAGTTGGCTCGATGACAACCTTCGGAAAGGGAATATAACAATCCCGAAGGAGTACATGAAGGAACCCCAGAAAGGAGGTTCCGTCAATGTTGTCTCGACTGATCTCATCGTTCCGATAGATCCCTATATAACTAATGATGGGTTGACTACCGCTTGGACTAGGTCTTCAAAAAATATTTTAGACAGTATCCAAACCGCTTCGGTGTGAGCTTCAATTCAGAGTTCAAAACCTGTCAAGTCGGCACTATCACTTACGATAGAAGAACCACCTCAACTGGAGACGATTGAAGAGAAGAAGAAAATCGACAAAGAAGAGAAGACCGAGGCTCCTAAGGCTAGACTAGGGGCTGCTTATCCTAGGATAGTTGTTTCAGATTCGGGGGAGAAATCCCTCGAACCTCGACTCGTATGATTATTTGCTCACTCCGGTGGGATCTTATAATGATAAGGGTGATGGCGTTGGCTACGTTTTGACTGTTTCTAATGATTACGTAACTAACGACAATCCGGACATCGATTTCGATACCAATGACAATTCTCAAATCATACACAATCTCGACGATCACGATGACAAAGAAGACATCCATCAAGGAGGTTACGAGAGTTCAACAAGCAACGAATCTATTTGCGAGTTTCGAGGAGCTCCAGTCATAACAGAATTAGAGCCTTCAGACTCTGAAGCTAATCCGGAAGAACCTGTCATTCCGATTGAAGAAGAAACACCAGCAAACTCAATACTAGATTCAGAAGAAATTACAGAAGTTAACTTAAGAAGTGGAAGAGTTCTACTTCCGAGAATGGGTCCGAAAGGACAAAGGAAAGCGGGTGGTTGTTCAAGAAGAATCAACCCTGACGGAAGAAATACCCATTCGAGAAGAAGCCGAGACACATGAAAATAAAGTGGACTACAACGTGCTTAGCCCATCTTAGGAAACTACCGGCCAACCGAGCATCTACGATGCTCTCATCTTATCAAAGGAGATGAGAGAAGCTCGATCAAGGCCTTACTTGATCCGAAAATTTGCTTAGCTCGAATGGCCGGAGATTCCTTAGATGAGGTTTGTTCGTTAAAGGAACAACGAGGTGTTACCTTCACCGACAATGATCTACTACTTGGGACGCGCAGATCACAACCGACCGTTGTACATTTCGAGTTACAATTGGGAAGTTTACACTCTCCAGAGTATTGGTGGATCCAGGAGCATCAATCAATATAATGAGTCTTCGAACACTAGCATACTTGGAAATTGATGCTCGCGAGCTCGAAGCCGACAAAATGTTATTAAGAGGATTCGACCAGAAAGGAGAAAGAGCCCTCGGATCAATAACACTACTAATGAAGATCGGTGACTTAGCAAAGACAACCGCAAAATTTCACATAATTGATTCGAAACGTCGTTCAACGCTCTACTTGGGCCGACCATGGATACATGAAAACGGGATGGTACCATCATCTCTACATCGGTGCATCGAAATACTACGATGGAGGGGAACGAGTGCATCAAAGGTGACTTACAAACATTCTCCGTACATGAAATTGGAATTCATGAAGATGCGGCTTATTATGCACCTCCGAAGAAAACAATCTTCTCTGGAGATACCATAACGAATGAAGCGAAGAAAATTCGGGACAACGGAGAACTCGAAGTTCTAGTCCAACGATCACTCACCACTCCCTTACGGTGAGATGGTGAAGGTTTCTCCACAACTCGCATCCGAGGTCGAGGCCGGGGACGAGGTCGTGGCGAGAGACGTTAGGACGAGTTGGACGAGAGGAAGCCAGCCATCAATGTTGATTGGGAAGACAGTTCTGAAGAAGAAAAAGAAATCAAGCAAGAAGCAACGACAATAAGTCCGAAGAAGCCGCAATTCAAGATCTCTCTCGAAGATGAGAAGAACGAAGAATACAAATCAATGTACAAGAAGATTAACCACTATGTACATACTATGACCCTAACCCCGATCCATTCTAATAAGGTCGAGGGTATGGTGGTCAAAGAGGTACGTAGCAGCGGTGCAAAGCCAATCAAATTCTACCGTGGTGCTACTTCCTCCAAACTGAGAATAATGTACAATTTGAAGATGTCACTTCATCGAATTAATGGAATTACCATTTGAGTGGTACTCTCCCTCGTGTTCAAAATTTAATTCGGCGTGGTTTCTTACCTCGACAATGGACAAAAGGCCAATCACAACATTTTGAAAAATTATGTAATAACTCCGGTCGTCCACCCAATTCAAAGCATGGTCTCGTATTCGGCACAATAGGATCAGTTGATGATACTGAATTTTGCTTGGTTGTCACTTGTGAGTCTAATGAAAACTGCATGGAAACTACAGACGAACTCGAAGATTTACAAATTGGAGACGCTCCACCAGAATTCGAAGAAGAAATTAAATCTTCAATAGATGAGTTAACGGAAGTTAACTTAGGTACTAGCGAAGAGCCTAGACCTACCTTTGTTAGCTCCTTGCTCGATAAAGAAGACTCCGAAGAAATAATCGAGTTATTAATGGAATTTAAAGATCGTTTTGCTTGGAGCTACGATGAGATGCCAGGATTAGCTCCAGAGGTCGCAGTCCATAAACTAGGAGTGGATCCTACTTCTGTCCTAGTCAGGCAAGGTCCCAGAAGAATGCGTCTAGTAATCGAACAACAAGTCATAGCCGAAGTTAAAAAGTTAATAGACACCAAATTTGTCCGTGAAGAACAATACCCGACTTGGTTAGCCAATGTGGTGCCGATCGAAAGAAGAATGGTCGGATCGGAATTTGTGTGGACTTCGAGAGATTTAAACAAGGCATGTTCAAAAGATGAATTTCCTCTACCGATCCTGGAACTAATGATCGACATCGCTTCGACACATGAGATATTCTCATTCATGGATGGATCTTCAGGATACAACCAGATAAAAATGGCTCCAGAAGATGAAAAGCTTACAGCATTCAGAACGCCGATCGTAGTATATTGCTACACAGTAATGCCATTCGGACTGAAGAACGCAAGAGCAACATACTAGAGAGCAATGACAAGAATTTTTGACGATCTCATCCACAATCAAGTCGAATGCTACATGGACGATGTGGTCATCAAAAGCAAAGTAAAGGAAAACCACCTGTATGATTTGAGAATTGTTTTCGAACGATTAAGACAATTTAACCTTAAGATGAATCCCTTAAAATGCGCCTTCGGCGTCACCTCCGGAAATTCTTAGGATTCGTTGTCCAACATCGTGGAATTGAAATCGACCCGGAAAAGATTAAAAGCTATCTTAGAAATGCCGCCTCCCAAAACCTTAAAGCAACTACGATCTTTTCGGGGGAAGTTGGCATATCTTCGACGCTTTATCTCAAACTTGTCGGGTAGGTGTCGGCCTTTCTCGGCACTAGTTAAAAAGGACGCCAAATTTATTTGGGAAGAGAAATGCCGGAAGGCCTTCGAGGACATTAAACAATATTTAATGACACCTCCTGTCTTAGCAGCCCCAGTCTCAGGTAGACCGCTGATACTTTATACCGCGGCTCTAGAAGACTCTCTCGGAGCCCTGTTAGCCCAGGTCAATGATGAGGGTAAAGAAAATGCTCTTTACTACCTAAGCCGTCGTTTACTTCTGACGGAAATAAGGTATCCCATAATTGAAAAGCATTGTTTGGCCCTGAGCTTCGCCTCTCAAAAGCTCAGGCACTACATGCTTTCTCATAAGGTCAACATGATCTCGAAATTTAATACATTGCAATACTTGATGACTCGTCCAACGCTTTCCGATAGACTTGCCAGATGGTCGATGATATTATTGCAATTCGATATAACTTTCGTGCCTCTTCGTGCCGTAAAGGGACAAGTCTTAGCGGACTTCCTCGTAGCACACCCTTTGCCGGCGAATCTCCTCTCAATGACGACTTGCCGGATGAACAAATAATGAGCCTAGAAGACCACGATGATCGACGTTGGGAATTATATTTCGACGGAGCATCTTCGAGCACACAAAGACGAAGAATCGCAAGTGATAGTGCCGGTAAGGCGGGAATTAGACTAATCTTTATAACACCGGAGCGGGGATGTTAAGATACTCCTACCACTTAACGAGCCGTGTACAAACAACGAAGCAGAATATGAAGCCCTCATAACGGGACCTGGAATTAACTATTCGAATGGGAATAACAAACATCAACATCTACGGGGATTCGCGGTTAATCATTCAACAGATCGCCGGACGGTACAGAATTTTAAAACCAAGACTCGAGCAATACCTCCAGTATGCCATACAAGTTGTTGGAACAGATTCGAATGTGACAATCTATAAAATTCCCGAAAAGAAAATGCTTTAGCGAGATGCGTTAGCTCGTCTCGCAAAAGAATTTGCTCGCTTGCAGGATGAATCGATGGAAGTGTCGGTTCACGGACGTCGAGTCCTATCACGGCTCGACATAGACACAATACACAAATCGAAAAAAGAAGAAGAATCAATTGCAACGATGACGGAAAACACAGAAGATTGGCGACGGCCATTGATGAGACTACCCGCAAACAGGAAAACTGCCGGACGATAGGTCACTAGCCCATCGGATCGAGAAAGAACTCCGTCTTACGCATTAATAAACAACACGTTATACGAAGGTCTTTCTATCAAATGTGGCTAAGGTGCCTAAGCGGGTCCGAGGCCCGTGAAATTGTTAAAGAGGTGCATTCGGGACTCCGTGGCGCTCACCGATCGAGTCCGAAGATGAAAATGAAGATTAAAAGACTGGGGTACTACTGGCCCTCGATGATGACCGATCGCATGAAAATCGCCAAGAGCCGTCACCAATGCCAAGTGCACGCGAGTGGTTCTACACCAACCTCCAAATGTGCTACATCCGAAACAATTGCGTCGTGGCCATTTGAATGTTGGGGTACGGATATAGTGGGTCCAATAGAACCACCATCTTCAAAAGGACATCGCTTCATTCTTGCGGCTACGGATTACTTTTCCAAGTGGGCGGAGGCGGTTCCACTCGGAGAAGTTAAAGCACACCACGTGCTACGGTTTTCAAGAACCAAGTTGTCTACCGTTTCGGAGTGCCGCGTAGGATCATCTCGGATAATGGGTCGGCATTCGAAGCACACAAATCAACAATTTTGTCGGGAGACACGGAATCGACCGGCGGTATTCAATAATTTACTACCCAAGAGAAAACGGCCTCGGCGAGGCTTTTAATAAAACTCTCGTTCAAATTTTAAAGAAAACTTTGGACGATAATAAGAGAAATTGGCACGAGAAATTATTGGAAGCCTTATGGGCCTACCGGAGGACCTTCAGAACTCCTACTCAAGCTACACCTTACGCTCTGGTGTATGGGTCCGAGGCAGTGTTACCCTTAAAGGTTCGGCTTCCTTCACTCGGAATTGCAGTTGCAAACAAAATCACGACGGGAAGAGAATGCCAAATTACGACTAGAAGAATTGGAAAGCCTGGAAGGGAAAAGACTTGCAGCGCAGCAGAATTTAGAACTATACCAAGCTAAGATGGTTCGAGCCCATGACAGACTGGTCCGCCCAAGAACCTTCAAAGTTGGTGACTTAGTTCTCGTTCTCAAGAGACCTATTCTTGCACACCGCAAGATAGGAGGAAAATTTGAACCCACTTGGGAAGGGCCGTTTGTGGTTGAGGCAGTCTACTCAGGAGGCTCTTACCAGCTAGTGAACTGCCAAGGAGAACGACATATGCTTCCGATCAACGGACGATACTTTAAAAAGTATTACGCTACCTGATGTTTCGAAAGAATGAATTCTTCATCCTTAGAAGCACGGGCGAAGTAATTACTTATGACTGGGTCCGAACCCAAAAATAATAAAATGTGCTAAAACAAATAAAATCATGATAATAAAGCTTTCCTTGTTTTCTCTCCCACATCAAAATCTCTTTCCTGATCTTGTCCCACTTCATTCCTGTTAAATTTAAAAATACAAAAAAAATAATATAAAAAAAATGTCTTTAATAAACATTTTCTTAATGTTCTTGTTCTTAGTACGCCCCTCGATCCTTTTCCTTGTCTTTTCGCAGGGAAATCTCGAACGGGCGGTTGGTCCTGAACTTTAGAAATGGTGTAAGCCTTGCACTCGACAAAAAGAGGGTGAAAGATGGAGCGATAATCGAGATTGACAAAGACTTCGCACCAGCAGGCCTGCAATATGAGGAAAGCGACTGGGTCCTAGTTGACCGAGAGGAATTGCCCGATCGGACGAGTAATGAAAGTGGGTGGCCCGAGCCACCAGTCCGACGAACAAGAAAAGGAAAACAAACACCGAAGAAGACAAGAGAATCAAGTCCGTAGTCGCTACGGCGGAGGGCGAGCTTGTCAGGCACCGCACCCACGGAATTCAGGAAGTACGAAGAGCTACTCTCACGAGCAACCCAACGAAGAAATAAGAATCACCGTATCCAGTAAGATGTTAACCAAACTAGCAGCGGACCAGGCGCGACGAGACGATTGCTATCGCCAGGCACATACACTTCGAGGACACCGGTTCACCGGGAACTCGAAGAAAGGAGGCCGGCTCCTAGGATAACAGAAAGGACTAGGGAAATCTCACGAAGATTAGAAGAAAGAAGACTACCACGCTACCAGATAGAACCACCAGTAATGCATGACCTTGTTGCAGAAGCAACCCCGGGGGATGTCCCGACGGACATCATCCCCGAGGAGCCGAGGTATGCAGGAGAACGTGAAGGGGTTGAGCCGTATATCCTACAATACGTCACCGAGCCCTCGCCATTTGCGGATTATTCCGGAATACGAGCTGGAAAGAATGCGGAATGTCGAAAAGAAAACCTTTGAGTACTTCGAGAGAATCGAGGCGAAGGATCGATATACTAGAGGGCCTCGAGCTACATACGGACGTATTCTCGGAGTATGAACAACAACAAATCGTGGATTGCATCCGGGATTTGAAAAGAATGGGCCGAGCGGGCCGCCTAAGGAAAACACCTACTCGGAACCCGGAGATGGATGCCGGGGAAAGGAAGAATTACAATACAATGTGGATGTTGTTACAACTTTGCGAGAAGACAGGAAGGGAAACCCACCGAGAATACTCGTCATGGCCGAGTGGATCCAATGCCATTAGTCATCAAGAGAATGGTAAAGAGGTTAATAACATGGAGGGTACTGCCAGCAGATTACATACCCAATAGCTGCATTATTAACATTTACAAGCAGGGTGACTGCATACCCCCGCACATAGATCACCACGACTTTGTCAGACCTTCTACGCACGTCTCTTTCCCGAACGAGTGTAACATCATGTTCGGATCCGACCTCCGGATAACGAGCCCGAGTGAGTTCCGAGGGCCGGTGAAGATACCATTACCGGTAGGTTCCGTCATGATGCCGAAGGGCAACGGAGCGGATATCGCTAAACATTGCATACCGGGAGTACCGAGTGAAGCGGATCTCGAGTTACTTTCGGAAGAATGGACGACGGGAAGACACCTTACCATTTCCGGCCGGACCGGAGCTAGAGAGCCTCCGGCCTTAAGAGCTGTGAGTCGCATGGAAAATATCACACCTCCAACGTACATCCATACGGCATCCTTGCCAAGGATGGCTTGGAAGGTGATGTTATTGACCATGTACCCCACTATTCAGACATGGATTTTTGACTGATGCTTTTTTTTTATGGATCGACAAAGATCATACATAGTCCGTTTTGGGTCTACATGGATTGTATGAGATGTATTCCAGATCATGTTGTATGATGTATCTTCGACATGATTGGAATGAAAGTGACCATGTCACATTTTTGGCCTTCCCTCTTTTGTGCAAATTGACTGGGAAACGCCATTAAAGTTAAATGAACTTCGAACAAAGAACAGAAAAGAAACAAAAAGAATAAAAGAAAACTTTCCGTAAAAATCTGAAAATGATAAACACCAAACTCACATGAACATTAAATAAATGATAAAATAAATTTGAATCGTTAAAGGACAAACAAAATGACCACAAATTTTCAATCAAATTCAAATTCAATCTTTCCAGATTTCAAATGCAATCTCAATCAAATTTCAAATTCAATCTTTCCAAATTTCAAATGCAATCTCAATCAAATTTCAAATTCAATCTTTCCAAATCTCAAATCAAATCTCAAATCAAATTTCAATCGAGTTCAAACTCAACCCGCCAAATCTGAAATCCAATCCGTTCTACTCTCTCCCTGTACTGGGATGGAAGCGGTTGATTCCATTGACACGGATCGAATCGATGGCGAGGAATTATATCCAATCCAAATCAGTGACTTCCGACCAGCTCTTTTGAATGGGACATGTAGCATCTACATATTCCCTCTTAATCTATTTCCTTCCATGAAAGTCTTTTACAACTTTCATGAAATTCTCGAAACACCAAAATTCCACACTTTTCAAATCAACACTACAAATCTTTGCAATATCAATTACCATCAAATTCAAACTTTTTGGAGTTGAGGATTTTACATCCGATACTGCATTGCTTTAGGATCCTTTCCCTATCACAATGAAATACATCAAATTCAAAATTTTTGGAGTTGAGGATTTTACATCCGATACTGCATTTCTTTAGGATCCTTTCCCTATAGCAATGAAATACATCAAATTCAAACTTTTTGGAGTTGAGGATTTTACATCTGATACTGCATTGCTTTAGGATCCTTTCCCTATCGCAATGAAATACATCAAATTCAAACTTTTTGGAGTTGAGGATTTTACATCCAATACTGCATTGCTTTAGGATCCTTTCCCTATCGCAATGAAATACATCAAATTCAAACTTTTTGGAGTTGAGGATTTTACATCCGATACTGCATTGCTTTAGGATCCTTTCCCTATCGCAATGAAATACATCAAATTCAAACTTTTTTTGAAGTTGAGGATTTTACATCCGATACTGCATTGCTTTAGGATCCTTTCCATATCGCAATGAAATACATCAAATTCAAACTTTTGAGGTTAAGGATTTTACATCCAAGACTGCATTGCTTTAGGATTCTTTCCCTATCGCAATGAAATACATCAAAAATCAAATTCCTGGGGTTGAGGATTTTACATCCGATACCGCATTGCTTTAGGTTCTCTGCCTATTGCAATGAAATACATCAAAATCAAACTCATGAGGTTAAGGATTTTACATCCAACACCGCATTGCTCTGAGATCTCTCCTCATTGTAATGATTCAATCCAATCAATTCAATTTTCTTTTGAGGTTTAAGATGTTACATTTAAAATCACAAAATTACAATTTTCATTTCAAATCAAATCCCTTCAAATTAATCTTAACAAAACATCAATCTAAATTGAAACCCAAACTAAAATCTAAGCTCACACATCAAAACTTAAACTAAAACAAAATAAAATCTAAATTGAAATTCCCCTAGATCATGTGATTTGGGATTCACCTCCTTTTCCCTTTCCCCAGCGAGAGTTCAGGAATCTCCAGTTTCAAAGATATACTTGACACTCCCCAGCGGAAACTCTTCTACTTTGTCCTAAGTTTGTCACTTGGACATCTGTGTTGGTTTTGTTGATCTCTTCGGTCAACACCAATACGCGCGGTGTGCTTGTCTAGCTCACCACACACTATTGGGGTCCATTTGTTGACCTCATTTCAAACTTCAATCTAAATCAAAACTCCAAATTGAATCAAACTCTGGCTAATATCAAAACTTAATCAAAACAAAATAAAATCTAAATTGAATTTTCCCCGCATCATGCGATTCGAATTCACCTCCTTTTTCCTTTCCCTGCCTAGAGTTCACGAATCTCCCGCCTCAGAGGTAAGCTTCGACACTCCCCAATGGAATTCTTCTACTCGTCCTAAGTTTGTCACTTCGACATCCGTGCTGGTTTTTATGGATCGCCTCCGGTCAACGCCATACGCGCTTTGCAGTCTGGCCACCACCACACCTATTTGGGTCCATTTGTTGACCTCATTTTTGATGAGGTCTTCTCTTCTTCTCTTTAGTACTTAGATCTAGCCCAGTTTTCCTTCGACGATCTTAGAGGACTAGAATCGGGGACCCACCTTTTAGAAATTCAAACCACTTAACTCCCCCTCGCAAACTCCACAAACTCGACTGTAGACCCCTAATCACCTGCAGGGTCAAATCAAATGGAAGTTTAAAAGATGAGTTCCCGATAGACTCTTTTGGCCTTAGGATCGCCCCGGGTACTGTCCGGTGAAGGCCGACTTACACACACACTACACCTATACACTACACTTTCACACACCTATACCTAATCGACCTCCGACTCCATGTAGGTGATTCACATGGATGGTCTCAACCCCTAAGCCTCGCTAAGAGGGTTAGGAACAACATAGTGGATGCCTCAAATGAGTCCCTTCAAGGCTCATGTTGCCGATGGCTTCACTTTCGCTCAAACTAAAATGATTTCATCCCACTTACAATTACTCAATCTTCATTTTTCCAAATTTTTTATTTTCGAATTCCTGACCCTACACCCGCCTAACCTACCGAAAGCCCTCAAATTACCCAAATTTTCAAAAAATCACCTAAATTACTCCAAGATTCCCCAAAATCAATCCCAAACATTTCCACATCACTCAAATCGATCATCCATACCCAAAAATATCAAAAATCGGCAAAAATACCTCCCAATACCCTCCAAATACCCAAAATACCCCCGAATTCCAAAAAATCCAAAAATCTTAAAATTCCCGAAAATTCCAGAAAATCCCAAATATTCCCAATTCATTTCAGTCTAACTACACCATGCGTCAATTCTGTCAATTTACCCTGCATTTTGTCAAAACTCTAACACCCATTTTAACCCAAAGTGAACCCAATGTCAAGCCAAACCTACCCAATTGACCCAAATTCGGTCCAATTCAATTCTAAACTTCAATTTAACATCAATACCACCCATTCAAATCCAAGTCCAATTGGATTACATTTAGATCCACTTCACTCTCGTCTTAAAGCCCAATTTCGACCTAAACTCAAACCTAACCCAAACACACCCAATTTAACTCCAATTAACCCCAAATCTTTTCTAAATCTTCCTTAGCATCCCCACAAGCAAAACACTAACATGATTCTTTGGCCTAAAATTTAGACTCCAAACCCCACTCAAATTCAACTCCAAAGCTAAAAGGCCCAATTTCACCTAAACCCAAACCTAACCCGCTTTAGCCCAAACCCCAAAATCAAAGCCCAACCAAAGTCAAAACATCTTTTGAAACACTCCCATAAACATTTCTCAACATTAATTTTACATCAATTTCAACCTCAAAATTCAACATCAGTCTAACTCGCCCATTTTTACCATATCACTTCATTCTCCAGTGCTAAGCCCAAATTCAACCCAATTCAAACCTACAAATCACTCCCACTGAGTGCTCCAAGTCACTCATGACACATCCATGAGCTAAACCCAACAATTATTTGGCCCAAGCTTTTACCAAAATTTCATCCCAAAATCCATTTTAAAATTCAAAAGCCCACTTTCCTAAACCATCTTAAAAGCCCATCTAAAACCCTTTCAAAAAGCCCAAAATCCACCCTAAAGCCCACATGACATCTCCATTTTGTCCAGCCCATCTCAAAATGCATTTTGCTTACACCCATTATCAGCACTATCCTAACCATGTCACATATCTCTCATCACACAAAATTTTAAAATCCATTAAGAAATTGACTCAATCTTTTCCCACAAATGGAGCCATAGCGTGGCTGTTGCTGCTATGCAAGCCATGGCAGCCACTTTACACATCACCATGTCATTTTTGGCAAAGGGAGGGAGTCCTTTAATGATTCCCTTGGTGGAGATTAAGCCTTTTCACGACTCTTCTAAACCCGATTAAACATAAATGTACTTAGATGGTGACTTCTCCCCACTAAGCTACTGACTTTACCCGATTCCCTCACCAAAATCAGGCCTTGGAGGGTGAACCAAACCTAAATCCATGACTTGGACCCATTTGGACCCAAAATTACCCTCCCATTCCATCTAAATCAAACCCTTTACACATGGCCAATGCCAATCGACGTACTCAAGCCCTGTACCCCCGACCTCCCGACCGCATGGTGACCAATGCCTTGGCCGGTCACCTACCAGGTCGCCGGAAAACACCATGGCCGAGAGCTCACATGCGAGCCAACTGAATTCTCCCCGCCGAGCCGCCCCATCCCCAGCTGCCATTGTAGCCGTTCTTCTCTTGCCAAGAGCACGGATCCCAAGCCCTAACTCTCCCCGAGGCCCTCCACCCTCTCCTATTTAAACACCACCCCTCTCGGCCATGAGAGGTGCTGAACAAACCTTAAGGAAACTCGCCAAAATTGTTCCGCACTACTCCCATACACGCAGCACTCGATCCCCACCGAAATCCCCCCGTCATTTCTTCTCCGCGAGCTCAATTTCGTAGTTAAAATCCAAACCCAAAACCAGGGCACTTCTCCACAAGGGAGCTGTCCCCAAATTGATCGTTCTACACCTTCACCGTACCAGTGGGAAGGTGTCCACCAGCTTAAAGCCCCATCTCCAAAGCCACCATGTTGCTCCAAACTCACAAGCTTTGTGATCTACTGTGGTCGAAATCCTACTTCCAGGCATCCACTGCATCAGAGACTTCATCTCTGAGCTTGCCGGGATCTAATCGAAGGTGCAACAACCCTCGCATCGAAGCCACTTCTCTCGAGTGGTGGCTTGGGCCACTCTTCTTCCCGAGCTTCCGAACATCTCCATTTCCTTCTATTGCGTAAATTTCATCCTATTAACCGTATGATGTGTTCTTTCTCAAGACGAATCCATGAGCATAAGAACATGAAAACCATCGAGTATCGAGCGAGATCTGTGATTTAAAGGTGCGGATGCCTCTCGTGCGAGAACGCCGGACGATAGAACGATGCCGTCCATTCAATACACGCTGGCGGAGGGACGCTCGTATGGCGTTCGACCAGAGACGGTACGAGAACCGCGGGGCCCGGGTCGGCCGACTCAAGCGTGGCGTCGAATGGGAGCGCGACGCGTGTGCGTTCGAGATGCCGAGGACGACGCGGCGCCGCGGTGGAGTAACAGAGTACTCAGGGTATTTTCTATTTATTTAATTCCCTAAACTTCAAAATTCATAACTTTCGCGTGTAAAAAAATCATAAAAATAAAATAAAATACCTCTTGCTCTGTGAACAGAGTGGTATCATCATGGAAAAGAAATTATTTAATTTCATCAAGATTTTACTTTTAATAATTTATTTACTCTCTCGCATATTTTTAATTCTCCATGTATGTATACAATCTCACCATGGCATGAGACCATAGGGCTTTGAAGCCTTCCGACCTGAACACTTCGAATTTTCCAAAGCCGAGGCCATCCCTACGAAAAGTTATTGATTTTTCAAATTTATGTTACCGTTTCGAGTATTTTAATTCCAATAAATAGCATGTTGTGAAATAAATTCTAGAAAATTTGGTGATGTTCCTTATGACCGCAGGACCCTCAGAAAAATAGTTTTCTGAAAGTTACCATTTAAAACAACCGACCGCTTAAACACCCAAAATAACATCTCTAATTAATTAGAGCTAACTATACATCAAATCGAATCTGAAATCAATTCTACAGTGACTTTTAGGATTAGAGGAACCCACCATAAAATTTGAGGTCAATTGGACTTGGTTAGCCCTACTAATCAAGCCGATTAAGTCATTTAGCCATTTTAAACTTTAAAAATTCATAACTTTCAAAATATCTTTCAAAAATTCACCAAATCGGCTTTGGAGCCTCTCTGATATTAGGGAATTTAAGAAAATTAAAATTTCAATTTTCTAAAAAGTTGATTTTTAATATTATTTTAATATTTAATAATTAAAAAATAATAAAAATCATAAAATAATAAAATTCACCAAAATGTCATATTTTGAATTTTAATCACTTAGAAACAAAACCCCATATTTTTCAGTTCATTTAGCGGAGATATTAAATTTTAAAGCTCTAGGGTAATTTTAAAATTAAAAAAATGTATTTTCTAGCATTTTCACTAAAATAATTATGATAAATCATAGAAAAATCAGAAAATTACAAAATTTGATTCTCTGATTTCCTTGATATCAGAGAGATTTTAAAAATATAAAATTTATTTTTCAACATTTATTTTATTTTTAAATTAATTAACACTCCAAAATTTAAAATAATTATAATAAAAATAATATAATTCAAAAATCACCAAAATTGGTCCAAGTAGTCCTCTGTCATTAGGAATGTCCCCTAATTTTCTTAAGAACAGAAACTTTCCCTTGGTCATGTTATTAAATTTTTCTTGGAAATCTCTATTTTCTACCAAAATAATTAATATATAAATAAATTCGAATATTTAAAAATCACATTTTCTCCTCTCATGTCTTTATTGACATATGAGTGAAGTCACATAAAAAAATTTCAAGTTCATTTGAGTTCAATCTAGTGAGTTATGAAATTATTAAGCTGGAAGAGTCAAGTGGTAATTAAAATTTTAATCCTTAATTAAAACTTTAGGTTTAATAAAAAAAATTTAATAAGTAAAATATTTGATCCTAATTCGATTTGGATGATTGAAATTTAAATAATTAAAGGGTAGAAATCAATTAAGCAATTTAAAATAATTAAACCTTAATTAAATAATTGACAAATTTGAAGAATAATAAAATTGGAATTATTAAAATAGGGATATTATTAGGAAGAGATTTATTCTTTAATTTAAAAATCCATAAATTAACTCATCTCATTAATATTCAATTTTAATTAAAATGATAACTCAAATTCAAAATATTAAAAGACTTAATCATTAAACTAAAATTAAACTATTAAACTCTTTTAAAATTTCAATTAAAATTAAAAATAAAATTAAATTAAAAATTAAATTAAATTAAGTAAATTAAATTAAATTAAATTAAATTAAAATTAAAAGTAAAATTAAATTAAAGATTAAATCAAATTAAATTAAATAAACAAATTAAATTAAATTAAATTAATAAATTAAATTTAAATTAAATTAAATAAATAAAATCAAATTTGAATTAAATTAAGTTTAAAACAAATCAAATTAAATTAAATTAAATTAAATTAAATTAAAATTAAATCAAATTAAATCAAATTAAATTAAAATTAAATCAAATCAAATTAATTTAATTTAACATCAAATCAAACTAAATCAATTAAATCAATTAAATTAAATTAAAACTCAATTAAATTAAATTAAATTAAATTAAGTTGAATTAAATATAACATCACCAAAGACATAAAGAAATTCAAAATAAATCTAAAATAACTTGAACACTATTCCAAATTAGTTGAAATTAAACTAAATCACAAACCATTCGAATACCAATTTACCTCGAAAGCTTTGCCTTATCATAACCTTAAACAGGATATTAAATGAAATGTTACTTCACTTATAGGACATTCAAAACATCCTAGTTCACCGAGTAAGATAATAACAAAACTTAACTAAACCTCTGGATGACAATTCATTTGTGTGATCGAATTCATTCTGACTAAACAATCCTGTAGTCAATAAAAGATGTTTAAGATTCTTCTAAGCACTTCCTCAATATGATAGATATTTATAAGAACAATCAACTCAATTGTTCTTCGATGAAGAAAATCGCTCCCCAAACCAAAACACAAAGACCTAGACTATAGAAAATGACTAGCCATAGGATTAGGAACTTGGTAGAAAACCATAACCCTTCCCTTAGTTTTTACCTAGAACTTCGTTTTTAAATATTCTAATTACGTTTTACGAAACTCGTAACGCACTAGAAGACCTCTCCGTACGCTTTTATTTTATTGCAATTTACTTTCTTGCACATTATCACAATTTATTTAACCATCGCACTTACTTTTCTGCATGATAAACAATTGTTGTATCAAAACCCACACCTTTTAGGATAAGTCCCTAAAACCGAAACCAAAACTAAGTTAAAAGCTACTGCAAGATAAAATTCAACGCCACAACATTTCAAAATATAAAACAACTCAAAATTTAATCACAAACAAGTAACACAAAACTACAATTACAATTAAATTAAACGTCCGTTGGATGATCGGGAATACCTCGGATGATGTAACCTACGTTGCTAACGGGATTTCCCACTGCCTAAATGAAGGTGTGTGGAACTCATTCACTGAAGACAATTCATCTGACTGCTAGTCCGATAAAAATAATGATGCCTAAGGATGGAACCGTTGATCTTAACCGTGTCGTTATAATCAACTTTAAGATTTGTTTTAATTAAAACGTAAAAAATAATTTTTGGAAATTAAGATTTTCTCTAAACCAAAACACTTTTTCTCATCCCTCGATTTATTTAATTTCTAAAACTAAAACTCGCAACAACAAGGAGCTCTGAGACCATGCGCCGCGGCCATCGTCACGCTAGAAAAACTCCGAGTCTACTTCAAGAACTTTCCTAGAATTAAACAACAAAGCCATAAGACTTCGAGGTAGTTTTCCTATGCAACATAAATCCTCAACCTTTTGTTGGCATTTGCATCGCAAATTAAGTCCTAACCCGTCTTTTAGACTGAGGTACTTCGTCTGATACGACATAAACCCTCACATCTTCGAAGGCTATTTTTATGATTCCGTCATATAAATATAAGCCCTAATTAATTAAAATTGCAAGATTGAAATACTAAATAAACATTAAGACTTTCCTAAATCCAAGCCAAACATCAGATGCTTCTGAAATTACCGAAGTTCACTTCGAATCCGTACCTCTCCTACCTTTCACAATTTTCAATTCTCAAAACAAAATGTTCTAAACTTGATCCATTCCCTATTGAAATTCCAAAATTCAAACCTTTGAAAACTTAAACTTTGAAATTCTTAAGAGCGTAATTTATCGATTATTATCGAGAGTTTTCTTAGTGATTCCCGTCACTTAAGATGTAATTAACTATGGTGCATTTTTACCCCTTATAGGTGGGAATTTAAAGAACCTGTGTAATATAAACCCCGTTTAATGCTTTCATATTAAGCAGGGGAATTTGTCGGCTTATAAAATTCCGTTCGCGACCAAACGGGTGTCACAAATCTTCTAGTTTATTTAACATCGAGACCCACCATCGTCAGCCGCGTCTCATCCAGTGATGATACACGGCTCGTGGTGCTGTCGTTTATATAAACTATTTAGGATGTGAGATCAGCTTAATCTATATCTTAAAACCTTCAAATTTAAAATTATTTTCAAAATCAAATACTACCGTTCAAATTATTTATTTAAACTAAATTAAAAATTTCGCCGACAACTTCGTTAGCTACCCCTTTTCAAAATAAAAAACACACAACTACGTGTCAACCTAATCTCGAAATTTAATCCATTGCAATACTTGATGACTCGTCCAACGCTTTCGGCAAACTCTCCGCTGTGATGGTCAATGATATTATCGCAATTCAATATAACTTTCATGCCTCTTCGTGCCGTAAAGTGACAAGTCTTACAGACTTCCCGCAAAGACACCCTTTCACGGTTGCATCTCCTCTCAACGACGATTTGCCGTATGAACAAATAATGAGTTTAGAAGACCCCCGATGATCGACGTTGGGAATTATATTTCGACGGAGCATCTTCAAGACACAAAGACGAAGAATCGCAAGTGATAAGCTTCCCAGAAGGTGGATCTGATTAATCTTTGCGAACAATTTAGCGGGGGATGTTAAGATACTCCGCCCACTGGACAGCCGTGTACAACAAATGGGCGTACGAAGCCCTCATAACAGGATTCCGAATTAACTATTCAAACTGGGATAACAAACATCAACATCTACAAAGGATTCGCAAGCATCATTCAATGTATCGCCGTGACAAGATGTATTCTAAAGCCAAGACTCGAGTAATACTTCCAAGATGTGCCATACAAATATTGAACAAATTCGAATGTGACGATCTACAAAATTCCTGCAAAGAAAAATGCTTTAACAGATGCGCTACCCCGTCTAGCAAAAGAATTTGCCGTTTGCAAGATGAGTCAAGAGAAGCGTCGTGGCCACTGACGTCGTCCTATCACAAACCGACATGCATACACACACAACCGAAAAGAAGAAGAATCAAGGTACCAAAGGATTTAAAAACACAAGATCGGCAACAGCCCATTAATAGACTAATTCGCAAATCAGAAAACTACTCGACGATAAGTCGTTAAACTCATCGTATCAAGAAATGAACTCGTCCTACGCATTAATAAATAACACGTTACATACGTAAGGTCTTTCGATCAAATGCGGCTAAGGCGCCTAAGCGGGTCCGAGGCCCGGCGAAATCGTTAAAGAGGTCCATTCCGGTGACTCCGTGACGCTCACCCGCCGGGTCCGAAGAAGAAAATGAAAATTAAAAGACTAGTGGTACTACTGGCCCTCGATGATGACCGATCGCATGAAAATCGCCAAGAGTCGTCACCAATGCTGTTGGCACGCAGTGGTTCTACACCAACCTCCAAATGCTACATCCGACTATTGCGTCGCGGCCATTTCGAATGTTGGGGCATGACATAGTGGGTCCAATAGAACCACCATCTTCAAAAGGACATCGCTTCATTTCGCGCTGCTGCATTACTTTTCCAAGTGCGAGGCAGCTCCACTTAGAGAAGTGAAAGCACACCATGCTGCGCTTTTCGGAACCAAGTTGTCTAACGCTTCGAGTGCCGAGCAGATCATCTCGTATAATGGGTCAGCATTCGAAGCACACAAATCAATAATTTTGTCAGAGACACGAATCGACCGGGCGATATTCAACAATTTATTACCCAAGAGAAACTACTCGTCGAGGCTTTTAATAAAACTCTCGTTCAAATTTTAAAGAAAAACTCGACGATATTGGAGAAATTGGCACGAGAAGTTATTAGAAGCCTTACGCGTCTACCTAACAACCTTCGTAACTCCTACTCAAGCTACACCTTACGCCTGTGTATGGGTCCGAGGCAAAAGGTTACCCTAAAGGTCCACCACTCAATCGCAATCTCAAACAAAACGCCATTAAGAGAATGCCAAATTACGACGAAGAATTGAAAGCTTCGAAGGGAAAAGACGAGAAGGCGCAGAGAATTTAGAACCGTACCAAGCCAAGATGGTTCTGGGCTCACGACAGGACTGTCCGCCCAAGAACCTTCAAAGTCAGATTTAGTTCGTTCAAGAGACCTATCCCGCACACCGCAAGATAAGAGAAAATTTCAACCCCTCGGGAAGGGCCGCTGCGTCGAGGCAGCTTCATCAGAGGCTCCTACCGCCCAGTGAACCCAAGGAGAACGACATATGCTTCCGATCAACCCGATCTATTACCGAAGAAGTATTACGCTATCCGGATGTTTCGGCGGAATGAATTCTTCATCCCTAGAAGCATGGGCGAAGTAGTTACTTAAGACCGGGTCCGAACCCAAAAATAATAAAAATGTGCTAAAATAAATCAAATCATGATAATAAAGTTTTCCTTGTTTTCTCTTCCATATCAAAATCTCTTCCGATCTTATCCCACTTCATTCTTGTTAAATTTAAAAATACAAGAAGTAATAAAAACCTGCCTTTAATAAACATTTTCTTAATGTTCTGTTCTTAAGATGCCTCCCGTCCTTTTCCTCGTCTTCCTTTTCGCAGTGGAAATGTCGAACGGCGGCCGGGTCTAATTTAGAAATGGCGTAAGCCTTGCACTCGATGAAAGCTGAGGGCAGTGAGCACACAATCCAAGATGACCCACCCACCGCCAGGCCCGCAATACGAGGAAGGCGACCGGGGTCCCACCGACCGAGGAACCGCCCGCCGACAAGAATGAAAGTGGGTGGCCCAAGCCACCAATCCAACAGCTGAAGAAAAGGAAAACAAACACCGAAGAAGACAAGAGAATCAAGTCCAGAATGCCACAACAGGCTGCGTGCTCACAATGCCTACGTAGATTCAGCATACGAAAAGCCACTCCTCACAACCCGCCGAAGAAATAAAAATCGCCGTATCCAAGATGTTAACCAAACTAGCAGCGCACTCGGGGGCCGCGCGACGAGGCAGCCGCTACTACCAAGGCTTATACTTCAAGGATACCGGCTCGCCAGAACCCGGAGAAAGGAGGCCACTTCCTAGGATAACAGAAGGGACTGTGTGGAAATCCCCAAGAAGATCAAGAAGGAAGGCCACCACGCCGCCGTATAAAGCCACCGCATCGCATAACCTCAAGGTGCAAGCAACCCCCGAGGATGTCCCGACGGAGACCATCCCCGAGGAGCCGAGGTATGTAGGAGAACATGAAGGGATTGAGCCATATATACCACAAGATGTCACGTGCCTCGCCATTCGTGCAGATTATTCCGTATCACAAGCTAGAAACAATGCGTAATGTCGAGAGAAAACTTTGAATACTTCGAGAGAATCGAGGCGTGAGGATCAATATACTAGAAGGCCTCAAGTTACATACGTACGTGTTCTCGTAATACGAACAACAACAAATCGTGGACCGCATCCGAGATTTTCTAGCATTTTCACTAAAATAATTATAATAAATCATAGAAAAATCAGAAAATTGCAAAATTTGCTTCTCCGATTTCGATATCGAGAGATTTTTGAAAATATAAAATTCATTTTTCAAACATTTATTTTTTTTTAAATTAATTAACACCAAAACTTAAAATAATTATAATAAAAATAATATAATTCAAAAATCACTAAAATTGGTCCAAGTGATCCTCTGGTCATTAGGAATGTCCCCTAATTTTATTAAGGACAAAATAAACTTTCCCTGGGTCATGTTATTAAATTTTCCTCAAAATCTCTATTTTCTACCAAAAATAATTATATAAATAAATTAAATACAGAAAAATCACATTTTCTCCTCTCATGTCTTTATCGACATATTGAAGTTACATAAAAATTTCAAGTTCATTCGAGTTCAATTTAACAGTTATGAAATTGCTTAAAGGGTAAAGCAATTAAATTTTTTAACCTTAATTAAAACTTTAGGTTTAATAAAAAATTAATAAGTAAAATATTTGATCCTAATCTGATTTGGATGATTGAAATTTAAATGATTAAAGGGTAGAAACCCATTAAGCAATTTTAAAATGATTAAACTTTAATTAAATAATGGATTAAATTTGGAAGAATAATAAAATCGAATTATTAAAATATGGATATTATTGGGAAGAGATTTATTCTTTAATTTAAAAATCCCTAAATTAATTATCTCATTAATATTCAATTCTTAATTAAAATGATAACTCAAATTTAAAATATTAAAAGACTTAATCATTAAACTAAAAATGAACATTAAACTCTTTTTAAAAATTTCAATTAAAATTAAAAATTAAATTAAATTAAAATTAAATTAAATTAAATAAATTAAATTAAATTAAATTAAATTAAATTAAGATTAAAAATTAAATTAAATTAAAGATTAAATTAAATTAAATTAACCAAATTAAATTAAATTAAACAAATTAAATTAAATTAAATTAAATTAAATTAAATCAAATTAAATCAAATTAAATAAAATTAAATTAAATTAAATTTAAATCAAATTAAATTAAAATTAAATCAAATCAAATTAATTAAACATCAAACAAATTAAATTGAACTATATTGAATTAAATTAAATTAAAACTCAATTAAATTAAATTAAATTAAATTAAATATAACATCACCTAAAACAAAAGAAATTAAATATAAAGCAACTTCAACACTATTCCAAATTTAAACCCATTAACTTAAATCAAATCATTCAATAATTAATTTACCTCCGAAAGCTTGGTTATTATAACTCCTAAAACGTAACATTAAATGAAATGTTACTTCACTTATAAGATATTCAAATGTCCTAGTTCATCGAGTAAGATAATAACAAAACTGAATTCCTGGACGATTAATTCATTTGTATAATTAAACCCATTTTCGACTTAAAACAACTTTAAAATATCAAAAGATGTTTAAGATTATTCTTACACTTCCTCAATATGATAGGACATTTATAAGAACAATTGGACTTAATTTGCTCTTTGATGAAGAAAATCGTCCTTAAACCAAAACACAAAGAACCTAGACGTCATAAAGAGACGACTAGCCATGGATTAGGGAATTTGGTAGAAAACCATAACCCTTCCCTTAGCCTTTACTTAGGAACTTGCTTAAATATTCTAATCGTGTTTTAAGTGTAGCTTCGGACACTGGGAAGACCTGTGTACGCTTTTATTTTATCGCAATTTACTTTCTGTAATTTACGTTATTGCAATTTATTTAACCGCATCGAACTTACTTTTCTTGCATGATAAATAACCGTTGCATGAAAACCCACACCTTAGGATAGTCCGGGGACGTCCTCGAGGTCCTCCTCGAGATCTCGCGACATCCCCTACCCTTCTTTCCTTCGAATTCGCAACAACTCGTTCCTCCTTCGCGCCCTTCAATCTATTGGATTTCCTACTCTCAAATTTCGTTGGAAAACCCCTACCTTTTCGACTTCGTGAAGATAGAAACCCGAGATCTGTAAATCGAGAGTTCTCTCGTGATTTCGGTCATCCGAGGGTAATTAACTATAGGCTTGCCTCTATAGGGAGTTTTAAAGACTCCCGTATAATATAAACCCTATTTAATTCTTTTCGTATTAAATAAAATTTGCTCATTCACATAAAGGTTCGGCAGCATTCATAACGGATGTCATGAATTTCCGTGGTTTATTTTGGACGAGTGATATTGTCGAGTAGGGTGTCTATTCTCGAAATGATGCGTTATCACATATTACGCTCGTTCATTCAAACTCGCCAAACGAATGAGACTCGTCCTTTCTCACTCTCATATTTTAAAACTTAAAATGTTATTTTCAAAATCAATACATATATATAAATTAAAATTGAATCCTCAAGCTCAAGGCTCCTAAAGCGTCGACGATTTCCGGCGATCACGTCAGGAAAATTCCTCTCTCCATTATAATCGATACTCCGCTTTCAAAAATCGGTAGTGCATCCATGTCCTTAGTGGATCAAACTACCCTCTTTTCCGTTGGAATACTATGTTCATTTCATCTTGAATGAGTATAGCCAACATTCCTTCTGGGATTTAGGAGCCACCGTTTAGACACCCCTAAATCGCAGAGGTTCGAGATCCTTTACCTCATTTCGAGGTGGGGCGGACCCCCAACAGTGTTAGTTTGTGAATGATCCTTCGAGTCGAGAAGTTCATGCAGACTTTCTTTTCCTTTCCAACCTCGAATCGGATTCCTTACCTTCTACACCTTTCAACATTTCGTTCTAAATAAACAAAACCTCTAATAAGTGACTTTTAACAAATGATTCCTTCTTATAAATACATGAACAAGAATGAGTTCGGACTCTTTTTCTCAATTCCTTTCTTTTCGTCCTAAAGAAAAGAAGCATAACTTCGGACCGACAACCCGAATCTACCCCGCAGAAATGGAAGCCCCGAAACCGATTTTCTCCTTCACCAACTTGACCGGACTTCGCCGGCCTATAAGGATGAGCCGCCCGACAATGGGATCATCCGATTCGGGATGACTAAAACACGAACGCCAAGGTCACCGACGTCTCCCTCAGACCGACGAACAAGGTATCTCAAGCCGAGGAGCCATCGCTCGAGTTCCGAACCTGGGGTCGACCCAAGAGTTTCCTCCTCTGCAAAGGATCCCGACTAGAGGAGTACCGCCGTCCGCAGAGGACCGGCTCTGCTCACTCCCACCGGTCTAGTTATTTCGCACCTACCCCGACTTCCGCCAAATCAAAGGGGAAAGAAATCCGCAACTATGGTAAACCCCGAGCACGGAGGGCAGCTGCATCTTCTCGTAAGACCTTCGTTTTCGAGATCGGGTCCAAATTTTTAAAAGATTCCATCACCGACAAAGACCTAAAGAAGAAACAAGTGTAAGGACGCTGCAGAAGCGGAGCCGCCGAGATTACTTTCCTGAGGAAATTCCAGAGTCGCCGTAATATACACCGCCACGTAATATACACCGCCGTCTCGACTACATACCACTTTGGGAGGAAGCAAGTTCCATCCCTCCGCCGGGGCAGAGGATGAGGAGAATGTTCGCAAGATTGTCGCTGACACCGCTCGTGCCCCCGCATACTACAACGATAGCCGCAAGAAAGAACCAGAACCACGCCGTTTGCTCGACTACAAACTTTGCAGAAAAGTTAGCAAAGAAGGAAAATTGCCCCGTATCGAGATTCTACGAAGGATAAGGGAAAGGCCAACCGCCTGGCCCCGAGTAACCCGCCGTCATTTACGTAAAAGCCAAGCAAGAGAATGAAGGCTAGCCCGCCCCGTCGTAGTCTCGTATCATGACAGGAGGATACCACCTTCCAAGATTTGGTCGATTGCACCATCCGGGTCCCCGACCTTCGCCTAGAAGGATGGTATGGCGTCCCAATTACCGGCGCTAAGATCGAAACAAAGCAGCCTTCCGAGAAAGAGAGTCTCGCCAGAGGCCGGAATCAAGAAAGTGCGACGATAAAGGGGACTCGTGAAAAGGACCCCAAGAAATTTCCACGTACGACAACCTGAAGACACACGTAAAGCCCCGCTAGAAGATGCCATGGAAAAGTTGAGAATCGATATCCGACGTACGGGGCAAAAGAAAGAGAAGAAAAGTTTGGAGATGAGATCGATTCATCTGAGTTCATGGACGACGAATATGCGTAAATCAATACATTGAGACACGAGTCACCGCCTTCGCAAGGTGCTCTCCCGCACGTGGGAAGAGAGGAGCCTAACCGATGAGAAGACAGCTTCAGAAAGGACGACACGACGCTCAAATGGCGAGCATAAGAGATGGCCGTAGCTCCGGCCACTCGCAGTCAAGCACAACCACATGCAGACACCCCCTGAGGTCATCCACATCGCAGACGGAGCGGGAGACATTACATCCGTCAATGGGGACGACCGACTCGAAAGGATACAACACAAAGTATGATCCCCGAAAGGATATCAAGAATTGGTAGAACAAGAAAAAGCGAGAAGCCTTGAAGACAATCGAAGAACTGGACATCCATTCGGACAAGGCAGACCTACCCGTAAGAATTCGACGCCGTCCAATACCCGAAAGGCTTCGTACCACTTCCGTTTAAGACCTTCGACTCAACCGGGAGACTTCGACAAGATAAGCCGTACACTTTCGTGCCAGCTTGTTGCAATGCCATGAGTGATGCTACCTTCCGACAGCTTCGTCGTCATCACAGAATCGCCTTCGACCGGCATGCTAATTACCCAATGGCTCCTGAAGACATTCTCAGAGCGAGGAGCCTCATCGCTATTCGTCGAGCTCACACTACATCACTATGTGATTTAGTGGCAGAGAAACAAAGGCCGAATGAAACTTTGGTGGATTACATACTTCGATGGAGAAACTCGAGCATGAAGTGTGAACCACAACCGCAAGAACAACATGCAACAAGATTCCGCTTAAAAGCATTCACTGCCCGATAAAGACTTCTCCTCAAAGGATCACTATTGGCATTTCGAGGCCTACAAGGCCGAAGCTTCTGCAAGAAGAGGCGAAGCACTGTCAATACAAGACGGACAAGCAAAAGCTTCAAGAAAATATTCTAAAAGAAATCCAGACTGGCAGCTAGCCGACAAAGGCAAGCAACCGATGCAAATACCACTGTAACGGCCGCAAAGGAATCCACAACAGCACTACCAAGAACTCCCATTCACTACTACTGCTCTACAAAGATGAACAACCGCCTCGTCCGCAACGTACATTAAGGGAGCTCGGTGCGTAGAATATCCGTTCAAAAATGAAGAAGATCGAAAATGTTCCAGAAATTTCAATGAAAACTCCGCATTTCAACCGCGAACCTAAAAGACCAGAGGAAGTCAACAAGAACTATGGATCCCAACTTTTGCCCCTACCATCGGATGCTTCTGGCACAAGATAGAAGATTGCATTACCTTTAAAGTCAAGCTCAACGACAACCTTCGAAAGCGAAATATAACAATCCCGAAGGAGTACAAGAAGAACCCCGTAAAGGAGGTTCCGTCAATGTTATCTCAACCGATCCCGTCATTCCGATGATCCCTATGCAACCGACGATGGGATGGACTACCGCCTTGACGAGGTCTTCGAAGAAGATTTTAGACAAAGATCCGAACCGCTTCAAGACGAGCTTCAATTCGAGTTCGAGACCTCGTTAAACCGTACTATCACTTGGCGATAATAGAACCACCTCTCGACAGGAGACGATCGAAGAAAAGAAGAAATCGACGAAGAAGAGGGACCGAGACTCCTAAGGCTAGACCAGTGGCCGCTATCCCCAGATAAGCTCTATCTCGTGAAATCCCTCGAACCTCTCGAATTTTGTATGATTATCCGCTCACTTCATTAGATCATATAATGATAAGGGTGATGGTGTTGGCTACGTCAATCGTTTCTAACGATTACGTAACTAGCGACAATCCGACATCGACTTCGATACCAACAATTCTCAAATCATACACGATCTCGGCAAGCAAAATAACGAAGAAGACATCCATCAAGAAGGCTACGAGAGTTCAACAAGCAACCCGATCTATCCGTGAGTTTCGAGGAGCTCCGAGCTACGATGAGTTAGAGCCTTCGTATTTTGAAGATAATCCGAAGAGCCTGCCATTCCGATTCAGAGGAGACACCGACAAGTTCAACACTAGATCTCGTGTTGAAATGGCGAAGTCAACTCGAGAAGGGAAAAGTTCTACCTCCAAGAATGGGTCCAAAAGACAAAGGAAAGGTGTGGTTGTTCAAGAAGAACCAACCCTGCCAGAAGAAATACCCATTCCGAGAAGAAGCCGAGACGCATGAGAACAAAGGACTACACCGCAAGAAGCTCATCTTAGAAACCACTCACAACCGAGCATTTACGATGCTCTCATCTTATCAAAGGAGATTTATAGGTGCTCGATCAAGGCCTTACTTCGATCCGTAAATTTTCTTACCTCAAATGGCCGAGATTCCTTAGATGAGGTTTGCTCGTTAAAGGAACACCACGAGGCGTTACCTTCACTCGACAATGACCTACTACTGGGATGCGATCACAACCGACCGTCGTACATTTCGCTGGCACCTGGAAGTTTACGCTCCGCAGTATCGCTCGATCCAAGTGAGCATCAATCAATATGCACGAGTCTTCGAACACTAAGATACATGAATCGATGTCGCGAGCTCGAAGGCATGAAATGTTATTAAGAGGATTCAACCGTAAAGGAGAAAGAGCCCTGGTCAATAACGCTATCGATGAAGACCGGTGACTTGAAGAAAGACAACCGCAAAATTTCACATAATCGATTCAAACGTCGTTCAACGCTCTAATGGCCGACCATGGATACATGAAAACAGATGGTACCATCATCTCTGCATCAGTGCATTGTTGACCCCAATTTCATGAGGTCTTCCCTTCTTCTTTAGTGCTAGATCTAAATTTTTGAAGCTTTTCCTTTCGACTATCTTAGAGGACTAGAATTGGGACCCACCTTGTAGAAATTCAAACCACTTCTTAACTCTCGCAAACTCCACAAACTCGACTGTAGACCCCTAATCACCTAGAGGGTCAAATCAAATGCGGAAGTTTAAAGGATGAGTTCCATAGACTCTTCGGGCTCAGATCGCCCCGGTGGTCTTCTGGCCCTCGCGAAGGCCGACTTACACACACTACATTTCCACACACTTCCTAAAACCACACCCATACCTAGCTCTCAACACCTCCCCGACCATGTGTGATTCACACGTGATATCTCACCCCTAAGCCTCGCGTTGCGGTTGTGAATAACATAGCCGAATGCCTCAAATAAATTCCTTCAGCTACTATGTAGGCTTGATATGGCTTCATGTCTCAACAAAATGATTTCATTCCACTTAACCACCCACCTTCACTTCCCAAATTTTCACTTTTGAATTCCCGGACCCTACACCCGCTTAAATTCTCTACCCAAAACCTCAAATTACCCAAATTTCTCAAAAATTTCCAAATAACCCAAAATTCCCCAAAATCGATCCCAAAACATCTCCACATCACTCAAATTGATCATTCATACCCAAAAATACCAAAAATTCCAAAATACCTCCCAATACCCTCCTAAATACTCCAAAGTACCCCTTCGAATTCCAAAAAATCCAAAAAACTAAAATCAGGAAAATCTTAAAATCCCAAATATTCCCCAATTTCATTTTGTCCACCACACCAGGCCAATTTTGTCAATTTACCCTACTTTTGTCAAAACCCTCAATTTGACCCATTTTAACCCTAAGCCGCATCCAACGTCAAACCAAACCTACCCACTGACTCCTAATTTTGGTCGAATTCAATTCTAAAATTCAATTCAACATCCCCAATACCAATCTAGACCAAATACAAGTCCAATTTGATCGACACTGATCCACTTCACTTTTGCCTTAAAGCCCAATTTGGACCCAGCCACCCAACCTAACTCAAAGCATCCAATTCAATTCCAATTAACCCCAAATCTTTTCTAAATCTTCCTTAGCATCCCCACAAAACAAAACCCTAACATGATTTGCCCAAAATTTGAACCCAAACCCCACTCAAACTCAACCTAAAGCTAAAAGGCCTATTTTTGACCTAAAACCCAAACCTAACCCAAATGAACCCAAACCCCAAAACCCAATCAAAGCCAAAACCCTTTCAAACACCCCATAAACATTTCTCAACATTAATTTTACATCAATTTCAACCCTAGCTCAACATGGGCCCAACTTGGCACACTTGACCCATATTGGCCCATTCACCAAAAGAATCCAAATCCAACCCAATTCAAGCCCAAACTACCCCCAAATTTGCTTCAAGTCACCCATGACACATCCTTACGAGCTAAACCCAACAATTATTTGGCCCAACCTCTTTACAAAATTTCATCCTAAAATCCATTTTAAAATTCAAAAGCCCACTCTCCTAATCCATCTTAAAAGCCCATCTAAAACCCTTTCAAAAGCTCAAAATCCACCCTAAAGCCCATACGACATCTCCATTTACCATTCACTTAATTAAAGCCATCACCTAAGTCCTAAATTCATCATCAAATAATTCCAAATCAAGCCTCATGCCAAATCACCCCTAAATACCAAAATTTTCCTTAAATCCATTTCCATGAAATTGACTTCACTTTTCCCAAGCCAAAGGCGAGCCACGAAGCCATGCAATGGTCATTGACAAGCCATGAGAGCCTCTTTACATGTCATCATGCCATTTTCTGCAAAAGGAGGAGGCTCTTTCCTTAATTCCTAAAGGTGATTAACCACTCTGGCGAGACTCCACTAAACCATGCTTAAGCCTAATTGTACTTGGATTGCGACTGACCCCACTAATCAAGCCGATCCAAATCACTTCTCCCTCACTTAAACCAGCCTTGGCAGGCACCTAGCCCAAATGGGTGGGTCAATCTACGAGTCCAAATCTAGCTATGCCCCATTCCACTTTCGATCAAAGTCTTTACACATGTCCATGGCCAATTGATTGCACAAACCTCCACCGACCCACCGACTCCGAGGGTGACCCATGCCGGGGCCGGCCGCCACTGTGCCGCCGAAAACACCATGGGCCGAGAGCTCACATGTGAGCCAACATTGAAATTCACTGCCGAGCTGCCCCATCCCTGGCTACCATGGCCGATCTTCTCACTCGCAGCAAACATCCCAAGCCCTAACTCCCCCGAGGCCCCCCGGCCTACTCTATTTAAACCCACCTCTCGGCTACGAGAGGAGCTACACAAACCTCGCCAAAACTCGCCAAAATTGTTCCGCACCCCTCCTCCACCCTTAGAGCACTTGATCCCCGCTGAAATCCCCCGCCATTTCTCCCCCTCCGTAAGCCCAATTTCAGAGTCGAAATTCCACCCAAACCGAGACACACTTCTCCACAAGAGCTAATCCTCAAATTTGATTATTCTTACACCTTCACTGCACCAAGGGAAGGTGTCCACCATCAAAAGCCCCATCTCCAGCCACCTGCCGTGTCTACCTCCAAGCTTTGGTGGATCTGCCGTCGAAATCATATCCAGACACCCACTGTGACTCGGAGACTTTATCCGGAGCTTACCGGGATCCAATCGAAGGTGCAACAACTCGATCAAGCCACACTTCTCCGAGCCAAGGTACGAGCTCTCGGAGATTCTCCATTTTAAATGCCTTAGTTTTAATGCATGTTAACCGTATAGATGTGTTCGTCTCTTCAAGACGAATCCATTGCAGTATAAGAACGTAAAAATCATCGAGAATCGAGCAGATCTGTGATTCAAAGGCAGGTGGACGGCCTCTGGGCGAGAACACTCTGGGACGATGAACGGATGCCGTCCATTCAATACACGCGCTGACGGACGGCCGTATGCGATGCCGGATCAGAGCATCGTACGAGAACCGCGGGGCCCGGCCGGCCGACTCAAGTGGCGCGTCGACCAGACGCGCCGCGCGGCCTTTCGAGCCGGCCGAGGATGCGCCGGCGCCGACTTTGATAAGTAGAAAATTAGGATTTTCTGATTTATTTAATTCCCTAAACTTCAAAAATTCATATCTCCGTGTAGAAAAATCAGAAAAATAAAAATAAAAATACCCTCGTCAAAGGAACAAGTAGGAGAATAATGCGGAAAAGAAATCATTTAATTTTATCAAAGTATTTTATTTTTTATAATTTATTTGATTTCCGGCATTATTTTAATTCTCCATGCATGCATACACCACCATGGCATGAGACCATATGAAGCCTCTCGAATTTGGGAACATTCCTCGAATTTTCCAAAGTCGAGGCCATCCCTATGAAGAGTTCTTGATTTTCTGCCTGTGTTAATGCTTGAAAGTATTTTAATTCCAAGAATAGCATGTTGTAACAAATTCTAGGAAAATTTGGTGATGTTCCTTATGACCAGAGAACCCTAGGAAAAATAGGTTTTGACTTAGTTCATTTAAAACAACCCTAATCTCTGGCTTAAACACCCAAATAGTCTTTAATTAATTAGAGTTAACCAGGCATCAAATTGACTTGAAATCAATTCTCCACTGACCTTTAGGATCAGAGGAATCAACCATAAAAATTTGAGGTTAATTGGGCTTGGTTAGCCCCACTAATTGGGTTGATTAAGCCACTTAGCCATTTTAAATTTAAAAATTCATAACTTTAAAATACCTTTCAAAAATTCACCAAATTGGTTTTGGAGCCTCTCTGATATCAGGGGAACCTAAGAAAATTAAAATTTCAATTTTCTAAAAAGTTGATTTTTAATAATATTTTAATATTTTTAATAATTAAAAAATAATAAAAATCACAAAAATAATAAAATTCACCAAAATGTCACATTTTGAATTTTAATTACACAGAACAAATCCTACATTTTTCTTAGGTCTATTTAGTGAGATATTAAATTTTAAAGCTTTTAAGGTAATTTTGAAATAAAAAAAATGTATTTTTTTAGCATTTTCACTAAAATAATTATAGTAAATCATAGAAAAATCAGAAATTACAAAATTTGCTTCTCTGGTTTCCTTGATATTAGAGATTTTTGAAAAACATAAAATTCATTTTTTAACATTTATTTTATTTTTAAATTAATTAACACTCCAAAACTTAAAATAATTATAATAAAAATAATATAATTCAAAAATCACCAAAATTAGTCCAAGTAATTCTCTGGTCATTAGGAATGTCCCCTAATTTTCTTAAGGACAGAAAAATTTTCTTTGGTCATGTTATCAAATTTTCCTTGAAAATCTCTATTTTCCACCAAAAATAATTATATAAATAAATCAAATACAGAAAAATCACATTTTCTCCGCTCATGTCTTTATTGACATATGAGTGAAGTCACATAAATTTCAAGTTCATTTGAGTTCAATTTAGTAAGTTATGAAATTATTAAGCTTAAGGGGTAAAATTTAATTAAACTTTTAACCCTTAATTAAAACTTTAGGTTTAACAAAAAATTAACAAGTAAAATATTTGTCCTAATCTGATTTGGATGATTGAAATTCAAATAATTAAAGGGTAGAAACCCATTGAACAATTTTAAAATAATTAAACTTTAATTAAATAATGATTAAATTAAAAGAATAATAAAATTCGAATTATTAAAATAAGGATATTTATTAGGAAGATTTATTCTTTAATTTAAAAAATCAAACTAATTATCTCATTAATGCTCAATTCTTAATTAAAATGATAACTCAAAATTTAAAATATTAAAAACTTAATCATTAAACTAAAATTAAATTATTAAACTCTTTTTAAAAAATTCAATTAAAAATTAAATCAAATTAAATTAAAAATTAAATTAAATTAAATTAAATCAAATTAAATTAAATTAAATTAAATTAAATTAAAAATTAAATTAAATTAAATTAAAAATTAAATCAAATTAAATTAAATTAAATAAATTAAATTAAATTAAATAATTAAATTAAATTAAATTAAATTAAATCAAATTAAATTAAAATTAAATCAAATCAAATTAATATAACATCAAATCAAATTAAATTGAACTATATTAAATTAAATTAAAACTCAATTAAATTAAGTTGAATTAAATAACAACACCTAAAACAAAAGAAATTAAATGTAAAAGCAACTAACACTATTCCAAATTTAAACCCTTTAACTTAAACCAAATCATTTGAATACTAATTTACCCTTGAAAGCTTTACTATTATAACTCCTAAATGGAATATTAAATAAAAGGTTACTTCACTCATAGGATATTCAAATGTCCTAGTTCAATCGAGCAAGATAACAACAAAATTTCCGAACTCCCTACGATTAATTCATTCAGAAATTAAACTCATTTCGGACTTAAAACAATCCTAGAAATATTGAAAAGATGTTTAAGATTTGTCTTAAGCACTTCCTCGATACGATAGGATGTTTATAAGAACAATTGAATTTAATTATTCTTTCGATGAAGAAAATCGTCCTTAAACAAAAAAATATACAAAGACCTAGCACGTCAGAAAATGACCAAATATGATTTCGTAAATTTGCATAAAACCATAACCTTTCCATTAGCTTTACCTAGGGAACTTGCTTAAATATTCTAATTGTGTTTTAAGTGTACTGGGATGACGCGAAAGACCCTCTAGGTACGCTTTTATTTTATTGCAATTTACTTTCTTGCACTTACCTTCAAGTAATTTATTTAATCGTATCGCACTTACTTTTTCGCATGATAAACAACCTGCTGCATGAAAACTCACACCTTTAGGATAGCCCCTAAAACCGAAAACCAAAACTAATTTAAAAGTCATCGCAAGATAAAATTCACCGCCACAACATTTCAAAATATAAAACAACTCAAAATTTAATCACAAATAAAACACAAAACTACAATCGCAACTAAATTAAAACGTCCCGCTGATGATCTGGAATACCTCGGATGATGCCAAATCTACGTGTTGCTAACGAGATTTCCCACGGCCTCAATGAAAGTGTAACCCATTTCGCTGAGCTTAGCAAATTCATCCGGACTATGCTTAATCCGATAAAATAATGATGCCGGAAGGATGGAACCGTGATCTTAACCGGTGTCGTTATAATCAACTTTAAGATTTGTTTTAATCAAAACACAAAAAACACTTCGGAAATTAAGACTTCTCTAAACCAAAACACTTTTCTCATCCCCCGACTTATAACTTTTAAAACTAAACCTCGCAACAACAAGGAGCTCTAGGTACTTGCAAGGGCTGGGGCTACCATCGTCACAAGAAACTTGAACCTACTTCGAGAACCTTCTAGAATTAAACAACAAAGCCATAGACTTCGAGGTAGCTCCGCTAAGGCAACATAAATCCTCAACTCTTCGTTGCATCTGCGATCGTTAAATTAAGTCCTAACCGGCTTTAGATTCCGAGGTAATCGTCCGATACGACATAAACCCTCACATTTTCTAGGCTATTTGTTTGATTTTATCATACAAATATAAGCCCTAATTAATTAAAATCGGCAAGATTGAAATACTAAATAAACACAGACTTTCCTAAACTCGAGCCAAACAACAGATGTTTGGGAATTACCGAAGTTCACTTCGAATCCGTGGATTTCTCCTACTTTTCTTCCTTTGAATTCCCAAAATAAAATGTTCCAAACTTGATCCATTCCCTATCAAATTCCAAAATTCAATCTTTCGAAAACCTTAAACTCAAATTTCAGAGCACTATTTCGATTATTATCGAGAGTTTTCAGTGATTCCCGTCACTTGAAGATGTAATTAACTATAGTGGTCATTCTTTATAATGTGAAATTTTAAAGAACCTGTGGATATAAACCCGTTTAATACTTTCATATTAAGCAAGTGGAACTTGTTCGCTTATAAAATTGGTTCGCGTACCAAACGGATGTCACAAAGCTTCTGGGCCATTTCATCGAGCCCCACCATCAAGTAGTGTGTCTATCCTTGTGATGATACACGGTTTGTGGTGCTAGTGTTCGTTTATATAAACTATTCGGGATGCGAGACGGCTTAATCTCATATTTAGAATTATTTTCAAAAATCAAATACTACTTTTTCAAATTATTTATCTACCAAATTTAAAATTCGCCGACAATTTCGTTAGCTACCCCTTTTTAAAAAATTTCACAATAACCTAAAAATAAGGTCGATACGCATCAAATACTACGAATGGAGTGGAACAAGGCATCAAAGGTGACTTGCAACCATTCTCCGTACATGAGATCGGAATCCATGAAGATGCAACCTATTATGCACCTCCAAAGAAAACGATCTTCCGCAGATACCGTAACAAATGAAGCAAAGAAAGTTCGTGACAACGAAGAACTCAGTTCTAGCCCAACAAGCCACTCACCACTTCCTTCCGCGAGATGGTGTGAAGGTTTCTCCACAACTCGCATCCGAGGTCGAGGCCTGGGGACGAGGCCAAAGGGTAGAGACGTTAGGACAACTACTGGACAGGAAACCACCATCAATGTCGATTGGGAAGATACCAAGAAGAAAAGAAATCAAACAAGAAGCAAATACAATAAGTCGAAGAAGCCGCAATTCAAGATCTCCCCTCGAAGATGAAAGAATGAAGAATATAACTCAATGTACGAGAGGATTAACCACTACGTACATACTATGACCCTAACCCCGATCCATTCTAACAAGATCGAGGGTATGGTAGTCAAAGAGGTACGTAACGATGGTGCAAGGCCAATCAAATTCTACCGTGGTGCTTCTACCTCCAAAACTGAAAAAATAATGTACAATTCGAAGATACTACTTCATGAGAATTAATGGAATTACCTGAGGCAGACTTCCCGTGTTCAAAATTTAATTCAACGGTTTCTTACCTCGACAACGGACAAAAGGCCAATCACAACATTTTGATAAATTATGGAATACCCTGGCCGTCCACCCAATTCAAAGTATGGACTCCTGGGATTCGCACAATAAAGGTCACTGACGACATCAATTTTGTCAAGCTGTCACTCGTTGGGGTCCAACGAAAAACTCACTTAAACCAGCGTACGAACTCGAAGATTCGCAAATTGGAGACGCTCCACCGTAATTCGAGGAAGAAATCAAATCTACAATAGATGAGTTAACTATTAACTTAGGTACTAGCAAAGAGCCTAGACCTACCTTTGTTAGCTCCTTACTCAACAAAGAAGACTTCGAAGAAATAATCAAATTATTAATGGAATTTAAGGACCGTTTTTGTTTGAACTACGATGGAAATGCCAAGATTGGCTCCGCAGGTTGCGTCCATAAGCTAGAGTGGATCCTACTGCTCCAATCGACAAGGTCCTGCATGAATGCGTCTGTAAATCGAACAACAAGTCATACCGAAGTTAAAAAGCTAATGTATCGCTAAATTTATCCGCGAAGAACAATACCCGACTGCTACCTAACAAAAGGTCAGAAGAAGAATGGTCAAATCGAATTTGTGTGTACTTCGCAGATTTAAACAAGGCATGTCCAAAGGATGAATTCCCTCTACCTATCCTGATCAACAGATCACATTGCTTCAACACATGAAATATTCTCGTTCATGGATGGATCTTCGTGATACAACCGTATAAAATGGCTCTAGAAGATGAAAAGCTGGCGCATTCGAACGCCGATCGGAGGCATTTTGCTACACAAGAATGCCATTCGACCGAAGAACGCAGAGCAACCTACCAGAGAGCAATGACAAGAATTTTTGATGATCTCATCCACAATCAAGTCGAATGCTACGTGGACTATGGTCATCAAAAGCAAAGTAAAGGAAAACCACCGTATGATTTGAGAATTGTTTTCGAACGATTAAGACAATTTAACCTTAAGATGAATCCCTTAAAATGAAATACACACTGGGAAATTTTAGGATTCGTTGTCCGACATCGTGAATTGAAATCGACCCGGAAAAGATTAAATATTTTAGAAATGCCACCTCCCAAAACCTTAAAAACAACTACGATCTTTTCAAGGGAAGCCGGCATATCTTCGACGCTTTATCTCAAACTCGTCAGTAGGTGTCACTTTCTACAAGACTAGTTAAAAAGGGACGCCAAATTTATTTGGGAAGGGAAATGTCAAGGCTCTTCATGACATTAAACAATATTTAATGACACCTCCTATTCATGCTCTGGCCTCGGTAGACCGTCGATACTTTACACCGCGGCTCTAGACGACTTCTCTCGAGCCCCGTTAGCCCAGTCAATAATGAGGGTAAAGAAAATGTCAATAATGAGGGTAAAGAAAATGCCTACTACTTGCCGTCGCTACTTCCGACTCAAGCAAGGTATCCCGCACCGAAAAGCATTGCTTGGCCCCGATCTTCGCCGCTCAAAAACTCGTGCACTACATGCTTTCACATAAGGTCAACTGATTCGAAGTTTAATCCATTGCAATACTTGATGACTCGTCCAACACTTTCCTGCGTACTTGGGCTACACAATGATATTATTGCAATTCGATATAACTTTTGCCTTCGCGTGCCGTAAAGGACAAGTCTTAGTGTACTTCTCGTAATAAGACTTTGCCGCATAATCTCCTCTCAATGATGATTTGCTGATGAACAAAATAATCCTAGAAAGACCTCGATGATCGACGTCAGGGAATTATATTTCGACGGAGCATCTTCAAGACACAAAGACTAAGAATCGCAAGGATAGTGCCCCAGAAGGCAGAATCGGGCTAATCTTTTATAACACCTAGAGCTGTGGGACAGCAGAAGATACTCCTACCACTACGTAACCGTATACAAACAACAGTAATACGGCCCTCATAACAGACCTGAATTAGCTATTCAAATGGGGATACCGTACATCAACATCTACGGGGATTCTTAAAGTGAATTGTCCATCGTATCACGGACAATACAGAATTTTAAAGCCAAGACTCGAACAATACTTCCAAGATATACAAAATTGCCGAATGCATTCCAAATGACAATCTACAAAATTCCCGTAAAAGAAAATGCCGAGCAGATGCCGAGTCTGCCTCGCAAAAGAATGCCCCGTTTGCAAGATGAATCACAAGGCTGGCTGATTTGATTGCCAGCTCCTATTTACAAATTTCCTCGACATGTATTAATAATACACAAACTTTAAAAAAGAAAAAGAATCACAGAAGAAGGATGAAAACATGAAGATCAAGCATACCATTGATGCACTGTACTCCGCAAACAAAAGAAAGCTACTGCATGATGTGTCGCGCCCCATCGATCAAGAAAAGAACTCGTCTACGCATTAATAAACAACACATCAGACAAGAAGGCCCGATTTAAATGCGGCTAAGGTGCTTAAGCGGGTCCGAGGCCCGCAAATCGTTAAAGAGGTGCATTCAGACTCGCGGGCGCTCACTCACGGTCCAAAGATGAAAATGAAAACAGACTAGGTACCATCGGGCCCTCGATGATGACCGACCGCATGAAAATCGCCAAGAGCCGTCATCAATGCCAAGTGCACGGAGTGGGACTTGACACCAACCCTCCAATGTGCCGTACCCGACACCGCGTCGCGGCCATTCGAATGTTGGGGCACAGACATAGTGGGTCCACAAACCACCATCTTCAAAAGGACATTGCTTCATTCGCGCTTACGTATTACTTTTCCAAGTGGGCAGAGGCGCTCCACTTAGAGAAGTGAAAGCACACCACGTGCTGGGCGTCTTTTCAAGAACCAAGTCATCTACCGTTTCTGAGAGTGCCGCGCAGATCATCTCGTATAATGGGTCGCATTCAGAAGCACACAAATCAACAATTTTGTCGTATATCAATTTTAATCGACCGGCGATACTCAACAATTTACTACCCAAGAGCAACCAACTTTTTCAGGCTTTTAATAAACTCTCGTTCAAATCTTAAAGAAAATCCCGGACGATAATAAGAGAAATTGGCACGAGAAATTGTTAGCTCTTATGGGCCTACCGGACAACCTTCGTAACTCCTACTCAAGCTACACCACGCCCGGTGTATGGGTCCGAGGCGTTGTTACCTTTTGGGAGTTCGCTCCTTCACTCGTAATCGGCAATGCAAACAAGATCACGAATAAGAGAACGCCAAATTACGACTCGAAGAATTAGAAGGCTTTAAGGGAAAAGATTCTCACGCAACGTAATTTAGAACTATACCAAGCTAAGATGGTTCAAGCCCATGACAAACCGGTCCGCCCAAGAACCTTCAAAGTTGGTGACTTAGTTCTCGTTCTCAAGAAACCTATTCGCACACCGCAAGATAGGAGGAAAATTAACCCACTTCAGAAGGATCGCTTGTGGTTGAAGCAAGAGGGCTCGTGAGGTTCCTACCAAATTAGTGAATTGCCGTGGAGAATGACATATGCTTCCGATCAACTAGACGATACTTCGAAAAGTATTACGCTACTCCGATGCTCAAGGAATGAATTCTTCATCCCTAAGAAAAACGGCGAAGTAATTGATGGCGATCGGGGTCCGAACCCAAAAATAATAAAATGTGTTAAAATAAATAAAGTCATGATAATATGTTTTCCTTGTTTTCTTTTCCAAATCAAAATCTCTTCCCGATCTTATCCTACTTCATTCCCGTTAAATTTGAAAATAAAAAAATATATATAAAAAATGTATCTTTAATAAACATTTTCTTAATGTTCTTGTTCTTAGTACAGCCCCCCGATCCTTTTCCTTGTCTTTTCACAGTGAAATGTCGAATCCAAGCAAGTTGGTCCCGAACTTTAAGAATGGCGTAAGCCTCACTCCGATGAAAGAGGGTGAAAGATGGAGCGATGTTCCAGATCATTCTGATTTCGCACCGCCAGGCCTATAGTACGAGAGGCAGTGCTGCGGGATCAAGTCCCAAGAACCGAGAAGAACTACCCTTGCGTACAAAGGATGAAAGTGGGCGGCCTTGCCACCAATCCAACAACAAGAAAAGAAAAGCAAACACCGAAGAAGATAAAGAAAACGAAGTCCGTAATGCTACAATGAGGGTGTGCCTTGCCGCCGCCGCGCCGTAGATTCATGAAGTTCGAAGGGCTACTCTCATGTGCCCACGCAATGAAATTGAAATAAAATCGCCGTATCCGAAAGATGTTAACAAAACTAGCCGCGACCGCAGCGACGAGATGCTTGCTAATGCCGCATACACTTCGAGGACATCGGTTCACTCGTAGTCCCGAAGAAAGGAGGCCACTCCTAGGATATCGTAACAACTGTGGAAATCTCCTAAGATCGAAGAAAGAAGGCTACTACGCCACCGGGATAGAATCCACCAATAATGTACGATCTTTGTCGTTGTAGCAACCCCGGGGATGTCCCGACAAAAATCATCCCCAGGAGCCGAGGTATGCAGAGAACGTGAAGGGATCAACCATATATCCCACAATATGTCACAAGGCCTCGCCATCCGCATCATTCGAATACGAGCCGGAGAGAATGCACGTTGAAAAGAAAACTTTTGAATACTTCGAGAGAATTGGGTGCGTAAGGATCAACATACCAGAGGGCCTCGAGCTACATACCGACGTATTCTCGTAGTATGAACAACAAAGAATCGTGGATTGTATCCGGATTTGAAAAGAATGGGCCGAGCAGGCCGCCCGAGAGAAAATACCTACTCGTAACCCCGGAGATGGATGCCAGAAGGGAAGAATCACAATACAATGCGGATGTCGCTACAACTTCGCTAAAGACGGTAGTGCGGAAACCCACCTAGAATACTCCGCGCTGCAAGCAGATCCGATGCCATTAGTCATCAAGAGAAATCGGTAAAAAGATCGGGATAACATGAGGTTACCGCCAAAGACATCGCATACCCAATAGCCGCATTATCAACATCTACAAAAACGGTGCGACCTGGGATACCCCACATATGGGGATCACCACGACTTCGTCGACCCTTCGCACGCCCCTTCGAACGAGTGTGACATCATGTTCGCATCTCACCTCCGGATAAATAGCCCGGCGAGTTCCGAGGCTGAGAAAGATGCCTTTGTCGCAGGTGGTCTGTCATGATACCGAAGGGCAACGAGCGTATATCGCGCATTACATACCAGGAGTGCCAAAGGAGCCGGATTCAAGCATTTTCGCAGAACGGACGACAAAGAAGATGGCCCCACCATTTCCAACTGCACCCAGAGTTGTGAGAACCTCCGCCTTACGAGTCATGAGTTACACGGGAGATATCACACCTCAAAATGTACATCCATACGGCATCCTTGCCAAGGATGGCTTGGAAGGTGATGTTATCGACCATGTACCCTACTATTCAGACATGGATTTTTTTGAGCCGCATGCTTCTTTTGATGGATCGACAAAGATCATACATAACACCGTTTCGAGTCTACATGATTGTATGAAATGTATTCCGTATCGAGTCAGATGATGTATTTTCAAATATGATTTGAATGAAAGTGACCATGTCACATTTCGCCTTCACCTCTTTTGTGCAAATTGATTTGGGAAATGCCATTAAAGTTAAAATGAACTTCGAACAAAGAACAAAAAGAAATAAAAAAAGGATAAAAGAAAACTTTCTTTAAAGATCTAAATGACAAACACCAAATTCACATGAACATTAACAAACGATAAAACAAAATTGAATCATTAAAAGATAAACGAAATCAACATAAATGTTAAATCAAATCACAAATCAAATTCTCAATCAAATTCCAAATCCACTCTCGATCAAATTTCAAATTTGATCTTCCCAAATCTCAACCAAATTCTCAACCGAATTCCAAATCCAATCTCGATCAAATTTCAAATTTGATCTTCCAAATTTCAAATCAAATCTAAATCAAATTTCGATCGAGTTCAAACTCATCCTTCCAAATCTCAAATTCAATCTTTCCGCATTTCAAGTCTCAATCAAATTAAATTCAATTTCTTCCAGATTCGAATCAAATATCAATCAAATCAAATTCAAACTTTGGTCGAGGATTTTACATCCAAGACCGTACCGCTTTAGGATTCTCCCCTATTGCACCGAAATACATCAAATTCAACTTTTCGGGTCGAGGATTTTACATCCAAGACCGCACCGCTTTAGGATTCTTTCCTATTGCACTGAAATACATCAAATTCAAACTTTTGGGTCAAGGATTTTACATCCAAGACCGCACGCTTTAGGATTCTTTCCTATTGCACCGAAATAAATCGAATTCAAACTTCGTCTAAGGATTTTACATCCAAGATCGCACTCGCTTTAGATTCTTTCCTATTGCACCGAAGTACATCAAATTCAAACTGGTCGAGGATTTTACATCCGAGACCGCATCGCTTTTAGGATTCTTTCCTATCAAGGCCGAAGTACATCAAATTCAAACTTTTGGGTCGAGGATTTTACATCCAAGACCGCACCGCTTTAGGATTCTTTCCTATTGCACCGAAATACATCAAATTCAAACTTTGGGGTCGAGGATTTTACATCCAAGACCGCACCGCTGAGATCTTTCCCTATCGCACCGAAGTACATCAAATTCAAACTTTTCGGGGTCGAGGATTTTACATCCAAGACCGCACCGCTTTAGGATTTTTTTCCTATTGCACCGAAATACATCAAATTCAACCTTTTGGGTCGAGGATTTTACATCCAAGATCGCACTTTCAGATTTTCTCCTATCAGACCGAAGTACATCAAATCTCTCAAACTTTGGGTCGAGGATTTTACATCCAAAACCGCACTCGCTTTAGGATTCTTTCCTATTGCAATCGAAATACATCAAATTCAAACTTTTGGGTCGAGGATTTTACATCCAAGACCGCACTCGCTTAGGATTCTCCCCTATTGCACCGAAGTACATCAAATTCAACCTTTTGGGTCAAGGATTTACATCCAAGACCGCACCGTTTTAGGATTCTTTCCCTATTGCAATCGAAATACATCAAAATCAAACTCTTGAGGTTAAGTATTTTACATCTAATATCGCATTGCTCCGAGATTTCTCCTCACCGCAAGTTGATTAATCTCGATCAATTCAATTTTCTTTCGAGGTCAAGATGTTACATCTACAACCTCGAATTCCAATTTTCATTTCCAAATCAAATCCTTCAAATTAATCTTGACAAACTTCAATCTAAATTGAAACTCCAAACTAAAATCTAAACTCACACATCAAAACTTAAATTGAAACAAAATAAAATCTAAATCGAAATTTCGTGTCACGTGATTTGGGATTCACCTCCTTTCCTTTCCCCGGGCCGAGAGTTCAGAATCTCCCGATTTCGAGATATACTTGCTACTCCCCAGCCGGAAATTCTTCTATTTTCGTCCTAAGCTCTGTCACTGGACGTTCAAGGCTGGGCTTTGCCGATCGTTTCGGCCAACGCCACGCGCGGTGTGCTCCGACACCACCACACCTAAACTCCAGCCCAAAACCTCGTCAAAACATGAGCAAACCGCAGCCCACAACCTCCCTAAAACAAGGGCAAACTACAACCCAAAACCTCGCCAAACAGGGCCAAACTGCAGCCAAAAACTTCGCCAAAATAGGGGCAAACCGCAGCCCATAACCTCGCCAAAACATGGGGAAATTGCAGCCCAAAACATCGCCAAAACAGGGGCAAACCACGACACAAAACTTGGCCAAAATAAGGGCAAACCGCAGCCCAAAATTTTGCTAAAACAGGGCCAAACCACAACAAAATCGGTCTAATAGATACATTTTAAAAAGATTCAGAATAATGCCCTAAGCATGCTACTACATAGCTTCCCGTACATTCAACCATGTATATTAATAAAACTGTAAAATAAAGGGCAAGTAAGAAGCAAAAATGACCCCAAAACGTCACTCCAAACATGCCAATAAGGAACTTTAGTCTTACTTAATGATGCTCCAGCAAGAAACAACGAAGTAAAGGGCAAGTAAGGGGGAAAGGAAACCCCATAACCTCATTTTAAGCATGTCAACATAGAATTCCACTTAAACATGTTCCAACAAAATGGCAAGTAAGAGATAAAGGAAGCCCAAAACCTCATTTCAAGCATGCCAACATAGAAGTCCTGCAGCACTTAAACATATTCCAGCAAAATGAAAGATACCAGGGTCAAGTAAGAGGCAAAGCGAATCCCAAAACCTCATTTTAAGTATGTCAACATAGAATTCCTGTAGCATTTAAACATATTTCAGCAAAATGAACGATCCGAGGGGCAATAAGGGGCAAAGGAAACCCTAAAACCTAATTTTAAGCATGCCAACATAGAATTCCTGCAGCATTTAAATATATTTCAGCAAAATGAATATTACGAAGGGAAGTAGCCAAAGAAACCCCAAAGCCTCATTTTAAGCAAGCCAATATAGAACTCCAGCCATGCCTATATATATTGCAGCAAAATTATGACATAGAGAGAGCATGTAAAGGGTAAGAAAGCCCCCAAAATATTACCTTTGATTACCAAATCAATTCTCATGGAATTGTTGACCTCGTTTTTGTCGAGGTTTAGTTTTCCTCCTAGGATTTAGGGTTCTAGCTTTAGGAGCTTCCCCGACGATCTTAGATTCCTAGCACTGGACCCACCTCGCTTTAGAATGCTCGAAACCACTTCGACACTCTTTTGGAGCCCCGGAAGGAATTTCTGACCTCTAGCTCACAGCAGGTAGGTTGGAATTAGCGTTAGGACTCCAAATTGAGTTCCTATAGGACCACTGGACCTTAGGGTAGCCTCGTGCACATTTTCTGCACCACCGAGCACAAACTCCTCGAGCCACGGCCTCGACGCTTTCAACCACCTCGCAACGGGTCAAGATTGAAGCCAGAACGCCGGAACGATCGACGTCGAGTCAGAATTTCAGAAAATGTCAGATTTGATGCACCTTCGACGCGATCGTCGACGAAGTTGCCCGAACGACCTCGGATGACGAAATGGAGTGCGCCGTTGCGTCCGGAACGTCGTTTCCACCTAAAATTGATATTTAATTTGCGACGGTCGTCTGCCAGAGCGGAAATTGCGATTTTGGGCTTATTTTAATAAAATTAATTATGTATATATATATTTTAAAACCTATTTTTCTATCCTAAGCCCTAATCCCTCCCATTCGATCGGCTGGCTCTCTCTCTCGCTCGTTCGATGAGGGCTCCCGTTCCCTCCTTCTCCCGTACTCGAGCGCGCCTCTTCCTTGTAGTTGTTGCTCTCTCGAGCCCCGTGTGGTTCTCCCCATACCCGCTCGAGTGTTATCCTGTGCGAGGGTCACCTCGCGTGACCTCCCGCACGCAGCCCTGTCTCCCGCTCGACTCTGGCCCTTGCTGCCGAGCTTCGGCTCTTGGCCGCGACGTTTTGTCGCCTTCTTCCCGACTCTTCCCCACTTGCGCCCGGCTCGCGAGTAGGATGAGGCACTCCTCTCCCTCTCCTCGCCTATTTAAGGCCCCGTTCGGGGCGTTCCTAGGGCCGGCCGATTATTCCTGTGGAGGTGGGGAGGTGCCGCCGGTTCAACGCTTAGGGTTTCCTATTCCTTGGGGTGTTCTACATTAACTGGTAACCCTCTTCTTCTCCTCTCTTCCTCTCGGTCTAGCCCAGGGAGGCCGTGATTCTTGCTGATTGGTTCGGCCCTCCCCGTGTACTGCTTCGGCTGGGTGTTTGTATGCTGTCGAATGACTTGTTTGATTGCTTGAGATGATAATTTCCTGCTTTTCATCTTTAAATGGCATGCTTGTGTAGTCTTGCATATAGATTGGAGGGGATTTCTTTTTATTGCTTATAGTGAAATAAAATGGAGGTATAACTTGTATGCTAGCCTAAATGATAGTCCCTCCTCTTTCCTCCCTAGTGACATGCTAGCTCGTTATTATAATTTCATTTGGGGGGGTTTATTGCTCAAGCATGATAAATATTCAAGCATGAATATGTTTTAAAGTTGGAGTTGATTATTTGCTTCAAAATAACAACGGATTTGTATGTTGATATCTTCCTTCTTCCTTATGTTCAAGATGAAGATCAAAATCAAAATATGTGGCTTTACATGTGAGTTTGTTTAGCATGAAATGGTGGGGGATTCACTTGGGCCTTGTAAACATGTGGGCCTCATTTCTGGCTTCCTTCTAGCTTTTCCTTATCAAAAGGCATGTTATGGAGAAATTTACTTTAAGTTTGGAAAAGTTCTATGCTTATTCTTATCTGAAATATATGGTGGCCTTCTATTTTGATGTATTAAGAGGTAGAGAATGCTTATTCCCTTGAGTACGGGTGCGGTTTTGGCTTTCCTGTATTCGGCTTTCATTTTCCTGTATTCGGTTTGGCTTTGCTGGGCTCGGTTTAGACTTGTTGTGCTTTGTTTTGGTCGAATGGAGGCCTCGGTTTTGGCTTTGTGATGCCTCAGTTTTCAATCTTTGTGAAGGCTTGATTACTTAGCCTTGGGTTTGGTTTAATGTCAGCTTTTTAGTGGTTTAACTGTAGCTTTGTGTTGGACTTTTGGTGGCTGCTCCCTTTGCTCTTGATTTGGGGGCTCGGTCTCCTGCTTTGCTGCTCTTGCAGCTGCTCCCTTTGCTCTTGATTTGGGGGCTCGGTCTCCTGCTTTGCTGCTCTTGCAGCTAGTCCCTTTGCTCTTGATTTGGGGGGCTCGATTTTTCTGTTTTGCTGCTCTTGCAGCCAGCCCCTTTGCACTTGATTGGAGGGCTCGGTTTTCTGTTTTGCTGCTCATGCAGCTAGCCCCTTTGTTCTTGGTTTGGGAGGCTTGGTTTTCTATTTTGTTGCTCTTGTAGCTGCTCCCTTTGCACTTGATGTTGGGGCTCGGTTTTGGTTCCTGCTGTTCCTGTAACCTCCCCCGGTGCAGCCTTTGAATGGCTCGGGTTTGGGTCTCCCCTGGGCTCGGGTTTGTGCTTCTTTTAAGCTGTAGGTGGGCTGAATTGCTTGGTTGCCCTATGGATTCATCCCTATGCATTTGTGGTGAACTTGAATTAGTATGGGTGGTTTGTTGGAGCTTGGCGAGTGAGCCTCATTCGTGATGATTTGGATTGTCAGGGTTTTACTTCTTGCTGCCCCTTTATTGTAGCTTAGGCCGTGAGCCTTTGTTCCTGTTTTTAGCCCTGGCCGAGAGCCTTATTGGGGTGATTGTTGTGATGGTGGCTTTGCTCTTTGCTTCACTTGTATATGAAATTGATTTAATGAAATTTGGAAGAGCTCCCTAGCTTACTTGTGGGAAATAAATTGAGCACGATATCTGGAATACTTCTTGGAGGATTTATTTGGTGAAATTGATGCTAGTTTGGTGGCTTATGGCTTGTCCATTCTCTTTCTTATGTATTAAAAGTTTATTGATTCTCCTATTGCTATAGCTTGAGTCCCGAGCCCGTAAGAGAACGTACCGGGGAAGTTTGTGTTTCAGAAATTGAAAATCAATGTGGGTACTTGGAGGAATCCGGGGCAGTTGTCCAGGGTCCAGGGTCCAGGACTTGGTCAGTGTCTTTACCTGTTTGTCATGATTTTACAAGTTATTTGGGAAAAAGGAGTGCGTTCCTAGGGGTCTAGTCCTCATCCTCTTCGAGAGCGTCGAGGTGCCTTTAGTCCTTTTCTCAAGACATGTGAGGTCGGTCGGGAGTCCAGGGTGTCTTACGTGTTTTCTGATTATTGGAAATCAACTCACTTCTTTTCGAAATTGTGTTAAGTGAGCCGCTTTCCATCCTCCTTTCCTTGACCTTTCGTCCCTAGTTTCACCTTGTTTCTTGGCTCAAAGCACACACCTACGAGGGACGTGTAGGTGTGCATATATAACCTCCTTGGGTTATATATGGGGCCATCAAGCAAGCGCTGTAAGTGCGGTGGGGACATGGATGAGGCTGCAAAACGAGAAAAATTACGAGAGCCATAGAATGGGGCCGCCCGACTCGGAGACTGCGGATAGAGTAGAGCGAAACCACGGAACCGTTCGACCGTCCTTGGGGTTTCTACTACCGACGACTCAATGTTCGTAGACCTAGTCCTATTAGGGTAGTCAACTCCGTGGATCGAAATGTTTTAAAACAAAAAAATACATATATTTGAAAAATACAAAATTACCTCCACTACTACACAGCCTACTTACCTACAGTCTTGCTTGCATGAAAACAAAAAAATGAAATGTATGAAAATCTATAAAGGTCCACGATTGGCTATTCGAGTCGGATTAGGACTGCCTTCGGCAAAGTCGGTCCAGTAGTCGGCACTCAAGTCCGGATATTAGCACAGCTCTGAGTCCGAAACACCACCGTGCTTACGGGTCTTTCTTTCCAGAGGCCCATGGCTTTCTTATGGTTCGCCATGAGTTTAGCGGGTCGTCTGTGGGTTTCTCACGGTGTTTTTTGCAGTTTTCTACGGTTTTGTTTTGTTTTCGTTTGTGGATTTTCTCGGAGTTTTCCCACGGACGTTTCTTTTCTTTCTTTCCCGACTTTTTTAGTTTTCTTCTGCGATTTTCCTTGCTTTCTCGGCATTTTCCTTCGTTTTTTCTGTTGAGTTTTCAGACTCTACTTTATGTGTACCCACCATAGTACCCCTGTTTAGCTAGGTTGTTTTCACTTACTACTTCTACTCTTGCTCTCTTGGCACTGACAAATTTGCTGCAGTGAAATAAAAATAAAATAGCAATAAACGCGTAACAATACACTGAGGATAAAGCAAAGCATACGGTACTCCGTGACGGTCTTTACTTTCCTTCATCGTTATACCTGCTGGCATTGTTTTACTTTTTAACCCATACTCCGCTAGTCTAGCTCGTTTACTTTCGACATATACTTGCTTAGCATGTTTTACTTGTCGTAGCATGTTATTCTCGCTAGTTTAGCATGTTTCATGCTTAGCTTAGCATACTACGTTTGTGATAGGTGCTTTATGTTATTCACTATAACATGCTCCTGTTTACTGCTTTCTTTTGCTACACCTGTCACGGTTGCACACACTCACTTGCAATAAAAATAATAAATGATTTGCATGTTAACTTTGACTTAAAACTTAAACTCAAATCGCGATCTTGCTACAACGTGGAGCTTGGAGCACGGTGGGCAGCACGACCATCTTCTTCAGCAAAACCTGTGTCGACATCAGCAAAACCCCCTTCTTTAGCTTAAATAACAAGCCTTAAGATTTCGAGGTAGTCCGCCCTGCGCGACATAAACCCTCACCTTCTCTTTTAGGCCTTTGCACAGCCCTCCTGTGCGATATAAGCCCTAACTCGCTTAGGTTTCCGAGGTTGTCGTCTGATACGACGTAAGCCCTCCTATCTTTCAGGTAGTTTGCATAATCAGGACATTACGCAAACGTAATTCCTATAATTAATTTGCAGGATTGAAATTAAAATAAATCTCTTTCCAAAATTTAAAGCCCAACCATTAGGATAGTCTGGGACGTCCTCGAGGTCCTCCTCGAGATCGGTGACATCCCCTACCCTTCTTTCCTTTGACTCCAGAAATAACTGTTCCTTCTTGTACCTTTCACCTATTGGATTTCCTACTACCAAATTTCGTTGAAAACCCTACCTCTTGACTTCGTGAAGATAGAAACCCGAGATCTAAATCGAGAGTTCTCTCAAGTGACTTCGGTCGTTTGAGGGGTAATTAACTATAGAGCTTGCCTCTATAGGGAGTTTTAAAGACCCCGGATGATATAAACCTTATTTAATTCTTTTGTATTAAATAGGAGAATTTGTCGGTCCACATAAAGCGTTCGCGTATCGTAACGGATGTCATGAATTTTGTGATTTATTTGATCGAGCGATATTGTCGAGCGAGGGTGTCTATTCTTCGGAATAGATACGTTACTCGCGATATTACGCTCGTTCATCCAACTCACTAAACGAATGAGATCCGTCCTTTCTCATTCTAATATTTTAAAATTTAAAAATCTTATTTTCAAAACTAATATACATATATCCATTAAATTAAATTAAATCTAAAAGAAAAAAAGACGCAGCTCTAAAGCGGCCGACAGGAATCACACTATAAAATTTTCATGGATGTAAAAGCAATATGAAAACACTTTAATAGCTTCTTCATTTTTTTATAATTCTCTTGGCACAAATATAAATGCAATATGTTATTAAGGAAATGAAAATATTTTTTCAGTCAATAACAATCTCTAATGTTAATTAGCATAGTATCACACATGTTTAATAGCTTTGATATACCTCTTCCAAGTAACATTTCTCCCTGTCCCACCAAATCAATTATCGTGTTATCACAACTTGCACATTTTCAATAGTTCAAGATGATCAAATGCCATATAAAGTTCCTTTTTTTGCAAAAAAAAAAAAAAAAAAAAGGAAAAAAAAATCAAACATCATTCTATATGTAAGGTTATGCAAACATACATTCCACCCAACACTCATTTCTTTCTTTCCCTTCCTTTCTCTTTTTTTTTTCTTAAGTTAGCCAAGAGGAACATTAGGGCTAGAACAAATCCAACCTACAAATAGCAGTAATTATTGGCTAAAAAAAAGAAAAAACTACAGCTACAAGAGGAAGAAAGGAATCTGTAACTTAAAGAGAAATATGAGCGACACATACCTTGTCTAACTTAAAGAAAGGAGAAGAATAAGAGCGACAAAATTCAAGAGCAGCAAACCTAGTAATCCTGAAATAATTTCAGCAACACCTCCCTCCTTTTTCAAGCTTCAACAACCACTGAACTAACTCTAGGTAGGCTTTTATAGACAAGGAAGAGAAGCCACTCTCACCTACCAGCCCTAAGGTTATCGAATCAAGTATCAGGAGAGACAGAGGCGCATTTAGGGAGAGGGGGAGGTGGCCTAGAGAAGGAGAAGGGTCGGACACTGTCGGCGTTGTTTTGGGTGTGGAGTGCCCGTAGGAAGCTGTCGGTCGCCAGAATCGAAATCTCGTTGCCCACTTCGGAAGGACGTTTTAATTTACATATAAATATATAATTTTTAGAAAAATATGAAATCATACTGACCCCATATTTTTCATAGTTTAAATGAAATAGCACTACACTTCAAGACCCGTATTTATCCCGAAAGATAAACACAATGAGGCTCGATTAAATAAACTAAGAAATATATGACATCATTTTGGTCTGCGAAATTATTTTATTTGCCTACAAGTTCCCTATTTAATATGAAGAATTAAATAGGGTTTATTTTAAGCTGAGTTCGGAAATGTTTCCTATAAGGGCAAGCCCCTATAGTTAATTACATCTTAAATGACCGAAATCACTTAAGAAAACTCTCGATAAAAATCAGGAAATATTATCTTCTAGGAGGTCAAAAAGATAGAACTTTTCAACGAAATCGGAAAAAGATGTATGAATTGAGATTGACTCAAATCTGGAACATTTATTGTAGAATCCAAGGGAAGAAGAACTAGGGGATGTCGGAGATCCGGAGGCGAACCTCGGTGACTTCCCAGCTATCCTATGATTTGGCTTCGATTTAGAGGAGATTTTATTTAAATGTTTTATCCTACCAATTTTATTTAATTGGGGCTTACATTTGTGTGAAATGATCACACGAATAGTCTAGAAGATGTGAGGATTTAGGTCTTGACGAAACACAACCTCAGAATCCTAAAACGAGTTGGGTATATTGTACAGCAAAACTATACAAAGGCCTAAAAAGGTTGAGGATTTATGTTGCACGAGGCGAACAACTTCGAAATCCTATGGATTGTTTAATTACTAAAGAATGGTTTAGCTGGTGAAGATATGTTTTGCTGTTGAAGATGGTCGTGCTGCCCACCGCGCTAGCTCCAAGCTCCTTGCCGTGACGAGGTTAAGTTTTCTAAGGTGACAAGTTATAATGTCAAATCAGGTGGCCCTATGGTTGAGTTCTCTTAAATCCTATGCAAGTATTTTTAAAGTTGTGCAGTGTATAGTAGAGTATATATAACACTGGAAGACAGTAAAACATGCGGTAATAGTATGGTAACGTGCTAAAATGAACTGTAGAAGGTATAAAAAGTAACATGTTGTAAATATAAACAAACCTGTATACCTGAGAGATTCGTTATTTTCTTAAATGTAGCAGGCTGGAGTTTGTCACACAAGTGAAATCAAGGCAGGAAAAGAAATATCGTCCAGAAAACCCGAAAAAGGACGACGAATGACTCACGGTGTAAAACTCGGGAAAAATGAATAACAAAACAAAATAAAATTGACAAAACCTCGGGAAAGTCCCGGAAAAAGGACCAGGAGTGCTTCATCAAAATACTACGAAAAATCCGAAGAAAATCGCAAGCACTCGGGTCAGGGCTAGGCTTAGAAATTGTGTTGTTGTTCTCGAGGGTCGTCGAAGGCTACTCGGTCATCCGAGTGTATAAAGCCCGCTACTCAACTAAAAAGGGTGTCCTACTAAACCTAACTCAGCAGGCTGTTCCTTAACCCAGAACTGATAATCGATAAGTGGACAACCAAGTTTATAATATGGTTTTAAAATTTATGTTTTTAGCATGCACGTGGATTTCAGGCATACAAAAGAGAGTTTGTATCAATATTTAGTTGTAGTGAAAATATATTTTTTTGCGAATATAGTATCCGTTCTCATCAGATTTTGAAAATTAGGTTTGCCCACGAGTCGATTACTTCGTCGGGTGTAGGATCACTAACCATCCTAAGAAGGTACGGGTGCCCCGCTTGCCTTATAGCGGTGAATGATACCGTCATCCTACGGTTCACCGGGGCCCTGGAGCGGGTCCTGGTGTCGTAGGATGGGATATCATTCCACTCTACCACCGGTGTGCCTTTATCATCAACACCATAATTACCCCAAAGCAAAACGAAAACAAGACCAACTCCGAGAGAAGCGGGGAAAACAAATCAACAGCGGAAAAGGGGAAGGAAAGGAGACTAACCCTACCTCCAAATCCGATTTAGAGAAGAGGGACCAAAACGGAAGGAGGGTTAGTCCAAAACACCCCTAAAATAAGGTTTAAGGCATTCTCAAACCTCACAAAACAAGTAAAAGAACATAATCCAAACAAGGCCCAAGGTCCTCTAATCAATCCAGAAGGATCTGATTTTCTCATTTCATTAGGATTGGATCAACTTAAAGAGGACGTTTTTCCAATTCCTAAATTGAAACAGGGCCAGCTGACATGACGACCACACACAAATGATCTCGTGGCGCCGGTTTCCAAACCTCAAAAATATAAAATTAAATAATTCCACCAAATATCTTCCAAAATATAGTCTGGAACACTTCCAAACTCCTCAAATTGAGCAAAGGAGAAATAATCCAAGAGAAGCCTTGCTAACATATCAAAACCTCAAGCAGTGCAATTATCTAATTTCCAATTTCCTTCACAACTCCATTTATAATCTCATAAGTATATAGCTTTCCAATAAAACCCAATAGAGACTCACTGCCAAAACAGGAACAGCAGGGCCAAGGTGGCTCACGGCCAAGGCAGCAGGGGCCAAGGAAGCTCACAGCCAAGGCGAAGAAAACCGGATAAATCATCTTAAAATAAAACTTTTAATACATAAGAAAGTGAGTGGGCGAGCTCAGAAATCCTCCAAACTAACTCCAGCCCTCTCAAGCAAGACATAAGAAAGCTTCCTTCAAAAGGTATTCTCCAAACATATCTCCCCACAAATAAGCTAACGACAATGTCCAAATCATCACAAAGTGTATGAAAATATTAATCACATAACCATAGGATTGAATTCACATAAAGCTAAAATATGAGCCAACATAAGGTATAAACCCGAGCTACCATGAGGCTAGGACCGAGCCAACACCCAGCTACAGCCGACCTAACACAAAGTCAAAGCAGGGAACAACACCACAAGGGTACCACCGAGCCATTGCGGGCCCGAACCCGAGCTACAGCAAGGTTGAGGACAAGCCAACACTAAGCTAAGGCAGTCCCAAAACAAAACCCAAGCAAGAGACAAACATGAGTAAAACCGAGCCCACACAGAGCCAAAAACTCGAGCCATCACATGGCTGAAAACTAGTCCAGCTCCAAGCTAAAACAGTCCTAACATAAAGCCAAAACAAGAGATACCAAAAGAGCCAAACCGAGCCTACATAGGACCAAGACCCGAGCCACAGCAAGGCTGGAAACAAGCCAACATCAGGTTACAACATTCCCAACACAAAGGCAAAGCAAGGGATACCAAGGGAGCCAAAGCGAGCCCGCATAGGACCAAAACCCGAGCTACAACAAGGCTGAAAACGAGCCCAGCTCCAAGCTAAAACCAGGAATACAACATAATGTTGACCTCACTTTTGTCGAGGTTTAGTTTTTCCTCCTAGGATTTAGGGTTTTAGCTTTAGGAGCTTCCCCGACGATCTTAGATCCCTAGCAGTGGGCCCACCTCGTTTTAGAATGCTCGAAGCTTCCTCGTCACTCTTTTGGAATCCCGGACGAAATTCCGTACCTCTAGCTCATAGCAGGTTGGAATTGATGTTAGGAGTCCAAATTGAGTTCCTATAGGATCACCGGACCTTAGGACAGCCTCGTGCACGTTTCCTGCACCACCGAGCACAAATTCCTCGGACCACAGCCTCGACGCTTTCAACCACCTCGCAGCGGGTCAAGATTGAAGCCAGAACGCCGGGACGATCAACGTTGAGTCAGAATTTCAGAAAATGCCGGATTTGACGCACTTTCGACGCGACCGTCGACGAGGTTGTCCAAACGACCTCAGATGACGAAACAGACTGCGCCGTTGCGTCCGGAACGTCGTTTCTGCCTAAAATTGATATTTAATTTGCGACGATCACCTGCCGGAGCAAAAATTGTGATTTTTGGACTTGATTTTAATAAAACTAATATATATATATATATATATATATATATATATATATATATATATATATATATTAAAACCTATTTTAACCTACCCAGACCTAATCCCTCGCTTCACTCTCTCGGTTACGCCCGCCTTCTCCCGCGCTCGAGCGTGACTCTTCCTTATGGCCGTTACCCTCTCGAGCCACGCGTGGTTCTCCCCATACCTGCTCGAGTGTTATCCTGTGCGAGGATCACCTCGCGTGACCTCCCGCGCGACTCTGTCTCCTGCTCGACTCCTGCTCTTGCTGCCGAGCTTCGGCTCTTAGCTCGCGACACTTTGTCGCCATCTCTATGACCCTTCCCCACTCGCGCCCGGCTCTACAGGTAAGGAGCGGCCTTCCTTTCCCTTCTCTGCCTATAAAAGCCCCGTTTTTGGATGAATTTAGGGTTGATTGGCTGGCTGATTTCCCTTGAGGAGTTGGTGTTGGATTGGAGCTTAGTTTCCTTTGTTTTTTCTTGTGCGCTCTACATTACCTGGTATGCCTTTTCTCTTCTTTCTCTTTCTCAGTTTGGCCTGGTGTGGGCTTGTGGCTTGTGGCTTTGGTTGGCTCCTCTTGTTTAGCCTCTCGGCTGGGCACTTGCATGCCATGGAGTTATTTTCTTGCCCAACTAGCTTGAGTGTTTGCTTCTTCCTTTCCTTTTAGCAATTTATTGCTTGTTGTTGTGGTTTTATTTTGGGTATATTCATCACTTCAAATGTATTAAGAATGAAAATATGAGCATACTTTAAAGCATAGGTGTGGCTATTTGCTTAAGGAGGTGGAAATAAGGCATGGCATTGGTTCTCCCTTTCTCTCTATTTGTTTAAGATGGCAAAGTGTGGTATATTTCTATTTGTTATAGTTAGGGAAGTTGAAGCATAGCCTTGGAATAATGTTGGCTCCTCTCTCTTTTATATTATTTAAGGCATGAAAAATATGTTTTGAGGCAAAGTATTGGTCTCTTTTAGCATGTTGGGGTATGCATTCGAAGCCCCTCTTCTCACTTTCTTTCTAGCACGAATCATGGAGTAACTTTTTTTTTTAGCTTTGATATGTATATATGGGGGCTTGGCTTTGCTCCTTGTGGCTTTCTTTATCGAAATGACATGCTAGAGGGAAGTTATAATTTAATTTTGAGGAGCTTCATGTATATCCTCATCTTAAACGTGTGGGGGCTCTATGTGTTGATGTATTGAATGTTTGGAGGTGTTTTGGCTTTAGCTTCGTGCTTAACTTGATGGCCTGGATTTATTTTTACATTGGGGTGGATTTTGGGGGTTTTGTGAAATCTCATTTGGCTCATTTTAGCTCTACCCGAGAGCCCTTTCTTGATGTATAATTGTCGCCCCCTTGTTTTAAGGCTTTAAAGGATTCATTTTGGCTTCATTTGAGGGGCTCGGTTTTGCTTGTTTAGCCCCTACCCGAGAGCTTATTTTTGATGTATTATGGTTGTCCCCTTTAGCACTTGAAATGGGGACTCGTTTTGTTTCGTTTATTGCTTGCCTAGCATGCTGCCCTAGCGCTTTTGGGGCTCGACTTTCGATTCTTTTTATTGGCTTGATGTCGGGCTCGATCCTAGTCATATAGTGGCTAGGGTTGGGGTCTAATCAGCTCGGTTTTGTGTTCTTGCTTGCTCCTACGACCGTCCCCTTTGGCATTTGAATTTGGGGACTGCTCTTGTCTTTGTGTTTTTGCTGCTCCTGCAGCCGTTACTTGAATTGGGGACCCTTTTGTGTTTTTGCTGCTTCTGCAGCCGGTTAATCTCCTTTCTTTCCCCTTCCCGTTGATTTACTTGTTTTGACTGTTATTGGAAATCGGTTCACCTCTTTTTACGAAGATTGTGTTAGGTGGACTGCTTTCCCCTCTTTCTTTCCTTGTTCCCTCGTCCCTTGTTTTTCTCCTTGTTTCTTGGCTCAATGTCCGCACCTACAGGGGACGTGTAGGTGTGCACATATAGCTCCTTTGGGCTATATGTGGGGCCATCAAGCAAGGCTGTAAGTGCGGTGGAGACACTGATAATATTGCATAGGGAAGGTTACAAGAGAATCATAGAATGGTGCCGCCTGACTCAGAGACCCTGGAGAGGGTAGAGCAGGAACTCACGACACTATTCGCCCGTCCTTGGGGTTTCTACTTCCGACGGTCTAAAGATGTTAGCAGTCCTAGTCCGATTAGGGTAGCCAACCTGTGGACTAAAATATTTCAAAACAAAATACATACATTTGAAAAATACAAAATTACCTCCACCACGACACAGCCTACTTACCTACAGCTTTTACTTTCATACAAACCCAAAATGAAAAGTGTGAAAATTTACAAAGGTCCACGGTCGGCTACTCGAGTCGGGTTAGGGCTGCCTTCTGCAGAAAGTCGGTCTAGTGGTCAGGCGGGACATATAGCACAACTCTGAGTCCTTAACACCACCGCGCTTACGGGCCTTTTCCAGATGCCTCATGGCTTTCCTACGGTTCGCCGTGAGTTTAGCGGGACACCTGTGAGTTTCTTCTTTCGATGTTTTGCGGTTTTTACTACGACTTTGTTTTGTTTTCGTTCGTGGTTTTATTCGAAGTCTTCCACGGAAGCCCTTTTCTTTTTTTCTCTATTTTCTTTGTTTTTTCTTTTACGATTTTCTCTGTTCTCCTGTCGTCTTTCTTTCCGATTTACCGCCGGGTTTCATACTCCGTTTTTCTTGCACGTACGGCAGTACCCCTACTCACTTAGGTCTTTCCTACTACGTTTACTCTTGCTCTTTTTCTTGCACTAATGCCTTTTCTGCGGGAAAACAATAAAATGAAAACGATAAGCAGGTAACGATACACAGCGGGTAATCATCCCTTACGGTACACTTGCAGCATTTTTCTACTTCTTTCCTTCACTGAGTAGCATGTTTTACTTTTCTAGTACCTACTCCTACTAGTATAGCATGTTTTACTTTTTCAGCGTATATACCTGCGTAGCATGCTTTACTTTTCTTCGTGCCTACTCCTGTTTAGCATAGCATGTTCACTATAGCATGTTCCTGCTTGTTTTGCATGCTTCTTTTTACTGCTACCCCTGTCACTGTTGCACACACTCACTCTTGCAATAAAAGTGATAATAAAAATAAAATAAAACAACTTGCATGTTCACTTTAACCTAAACTTTAAATTTAAGCTGCAATCTTGCTACGACTTGAAGCTTGGAGCACGGTGGGCAGCACAACCATCTTCTTCAGCAAAACATGTGTGGACATCAGCAAAACCATTCTTTAGTTTAAATAACGAGCCATAGGACTTCGAGGTAGTCCGCCTAGTGCGACATAAACCCTCACCTGTTCTTTTAGGCTTTTGCACCGTCCTGCTGTGCAATATAAGCCCTAATCGCTTAGGATTCCGAGGTCGTCGCCCGATACGGCGTAAATCCTCCTATCTTTCGGGTTATTTGCATAATCAGGTGATTATGTAAATGTAATTCCTATAATTAATTGGCAGGATCGAACCTAATTAAATCCATTTCCAAAATTTAAAGCCCAACCTTAGGATAGTCTGGGACGTCATCGAGGTTCTCCTCGAGGTCCGTGACGTCCCCTACCTCTCTTTCCTTTGACTCTGGAAATAACTGTTCCTCATTGTGCCTTTCACCTATTGGATTTCCTATTATCACACTTCTTTAAAAACCCCACCTTTTGATTTCATGAAGATAGAAACCCCTGATCTAAATCGAGAGTTCTCTCAGGTGACTTCGGTCATTCGAGTGGTAATTGACTATAGGGGCTTGCCTTTATAGGGAGCTTTAAAGACCCCAGATAATATAAACCCTATTTAATTCTTTTTTGTACGGTCCACATAAAGGTTCGCAGACGAGAACGGATGTCATGAATTCTCTAGTTTATTTGATCGAGCGATATCGTCAAATAGGGTGTCTATTCTTCGGAATAGGTGCGTTACTTGCGTTATTACGCTCGTTCATTCAAACTGCTAAATGAATGAGATCCGTCCACTATCACTCATATTTTAAAATTTAAAAATCTTATTATCAAAACTAATATTTATATACATTAAATTAAACCCCAAAGCGCATCGCATCGTTTTTAAGCGGCCGACAACTTCTGGCGACTCCGCCGGGGAAAAGCTCTATTATCTATTATGATCAAGGGTTTCTATCTTCATACATCGGCAATGTGTCCATGTCCCTCATGGTCCAGATTGTCATTCTTCCGTTGGCATGCTTCGCTCATTTCTTTCTTGGGCAAGTACGGTCAACTCTCTTGATTTCAGAACCATCTGTTTGACCACCTCAAACAGAGTGGTTCGGGAATCTTTAGGGTTTTCTTTTGATTGTGTGGGGTCGGACCCCCAATAGGTGTGTTAGTGCGCTAGGTGCGTTGTGAATTCATCCCAGGACTGGGTCCTGAATTTCACTTCTACTCCGTGTCTCTCGGGTTTTAATTTGCTATCGGCAAATTAAACCAAACCTCTGCTTTCGTACCTTTCACTTAACTTCTAAATTAAGCAAACGCCGTTAATAAATCAAATCACAATCCAGAAATAAAAATAAAATAATTTGAAAACATCAAATAAATAAAAAATAAATAAATAGCAATAAAAAATAGTTACCCAGTTCATAAGACGACTTTTTTTATTTTGGTATTTCTTACTGAAATTACAGAGTGTAGGCCGTAACTAACCTTTGGAACTCTTTTCAACTGGCAGTTGGAATGTCGTCACCCAAGTTGATTTTCTCGTTCGATGGGAATCTACCCCGCGACAAAGCTGCGCTCCATCAGGGGGCAATGATAAGGTTCGACACCGGCTTCGACGAGGTCGAAGTCATTCTTGGAAAGGCACCATACGTAGTCATGAAGACTGCTCGGTCAGATGTCGCCGAGCCTGCTGCCGAATACGATTTGAATGGAGATGCTGATTTTCCCGCAATTAAAAGGCCAAAGACCAGGAGTACTCCCGCTAAGCCTATTGCCCCCGTGTCTGCGAAGTCCGTTGTTTGCATGCCAAAGAGGATCGTTACCGCTACCGCAGCCGGATTTGCAATCACTGCACCAACTGCACCATCGGCAAAAGGAAAGGAGATATTGTTTGAGGAAGATTCTGTAGATGTGTTCGCTTCTACACTGTCAGTGCTTGAGGTTGGTTCCGGCTCTTAGGCCGCGCCATTGAGATTCTGAACCGCAGATGAAAGATTCTGAAAGCTGCGAAGAGATTGACTTCCGTTGAGCTGATCCCTCAACCAGAAGAGGATGCAGAACTCGGAGCCTCTCACCTCCTCAAAGGGAGCAGGTTTCATTCTTTGTCTGCTTCTACCGTAGAAGAGTCTTCGTAGGGTTGCTGCTCCGCTACCACCACCTCGTGTTCCAGCTAAGCTACGATTAGGGAGCCGTGTTTCTACCGTTGCTACCGTTTCAGATGTCGCTACAGCCGTTCAGAGACCCGCTAGTCGCAAGTCGGCCAAGTCTCGTCTGGGTCCCAGAGTGTTACTTGCTGTTTGTAATGAAGAACCTCCAAGGAGGGATAACGGGAAAAGACCACTTTCTATAGTATCTGGTCCACACTTTAGGGAGCACACCCCTTTTCGTCGTGCTGATGGCACTACCGAGACACCCCGTCTCAAAGCATCAACGTTGAGAAAGAAGGTGTGGATACCTAGGGCCGTTGAATCGATACTTTTGAAAGGATCAAAGGAGCATTCTATTGAAGCGGAATATAAGTCCGATGCTCCGATTGCTACTGTTACGACTGCTTCAAAGCTTACTATAGAATACCTTCAAGAAGTGCCGATCGATCTTAAAACAGTTAAAGGGAAGGAAGTCGATGATAAACTGAAGAAACTTAGAGCTGAAATCACCGGGCTAGCGAAGGAGCGAGGAGTAAGTTTCGATAATGAAGATTGTGACCTGTCAGACTACATGGATGAAGAATTCGACGAGGTTAACATTGTTGAAACCCGAGCTACGTCGTCCGCGCGTGATGCTCCGTCTGTTGAGGAGAACACAGTGGATGAGTGGCGAAGGGCTTCCCAGCAAAAGGATGAGATCATTAGCCGCCTTGAGAAGAGAATCGAAGAGCCGATGGTCGTTATGGTTGCAGCACAGGGACAGTCACACTCACAGCAGGTGACATCCCCAGAGATGAACCAGCCAGAGATTGTCCACATCACCGACGAACGAAGGGAAGTCGCTTCTGTAAGCCGAGATGAGCCGCCGAAGAAAGATTCAACTCAGAACATGGTGCCAGAAAAAGACATTAAGCAGTTGGTCGAGCAGCAAGTAAAGGAAGCCTTAGCCCACTCGAATGGGGGTGCATCAATTTCAAAGGGTAGACCCTACCCGGAGGAGTTCGATGCCGTCCCATATCCTAAAGGTTTTGTACCACCGACCTTTAAGACTTTTGATGGAACGGGCAACCCACGTCAGCATGTTGCACACTTCCGAGCGAGCTGCTGCAACCCGGGGGGTAGCGAGGCACTACTTTTCCGCCAGTTCGTGAGCAGTCTTTCAGGAATTGCATTTGACTGGTATGCAGAATTACCTAATGGGTCGATCAAGACGTTCACAGAGTTGGAAAATTTGTTTGTGAAGAGATTCGCCAGAGTACATCACTACATTACTATTGGAGATCTTATAGTGGAGCGTCAGAAATCTACGGAGACTCTGGTAGAGTACATTCTACGGTGGAGAAACTTGAGCATGAAGTGCGAGCCCCAATTGCAGGAGCAACATGCGATTGAGATATTACTTAAAAGCATCCATGGACCGATAGCTTTCATGCTTAAAGGACTCCCCATGAAGTCGTTTGAAAAGTTACTCAGTAAAGCCAGCAGTTTACAAGAAGAGGTTAAGCATGCGGAATCCCAGGAAAAGACTGAAAAGCCCAGAATAGTAAAAGCGTTCGAGAAGAAGTCTGGGATAGTGGCGACGGTGGACAAAGGCAAGCAGCCCATGCGGATTCAGGCCGAGCCGTCACGACGATACGCGCGACGGCCGCGGTAGACGTGCAGCCGCCGCAGCAGACGTGCAACGGCACGATAGCATGCAGCAGCCACCGCAGTATGTCCAACAACCACCGCAGTATGTTCAACATTTTCAGCAGTACAGTCAGTCGGGTTAGCAGCCATTCCAGCAGAGGCCTTACAGAGAGGATAGAGGACACGTTCCGACGATGAAGGTCCGACTCAACAGGGTGTATTCCTTCAGGGATGATGCAGTGACAAAGATGTTCAGAAATTTGATCAAGAAGCCAGAATTCAGATTGTCTGAGCCAAAGAAATCAGAGGAGGTCGATAAGAAAGATCATCCCCTGTACTGTCTGTACCACAGGTTTCTCAGCCATACCATAGAAAACTGTTTCAGCTTCAAAGATTGGCTCGAGAGAAACTATAAAGAGGGGAATATTGCTATTCCGAAAGAATATTTGAAAGAACCTAAAAAGTGTTCTGTGAATGTGATTTCGGTTGAGCATATTCACCTATTGGAATCACATCCGGTGGACGAGGGATGGAACACAGCTTGGACCAGATCTTCCAGAAGGTTCCCAAACCAGATTCAGACCGCGTCAACACAAGCTTTAGTTCAGAGTTTGCAACCTGCTCAGCTAGCGATAGTCATTACGCCAGAGAAGTCGCCGCAACAGGAGATGAGGCAGAAGAAAAACATGGACGAAGTGAAGACTGATAGCGCGAGGGGTAGGATTGGGTCTGCTCCTGTTAGATTGGTTGTCTCGAATTTGGGGGAGAATTCCTCGAACCCATGACTTTGTACGACTACCTCTATGCCCCTTCAGGGCATTTTGAGTTTAACGATTTTGATTCTGGTTACGTTTTGGTTGTCTCTACTAGTGACATAACTGATCATAACCAATTTAACCCCGATTTCGATTCTCAAAACGATCCTCAAGTCATACAAAACTCCGACGAACTTGTCAATGAAGGTGAAGATGCCAACGACACCGGTTACGATAGTTCAGGAAGCAACGAACCAGTTTTTGAATGTAAAAGAACGCCAATCGCCATCGACTTGGACTTGTCAGATTCAGAGTCAACACCGGAAGAGTAGACTGCAGCGTCAGAAGAGATAACAGAGGTGTATTTAAGAAGAGGAAAGTGTTACCCTCGGGGACGACCCCGATGGATAAAGGAAAGCAGACAGTTACTCAAGAAGAACCACCCCCAGTAATGGAAGAAACACATGCCCAAGAGGAAACCATAAGCTCGAGCAAAGTGGATTACAACGTACGAGCTCATCTTAGGAAGTTGCCAGCCCGACTAAGCATTTACGACGCTCTGATCCTGTCAAAGGAGATGAGAGAGTCTCTGATCAAAGCTCTACTTGATCCAGAAATTTGCTTAGCTCAGTTGGCTAGCACATCCTCGGATGAAGTTTATTCGTTGAAGGAACAGCCTGGGGTGACTTTCACCGATGAAGATCTACTACTTGGTACTACTGAGCATAATCGCCCTCTCTACATTTCAGTCAACATCAACCGGTTCGTGCTTTCCAGAGTTTTAGTGGATCCCGGGGCATCACTCAACATAATGAGTCTGCGGACATTGACATACTTGGACATCGATGTAGAGGAACTCTCCGCTGATAAAATGATGCTAAGAGGATTTAACCAGAAGGGAGAAAGAGCTCTTGGTTCGATAACGCTATTGATGAAAGTTGGTGACTTAGTAACAACCGTGAAATTCCATATCATCGACGCGGAAACTTCGTTCAACGCCCTACTTGGCCGACCGTGGCTTCACGAGCATAATATGGTACCGTCATCGCTGCACCAGTGCATCGAATACTGCAAAGACAACCGAGAACATTGCATAAAAGGAGACTTACAGCCGTTTTCAATACACGAAATAGGCATTCATGAAGACGCCGCCTACTACGCTCCTCCATAGAAGACCGTTCTGTCCAGAGATGTCATGTTAAGCATGATTGAAAATTCCAAGGGGTCGCAAGAGCAGGACCGGTCTATTCCGATTCAACGATATCCCACCATTCCTTTGCAACAAGAGCGTGGAAGTTCTTTTAGCCCACGCATCCGAGGTCGAGGCCGGGGACGCGGGCGAGGAAGAACTAACAATATTGTTGAATGGAAAAGACCGAGTATCAGCATAGACGTGGAAGAAAGTTCCGAAGGAGAAAAGTTCGCCAAAGATGCAATGACAGTAAACCAAAAGAAGCCTCAATTCGAGATCTCTCTGGAGGATAAAGAGAAAAGTGAGTACGAGTCGATGTATGATCGGATCAACCACTATGTCCAAGCCATGACCTTAACCCCAATCTAACCTCAATAGGTTGGGAGTTTAGAGGTTGAGGAAGTTCATAGTGCGGGCATAAAACCGATCAAGTTCCATCGTGTTTCTCTTTCTTCTAGTTTGGAAATCCCTGTAAATTTGGATGAAAATGTTTCTAATGAATTAATGAAATTACCTTTTGGTTACTTTTCGCCGTGTGTACAAAGATTGATTCAACAAGGATATGTACCGAAACAAATGTCAAAAGATAAGTTGCAATCGTTTGAAAAATTATGGAGTACGAAAGGAAAGAAACTCAATTCAAAGGAAGGTCTCGGGTTTGGTACGATAGGACCAGTCGATGATTCGGAATTTTGCATGGTTGTTACTACTAGAATGGAAGAGGAATGTCACAATACCGAGGATAATTTTGAAGATCCCCCGATAGATGATGCTCCTCCAGAATTCGAATAAGAAATCAAGTCAACCGTCGATGAGTTGAAAGAAATCAACTTCGGTACTGAAGAACAACCTCGACCTACCTTTATAAGCTCTCTGCTCAGTGAAGAAGAATCTGAAGATTTGGTTAAGCTCTTATCAGAATTCAAGGATTGTTTTGCCTGGAGCTACGAAGAAATGTCAGGTTTGTCTCCAGAGGTTGCAGTCCACAGGCTTGGATTGGATCGAAGTATAACTCCAGTGAAGCAAGCTCCTAGAAGAATGCGCCTCGAAATAGAGCAACAAGTCATTGCCGAGGTGAAGAAATTAATCGACGCCAACTTTGTGCGGGAGGAGCAATACCCCACGTGGTTAGCCAATGTCGTACCTGTAAAGAAGAAGAATGGACAAATCCGAGTGTGTGTCGACTTCAGAGACTTGAATAAAGCATGCCCGAAGGACAAATTTTCATTGCCGATACCGGAATTAATGGTGGACATTGCATCGTGACACGAGGTTTTCTCTTTCATGGATGGATCGTCAGGCTACAACCTGATCAAGATGGCTCCAGAGGATGCAACGCTTACAACTTTCAAAACACTAATTGGGATCTACTGCTACACAGTAATACCATTTGTTTTGAAGAATGCCGGAGCTACTTACCAGCGGGCGATGACCAAGATCTTCGATGACCTCATCCACAACCAAGTTGAATGTTACGTAGACGACCTGGTCATCAAGAGCAAAGTAAAGGAGAATCATTTGTTTGACTTGAGGATTGTGTTTGAACGATTACGACAATTTAATCTCAAGATGAATCCTTTAAAATGCGCCTTCAACGTTACTTTTGAGAAATTTCTAGGATTTGTTATCCATCATCGGGGAATCGAAATCGATCCAAAGAAGATTAAAGCGATATTAGAAATGCCTCCTCCCAAGGCCTTGTAGCAATTACGATCTTTTCAAGGGAAGTTGGCATACTTAAGACGCTTTATATCTAATTTGTCAGGAAGGTGTCAACCCTTTTCGAATTTACTTCGAAAGGATGCTAAATTCATCTGGGGAGAGCCATGCCAGCGAGCTTTCGAAGATATTAAGCGGTACCTGACGACACCTTCTGTTTTAGCAGCCCCTATCCCTGGTAGACCGTTGATACTTTATACCGCAGCTTTAGATGAGTCCTTCGGAGCCTTACTTGCTCAAGTCAATGATGAGGGTAAGGAAAATGCACTCTACTACCTGAGCCGACGTCTAATACCTGCGGAGGTAAAGTATCCTCCTATTGAGAAACATTGTCTAGCTTTAGTTTTCGCCGCTCAGAAGCTTAGACATTACATGTTGTCTCATAAGGTCAACCTGATTTCGAAGGTTAATCCGTTGCAATATTTGATGACCCGACCAACACTTTCCGGACGTTTAGCAAGGTGGTCGATGATATTATTGCAATTTGATATAACATTCGTGCCTCTTCGCGCTATCAAAGGACAGATTCTTGCAGACTTTCTCGCAGCGCACCCACTACCAGCTGGGTTCCCTCTCAACGACGATCTACCAGACGAACAGATAATGCAAGTGGAATACCCCAACGCTCAACGTTGGTAGATATACTTCGATGGAGCTTCATCAGTCAGAAGAGATAAGAGATCAGGAACAGTGATACCCGACAAAGCAGGAATTGGCTTGATCTTCATTACGCCGGATCGGGGAATGCTGAGATTCTCCTATCATTTGTCAAAGTCGTGTACCAACAATGAAGCAGAATATGAAGCACTAATTACGGGATTAGAGTTGATAATTTTAATGGACATAACAGACATCGCCATCCATGGTGACTCTCAGCTCGTCATTCAGCAAGTGGCCGGGCAGTGTAAGATTCTAAAACCAATACTAGCAGAATATCACAAGTATGCAATGAAGTTATTGGAACAGATTCCCAGTGTGGTGTTCTACAGAGTCCCTCGAGCGGACAATGCCCATGCGGACGCTTTAGCTAAACTCGCTAAGGAATTGACATGTCCACCGGAGGATTCCGTTGACATCACTGTGCAAGGACGTCAGGTTTTGTCTCAGATTGATCTTGATAGTTTGCATAAGTTGGGAAAGAAAGAAATAATAGCTGCAATTGCCGAAGATACAAAGGATTGGCGCCAGCCGTTCGTCGACTACTTACAGACAGGAGCACTGCCAGAAGATAAGTCAGTAGCGCATCAGATCCAGAAAAGGTCAATGTCATATGCTTTAATCGACAATGTTTTGTACAGAAGATCTTTCGATCAGATGTGGTTAAGATGTCTGAGCAGAGTAGAAGCGCAGAATATTGTCAAAGAAGTTCACGCCGGATTGTGTGGTGCTCACCAGTCAGGGCCAAAAATGAAGATGAAGATTAAGAGGCTCGGATATTATTGGCCAGCGATGATGTCCGACTGCATGGAAATAGCGAAGAGGTGTCACCAGTGCCAGGTGCACGGAGTGGTCTTGCATCAACCTCCGAATGTGCTACACCCGACGGTCGCGTCGTGGCCATTCGAGTGTTGGGGCACGGATATAGTGGGTCCGATAGACCCTCCGTCTTCTAAAGGACACCGGTTCATTCTCGCAGCTACGGATTACTTCTCTAAGTGGGCAGAGGCAGTGCCGTTACGAGATGTTACAGCGCAGCACGTTCTTCGTTTTTCAGAAATCAGGTTGTCTACCGTTTCGGTGTTCCGCGCAGAATTATCTCCGACAATGGGTCTGCCTTCAAGAGCACAAAGATCAACAATTTCGTCAGACGACACGGGATAGATTGGACATACTCTACAATCTATTACCCCAGGGCAAATGGCTTTGCAGAAGCATTCAACAAGACTTTGGTACAGATTTTGAAGAAGACACTTGAAGATAACAAGCGACAGTTGCACGAGAAACTGTTAGAAGCCTTGTGGCGTACAAGACGACTGTCAGAACTCCGACGCAGTCTACGCCGTACGTTCTCGTGTATGGGTCCGAGGCCGTTCTTCCGTTAGAAGTTCAGCTACATTCGCTCAGAGTCGCCGTCGCCAACAAGATTATGACAGAGGACAACGCCAAGCTCAGACTTGCAGAGCTAGAAAGTCTCGAAGGAAGAAGATTGCTCGCGCATCAGATTCTGGAACTATTCCAAGCAAAGATGATTCAAGCCCACGACAAGTTGGTCCGCCCGAGGTCGTTCAAAGTTGGTGACCTCGTCCTTGTTCTTAGAAGACCTATCCTTGCACACCGCAAGATAGGCGGAAAGTTTGAACCGACCTGGGAAGGACCATTTGTGGTGGAGAAAGTCTATTCCGGAGGATCGTACCAGTTGGTGGATTCCCAAGGCGGAAGACCCATGTTGCCGATCAATGGACGATACTTGAAGAAATACTACGCTACGTGATGTGCCAAAGAACGAGTTCTAAGGACGACACTAGTTACCGGGAATAATTTTATGACCAATGTCTAGGACTGGGTTCTAAGAAAATTATGTAATAATGAAATTTCATTGAAATAAAATAAATCTCCATAAAATAAAGTGCGTTAAGTTTTCTTCACTCCATAATTGCCTTTGTTAAAATCCCAAATTTCTTTAAGTCAAATTAAATAAACTTCATACATTTGATGAAATAATTCACTTAATAATAAATTGTTTTGTTCTTGTTCGTTTTCGAATTTCAGCGTGCTGACAAGTCCCCTGTTTTTCGCAGGAGAATGACGGGTCAGAAGCTGGTTCTCGCCTTTAAAGACGGCTTAAATCTAGCGCTGGATGAAGAGAAAGCACCGGAAGGCGGTGTGGTGAATTTTGACTTGGATTTCTCACAAGTCAACGTGGACTACGAGGGATCCCTCATGAAGCTAGTCCGCCACTCTGAGATTGCAAATTTGAAATCTGTGATCTGAGTCAGTCACCGAGTAGTTGAGGAGACGTCGAGACAGGGTGCTACTGGAGGTTTTGTCGACTCGCACCTCCTCACAGCCGGAGACAGAAGAATTCTGTCAGTGATCGCCACACCAGAGAATGACCTAGTCACTGCTGACATAGGACGAGTTCCAGACCCGCCGCTGATGTGCACTCAAAAGAGGAATGCTTACCGTCGAAAGCGCCGTCAGATGGAAGCATTTGAGAGAAGACAAGCTCGGAGGATAGCCGCAGAGCTCCCGCCAATTTCTGAAGAGGAAGACTACAATCCCAAGATGAAGGAGACATCAGCTAGTCCGCCTGCTACCGAGATAGAGCCTGAGTACGCCTTGGAGCCAGTGCCGCCAGTTGACCCGCTAGACGATATTTTCTCAGGATGTCCGAGGTGCAGTACAGACTTTCCCAGACAGCTGACGCGTGTGGGAGCGTTCTCGGAATGCCCACAGTGCCATGTGCTTTACCTGGAAGAATTTGGGACGTACGAGGCTTACGCAGCTGCCTCCCTGAGGAGGAGAGATGGGGAGCACCCCAGTGTAGAGCCCTATGTGCCACAGTTTGTGTAGCCCAGGCGACAACAAATAATTCCGGACTATGTGTTGGCGAGTATCAGAAAAGTCAGAAAGCAAGAATTTGAACACTATGAAGAAATACAGTACAAAGCCGTTAACATCCTAGAAGGACTCGAGTTGTACACGAATGTCTTCTCGCAAAGGGATCAGAAAGAAATTCTACGTTGTGTGTACAAGCTGCAGCAGCAAGGCAGGGCAGGTCTCCTGAAGGAAATGACATAATCTGAGCCCTGAAAGTGGAAACGAGGCAAGGGCAAAATCACGATTCAGTGTGGTTGCTGCTACAATTTCGCAAAGGACAAGAAAGGGAACCCCCCGGGGATTCTACCATACGATGAAGTTGACGAAATGCCACAGGAAATTAAGAAAATGATCAAGAGAATGGTGGAGTGGCACGTGTTGCCTGCAGACTGTGTTCCCAACAGCTGCATTATAAATATCTATAAGGAGGGGGACTGCATCCCGCCTCACATTGACCATCACGATTTCGTTCGGCCTTTCTGCATCGTCTCGCTTCTTAGCGAGAGCGATATTCTCTTCGGAAGAGAAATACAGATCGTTGGACCCGGAGAAGTCAGAGGTTTTGTGAAGATTCCGCTGCCAATCGGATCCGTCCTAGTCTTGAAAGGAAATGGAGCGAATCTAGCTAAGCACTGCATCCCGAGAGTCAGATATGAAAGAGTCTCAGTTACCTTCAGAAGGATGGACATGCACAAAGCACCGTGCTATTACAAGCCAGACCTAGAGTTGGAGGGCCTCCATCCACTGCCACTGTGACATAGCCGTGCCTTTTGGCGTACGTAAGGGGACTTTTGTTCCGGAGCGTAGCTTGATAGGTTGGCTTGCTCACATGATAACTTCAGAGAACAGATGTCTACTGTTTTGTGCCAATCGGCCACTCAGCATGCGATGTTTCAGTTTACTTTCAGATATACTGCAGATATTTTGGATGTTTTGTTCAACAAGACATCAGTTGTACTGCAATTTTGAATCAGAATCAATGAAGATACTCTTTTTTCTGCAAGTCAGATATTTGTGTTGGAATATACTTTCAATTGCGCTACGAATGAAAAGCCGCATGACCACGCGTTGGTCGAAAATTACAATGAACAAAGAACGAAACAAAAATGTACTTAAAAAAATGAAAATGAGAAAACATGTAAAATTGCGAAAAAATGAAACAAAATTTGCAATGTTAAGAATGCTTAAAATAATGAAAAAATGATGAAATTTAAAGTGAAATCCGAGTTCCACGTCTCTCGTGATCAAATTCCCACGAATTCTGCGTACTCTTCGCAAGCTTCCTAAGTTTCTTTACTCCTTGCACAAATTCTTAAAAATTCTCACAAGTTTCCACAAATCTTCACAAACTCTGTCCAAAAATTTTCCATCATTCTCCATAAATTTTCCATCATTCTCCATAAATTTCAGGATCGGTGCAGGGTCGTCCGATTCCTTTTCTGCAAATCTCCATAAATTCCATAAATTTCCATAAATTTCAGGATCGGTGCAGGGTCGTCCGATTTCTTTTCCGCATTTCCATAAATTTCATAAATTTCCATAAATTTCATTCTCCATAAATTCCATAAATTTTCATAAATTTCAGGGTCGGTGCAGGGCCGTCCGATTCCTTTTTCGCATTCTCCATAAATTTTCTATAAATTTTCCATCATTCTCCATAAATTTCTATAAATTTCAGGATCGGTGCAGGGCCGTCCGATTCCTTTTCCGCATTTTCCATAAATTCCATAAATTTCTATAAATTTTGGGGTCGGTGCAAGGTCGCCCGATTCCTTTTCTGACTCTTCTTTTCCGTTCAATCCGGTTTTTCTCATTTCCCTTAAATTTGAAAATTTTTCATCCGAATTTGAAATTGAAATTAAAATCAAATTGAAGTTGAAGTTAAAGGAAAAACAAAGTAAAATCGAATCCAAATTTGCAATTTAAAAATTAAAATTAAAGTTGCGGCTCTCTTAATTGAGAGTTCCCCCCCTCTTTCCCCAGCGGAAGCTACTCTCTCTTCTCCTTTTCAATCCTACGTTCCGTCCTGAGTATTTTACTTAGGCAGCCTTGTGTTGGTTTGTTGATCTTCTTCGGTCAACACCAATACGCGCGGTGTGCCTGTCCGGCGCACCACACCTATTGGGGGTCCATTTGTTGACCTCACTTTTGTCGAGGTTTAGTTTTCCTCCTAGGATTTAGGGTTTTAGCTTTAGGAGCTTCCCCGACGATCTTAGATCCCTAGCAGTGGGCCCACCTCGTTTTAGAATGCTCGAAGCTTCCTCGTCACTCTTTTGGAATCCCGGACGAAATTCCGTACCTCTAGCTCATAGCAGGTTGGAATTGACTTTAGGAGTCCAAATTGAGTTCCTATAGGATCACCGGAGCTTAGGACAGCCTCGTGCATGTATCCTGCACCACCGAGCACAAATTCCTCAGACCACAGTCTCGACGCTTTCAACCACCTCGCAGCGGGTCAAGATTGAAGCCAGAACGCCGGGACGATCAACGTCGAGTCAGAATTTCAGAAAATGCCGGATTTGACCCACTTTCGACGCGACCGTCGACGAGGTTGTCCAAACGACCTCAGATGACGAAACAGACTGTGCCGTTGCGTCCGGAACGTCGTTTCTGCCTAAAATTGATATTTAATTTGCGACAATCACCTGCCGGAGCGAAAATTATGATTTTTGGGCTTGATTTTAATAAAACTAATAATATATATATATATATATATATGTATATATAAATATATATATGTATATATATATATATATATATATATATATATATATATATATATATTTAAAAACCTATTTTAACCTACCCAGCCCTAATCCCTCGCTTCACTCTCTTGGTTACGCCCGCCTTCTCCCGCGCTCGAGCGTGACTCTTCCTTATGGCCGTTACCCTCTCGAGCCACGCGTGGTCACCTCGCGTGACCTCCCGCGCGGCTCCGTCTCCTGCTCGACTCCTCGCTCTTCGCTGCCGAGCCTCGCTCTTAGCTGCGACACTTTGTCGCCATCTCTCGACCCTTCCCCACTTGCGCCCGGCTCTACGGGTAAGGAGCGGCCTTCCTTTCCCTCCTCTCGCCTATAAAAGCCCCGTTTTTGGATGAATTTAGGGTTGGTTGGTTGGCTGATTTCCCTTGAGGAGTTGGTGTTGGATTGGAGCCTAGTTTCCTTTGTTTTTTCTTGTGCCCTCTACACTACCTGGTATGCCTTTTCTCTTCTTTCTCTTTCTCGGTTTGGCCTGGTGTGGGCTTGCGGCTTGTGGCTTTGGTTGGCTCCTTCTTGTGTAGCCTCTCGGCTGTGCACTTACATGCCATGGAGTTATTTTCTAGCCCAACTAGCTTGAGTGTTTGCTTCTTCCTTTCCTTGTAGCAATTTATAGCTTGTTGTTGTGGTTTTATTTTGGGTATATTCATCCCTTGAAACGTGTTAAGAATGAAAATATGAGTATACTTTAAAGAATAAGTGTGGCTATTTGCTTGAGGAGGTGGAAACAAGGCATGTCATTGGTTCTCCCTTTCTCTCTATTTGTTTAAGATGGCAAAGTGTGGTATATTTCTATTTGTTATAGTTAGGGAAGTTGAAGCATAGCCTTGGAATAATGTTGGCTCCTCTCTCTTTTATATTATCTAAGGCATGAAAAATATGTTTTGAGGCAAAGTATTGGTCTCTTTTAGCATGTTGGGGTATGCATTCTAAGCCCTACTTCTCACTTTCTTTCTAGCGCGAATCATGGAGTAACTTTTTTTTTTAGCTTTGATATGTATATATGGGGGCTTGGCTTTGCTCTTTGTGGCTTTCTTTCTCAAAATGGCATGCTAGAGGGAAGTTATAATTTAATTTTGAGGAGCCTCATGTATATCCTCATCTTAAACGTGTGGCGGCTCTATGTGTTGATGTATTGAACGTTTGGAGGTGTTTTGGCTTTAGCTTCATGCTTAACTTGATGGCCTGGATTTATTTTTACATTGGGGTGGATTTTGGGGGTTTTGTTAAATCTCATTTGGCTCATTTTAGCTCTACCCGAGAGCCCCTTTCTAGATGTATAATTGCTGCCCCCTTGTTTTAAGGCTTTAAAGGATTCATTTTGGCTTCATTTGAGGGGCTCGGTTTTGCTTGTTTAGCCCCTACCCGAGAGCTTGTTTTTGATGTATTATGGCTATACCCTTTAGCACTTGAAATGGGGACTGTTTTGTTTCTGTTTATTGCTGCCTAGCAGCTGCCCCTAGCGCTTTTGGGGCTCGGCTTTCGATTCTTTTTAATGGCTTGATGCTGGGCTTGATCCTAGTCATATAATGGCTAGGGTTGGGGCCTAATCTGCCTCGGTTTTGTGTTCTTGCTGCTCCTACAGGCGTCCCCTTTGGCATTTGAATTTGGGGACTGCTTTTGTCTTTGTGTTTTTGCTGCTCCTGCAGCCGTTACTTGAATTGGGGACCCTTTTGTTGTTTTGTCTTGCCGCTGCCTAGCAGCTGTCCCCACGGCATGTTGGGATTCGGTTTTGGTTCCTGCTATTCCTGCAGCCTCCCCTGGTGCAGCCTTTGAACGACTCGAGTATGGGTCTCTACAGGGCTAGGTTTTGTGCTTTGTTTAAGCTTGCTGAACTATTTGGTTCCCTAGTGTATTTTTTCTTATGCACTCGTGATGAGTTGAGATTAATGTGGAAGGTTTGTTGGGGGGTGAGCCTCATTGTGGTGATTCAGATTGTGGGGACTTTACCTCTTGCTGCCCTTTTGTTGGGGCTTGGCCGTGAGCCTTCTCTCCTATTTGTGGCCTTGGCTGAGAGCCTTGGTGGGGTGATTGATTTGGTGATGGTCCAACGTCTTGCTGTACTTGTCTATGAAATTGATCGAATGAATTTGGAAGTGTCTCCTGATTTATTTGTGGGAAATAAATTGAGCACGATGATTTGAAATATTTCTTAGAAGTTTCATTTGGTGGAATTGATGCTAGTTTGATGGCTTATGGCTTGTCCATTCACTCTTTTATGTATTGAGAGTTTACTTATTTTCCTATTGCTATAGCCTGGGTCCCGAGCCTGTAGGTGGACCTACTGGGAGAGTCTGTGCTTCAGGATTTGAAAATTAATGCGGGATTTGGAGAATTTAGATTTTATTACGGGTTTGGAGATTTTAGTAGCCAGTTTCCCCCAGTCCATTCCTTTTGCTTGATGTCAGAGGCTTGAATGATTTTCGGATTTCCTTTCTTTTGTTTGGTTTTGTCTGAATATAAAGGACATTCCTTTTTGGGGTCGATCCAGTTATGCCTAAGTAAGAAAATGACATCCTCAGGATTGATTCAAGGACCTCGGGCTCCGCTTTCAGTGTTCTACTTTTACATGTGTTAGGGGCGTTTTAGATTAACTCTTCTCCTGTTTTGGTTCTTCTTGGATTTGGAGGCGGGTTAATCTCCTTTCTTTCCCCTTCCCGTTGATTTACTTGTTTTGACTGTTATTGGAAATCAGTTCACCTCTTTTTACGAAGATTGTGTTAGGTGGGCTGCTTTCCCCCCTTTCTTTCCTTGTTCCCTCGTCCCTTGTTTTTCTCCTTGTTTCTTGGCTCAATGTCCGCACCTACAGGGGACGTGTAGGTGTGCACATATAGCTCCTTTAGGCTATATGTGGGGCCATCAAGCAAGGCTGTAAGTGTGGTGGGGACACTGATAATACTGCATAGGAAAGGTTACGAGAGAATCATAGAATGGTGCCGCCTGACTCAGAGACCCTGGAGAGGGTAGAGCAGGAACTCACGACACTATTCGCCCGTCCTTGGGGTTTCTACTGCCGACGGTCTAAAGATGTTAGCAGTCCTAGTCCGATTAGGGTAGCCAACCTGTGGACTAAAATATTTCAAAACAAAATACATACATTTGAAAAATACAAAATTACCTCCACCACGACACAACCTACTTACCTACAGCTTTTACTTGCATGCAAACCTAAAATGAAACGTGTGAAAATTTACAAAGGTCCACGGTCGGCTACTCGAGTCGGGTTAGGGCTGCCTTCTGCAGAAAGTCGGTCCAGTGGTCAGCACCTAAGATGGGACATATAGCACAGCTCTGAGTCCTTAACACCACAGCGCTTACGGGCCCTTTTCCAGATGCCCCATGGCTTTCTTACGGTTCGCCGTGAGTTTAGCGGGACACCTGTGAGTTTCTTCTTTCGATGTTTTGCGGTTTTCACTACGACTTTGTTTTGTTTTCGTTCGTGGTTTTATTCAAAGTCTTCCACGGAAGCCCTTTTCTTTCTTTCTCGATTTTCTTTGTTTTTTCTTTTACAATTTTCTCTTTTCTCCTGTCGTCTTTTTTTCTGATTTACCGCCGGGTTTCATACTCTGTTTTTCTTGCACGCACGGCAGTACCCCTAATCACTTAGGTCTTTCCTACTACGTTTACTCTTGCTCTTTTTCTTGCACTAATGCCTTTTTCTGCGGGAAAACAATAAAATGAAAACAATAAGCAGGTAACGATACACCGCGGGTAATCATCACTTACGGTACACTTGCAGCATTTTTCTACTTCTTTCCTTTACTGAGTAGGATGTTTTACTTTTCTAGTACCTACTCCTGTTAGTATAGCATGTTTTAATTTTTCAGCGTATATACCTGCGTAGCAAACTTTACTTTTCTTCGTGCCTACTCCTGTTAGTATAACATGTCTGTGACGTCCCCTACCTCTCTTTCCTTTGACTCTGGAAATAACTGTTCCTCATTGCGCCTTTCACCTATTGGATTTCCTACTATCACACTTCGTTAAAAACCCCACCTTTTGATTTCATGAAGATAGAAATCCCTGATCTAAATCGAGAGTTCTCTCAGGTGATTTCGGTCATTCGAGTGGTAATTGACTATAGGAGCTTGCCTCTATAGGGAGCTTTAAAGACCCCAGATAATATAAACCCTATTTAATTCTTTTTTGTATTAAATGGGGGGAATTTGTCGGTCCACATAAAGGTTCGCAGACCAGAACAGATGTCATGAATTCTCTAGTTTCTTTGATCGAGCGATATCGTCAAATAGGGTGTTTATTCTTCGGAATATGTGCGTTACTTGCGTTATTACGCTCGTTTATTCAAACTGCTAAATGAATGAGATCCGTCCACTATCATTCTCATATTTTAAAATTTAAAAATCTTATTTTCAAAACTAATATTTATATACGTTAAATTAAACCCCAAAGCGCATCGCATCGTTTTTAAGCGGCCGACAACTTCTGGCGACTCCGCCGGGGAAAAACTCTATTATCCATTATGATCAAGGGTTTCTATCTTCATACATCGACAATGTGTCCATGTCTCTCATGGTCCAGATTGTCATTCTTCCATTGGCATGCTTCGCTCATTTCTTTCTTGGGCAAGTACGGTCAACTCTCTTGATTTCAGAACCATCTGTTTGACCACCTCAAACAGAGTGGTTCGGGAATCCTTAGGGTTTTCTTTTGATTGTGTGGGGTCGGACCCCCAATAGGTGTGTTAGTGCGCTAGGTGCGTGTTGACCTCTTTTTTGATGAGGTCTTCTCTTCTTCTCTTTAGTACTTAGGATCTAGCCTTAGGCTTTTCCTTTGATTATCTTGTCTTTATTGACATATGAGTGAAGTCACATAAAAATTTCAAGTTCATTTGAATTCAATTTAGTGAGTTATGAAATTATTAAGCTTAAAGGGTAAAATGGTAATTAAAAATCTTAATCCTTAATTAAAACTTTAGGTTTAATAAAAAATTAGCAAGTACAATCTTTGATCCTAATTTGATTTGGATGATTGAAATTTAAATAATTAAAGAGTAGAAACCCATTAAGCAATTTAAAATGATTAAACTTTAATTAGATAATTGATTAAATTTGGAAGAATAAGAAAATTAGAATTATTAAAATAGGGATATTATTAGGAAGAGATTTATTCTTTAATTTAAAAATCCCTAAATTAATTATCTCATTAATATTCAATTCTTAATTAAAATGATAACTCAAATTCAAAATATTAAAAGACTTAATCATTAAACTAAAATTAAATTATTAAACTCTTTTAAAAAATTTCAATTAAATTAAAGATAAAATTAAATTAAAAATTAAATTAAATTAAAGATTAAATTAAATTAAATTAAATTAAATTAAATTGAAATTAAAAGTTGAATTAAATTAAAAATTAAATTAAAGATTAAATTAAATTAAATTAAATTAAATAAACAAATTAAATTAAATTAAATAACTTAAATTAAATTAAATTAAATAAATAAAATCAAATTAAATTAAACTAAATTAAATCAAATTAAATGAATTAAATTAAATTAAGTAAATCAAATTAAATTAAATTAAATTAAATTAAATAAAATTAAATTAAATTAAATTAAATTAAATTAAATTAAATTAAATTAAATCAAATTAAATTAAAAATTAAATCAAATCAAATTAATTTAATGTAACATCAAACCAAACTAAATTGAATTAAATTAAATTAAATTAAAATTAAAACTCGATTAAATTAAATTAAATTAAATTAAATTAAATTAAATAACATCACCTAAAACAGAAAGAAATTAAATATAAAGCAACTTGAACACTATTCCAAATTTAAACCCATTAATGTAAATTAAACTAAATTACAAACCATTTGAATACCAATTTACCCTCAAAAGCTTTAGTTATCATAACTCCTAAACAGAACATTAAATGAAATGTTACTTCATTTATAGGATATTCAAATGTCCTAGTTCACTGAGTAAGATAACAACAAAACTTAACTAAACCTCGGACGATTAATTCATTTGTATAATTAAACCCAATTGGACTCAAAAACAATCCTAGAAATATTGAAAAGATGTTTAAGATTATTCTTAAGCACTTCCTCGATATGATAGGACTTTTATAAGAACAATTGGACTTAATTGTTCTTTGATGAAGAAAATCGTCCTCAAACCAAAACACAAAGAACCTAGACGTCATAGGAGATGACTAGCTATAGGATTAGGAATTTGGTAGAAAACCATAACCCTTCCCTTAGCTTTACCTAGGAACTTGCTTAAATATTCTAATTGTGTTTTAAGTGCAGCTTGGGATGACGGGAAGACCCTCCGGGTACGCTTTTATTTTATTGCAATTTACTTTCTTGCAATTTACATTATTGCAATTTCATTAATCGCATCGCACTTACTTTTCTTGTATGATAAACAAGCTGTTGCATGAAAACCCACACCTTTAGGATAGTCCCTAAAAGCGAAACCAAAACTAAATTAAAAGTCATTGCAAGATAAAATTCACCGCCACAACATTCCAAAATATAAAACAACTCAAAATTTAATCACAAACAGAACACAACTACAATTACAACTAAATTAAAACGTCCTGTTAGATGATCGGGAATACCTCAGATGATGTAACCTACGTGTTGCTAACGGGATTTCCCACGGTCTAAATGAAAGTGTGGAACTCATTCAGTTGAGTTTAGCAAATTCATCTGGACTAAGTGAATCCGATAAAAATAATGATGCCGGAAGGATGGAACCGTGGGATCTTAACCGGTGTCGTTATAATCAACTTTAAGATTTGTTTTAATTAAAACATAAAAAAACACTTGGAAATTAAGATTTTCTCTAAACCAAAACACTCTTCTCATCCTCTGATTTATAACTTCTAAAACTAAACCTCTGCAACAACAAGGAGCTCGGAGCATGGTGGGCAGCACGGCCATCGTCATCAGCAAAACTGTCTTAGAATTAAATAATCAAGCCATAGGACTTCGAGGTAGTTTGCCTAGTGCAACATAAATCCTCAACTCTTCGTTAGGCATTTGCATTGCAAATTAAGCCTTAACCGGTCTTAGGATTCCGAGGTAGTCGTCCGGTACGACATAAACCCTCACATCTTCGAGGCTATTTGTATGATTGTGTCATACGAATATAAGCCCTAATTAATTAAAATTGGCAAGATCAAAACATTTAAATAAATATTAGGACTTTCCTAAATCCAAGCCAAACAATAGGATAGTCGGGAGATTACCGAAGTTCACTTCGAATCTGTGATTTCTCCTACTTTTCTTCCTTTGAATTCCCAAAACAAAATGTTCCAAATTTGATCCATTCCCTATTGAAATTCCAAACTTCAATCCTTTGAAACTTAAACTTTGAAATTCTTGAGAGCAGAATTATTGATTATTATCGAGAGTTTTCTTAGGTGATTCCCGTCACTTAAGATGTAATTAACTATAGGGGCTTGCCCTTATAGGGAATTTTAAAGAACCCAGGTAATATAAACCCTGCTTAATTCATTGGATTACAACGTACGAGCTCATCTTAGGAAGTTGCCAGCCCGACTAAGAATTTACGACGCTGTGATCCTGTCAAAGGAGATGAGAGAGTCTCTGATCAAAGCTCTACTTGATCCAGAAATTTGCTTAGCTCAGTTGGCTAGTACATCCTCGAATGAAGTTTATTCGTTGAAGGAACAGCCTGGGGTGACTTTCACTGATGAAGATCTACTACTTGGTACTACTGAGCATAACCGCCCTCTCTACATTTCAGTCAGCATCAACCAAGAACTTTGCATAAAAGGAGACTTACAGCCGTTTTCAATACACGAAATAGGCATTCATGAATACGCCACCTACTACGCTCCTCCAAAGAAGACCGTTCTGTCCAGAGATGTCATGTTAAGCATGATTGAAGATTCCAAGGGGTCGCAAGAGCAGGACCGGTCTATTCCGATTCAACGATATCCCACCATTCCTTTGCAACAAGAAGGTGGAAGTTCTTTTAGCCCACGCATCCGAGGTCGAGGCCAGGGACGCGGGCGAGGAAGAACTAACAATATTGTTGAATGGAAAAGACCGAGTATCAGCATAGACGTGGAAGAAAGTTCCGAAGGAGAAAAGTTCGCCAAAGATGCAATGACAGTAAACCAAAAGAAGCCTCAGTTTGAGATCTCTCTGGAGGATAAAGAGAAAAGTGAGTACGAGTCGATGTATGATCGGATTAACCACTATGTCCAAGCCATGACCTTAACCCCAATCTAACCTCAATAGGTTGGGAGTTTAGAGGTTGAGGAAGTTCATAGTGCGGCCATAAAACCGATCAAGTTCCACCGTGCTTCTCCTTCTTCTAGTTTGGAAATCCCTGTAAATTTGGATGAAAATGTTTCTAATGAATTAATGAAATTACCTTTTGGTTACTTTTCGCCGTGTGTACAAAGATTGATTCAACAAGGATATGTACCGAAACAAATGTCAAAAGATAAGTTGCAATCGTTTGAAAAATTATGGAGTACGAAAGGAAAGAAACTCAATTCAAAGGAAGGTCTCGGGTTTGGTACGATAGGACCATTCGATGATTCAGAATTTTGCATGGTTGTTACTACTAGAATGACAGAGGAATGTCACAGTACCGAGGATAATTTTGAAGATCCCCCGATAGATGATGCTCCGCCAGAATTCGAATAAGAAATCAAGTCAACCGTCGATGAGTTGAAAGAAATCAACCTCGGTACTGAAGAACAACCTCGACCTACCTTTATAAGCTCTCTGCTCAGTGAAGAAGAATCTGAAGATTTGGTTAAGCTCTTATCAGAATTCAAGGATTGTTTTGCCTGGAGCTACGAAGAAATGCCAGGTTTGTCTCCAGAGGTTGCAGTCCACAGGCTTGGATGGGATCGAAGTATAACTCCAGTGAAGCAAGCTCCTAGAAGAATGCGTCTCGAAATAGAGCAACAAATCATTGCCGAGGTGAAGAAATTAATCGACGCCAACTTTGTGCGGGAGGAGCAATACCCCACGTGGTTAGTCAATGTCATACCTATAAAGAAGAAGAATGGACAAATCCGAGTGTGTCGACTTCAGAGACTTGAATAAAGCATGCCCGAAGGACGAATTTTCATTGCCGATACCGGAATTGATGGTAGACATCGCATCGTGACACGAGGTTTTCTCTTTGATGGATGGATCGTCAGGCTACAACCAGATCAAGATGGCTCCAGAGGATGCAAAGCTTACAACTTTCAAAACTCTAATTGGGATCTACTGCTACACAGTAATGTCGTTTGGTTTGAAGAATGCCAGAGCTACTTACCAGCGGGCGATGACCAAGATCTTCGATGACCTTATCCACAACCAAGTTGAATGTTACGTAGACGACCTGGTCATCAAGAGCAAAGTAAAGGAGAATCATTTATTTGACTTGAGGATTGTGTTTGAACGATTACGACAATTTAATCTCAAGATGAATCCCTTAAAATGCGCCTTCGACTTTACTTCTGGGAAATTTCTAGGATTTGTTGTCCGTCATCGGGGAATCGAAATCGATCCAGAGAAGATTAAAGCGATATTAGAAATGCCTCCTCCCAAGGCCTTGAAGCAATTACGATCTTTTCAAGGGAAGTTGGCATACTTAAGACGCTTTATATCTAATCTGTCAGGAAGGTGTCAACCCTTTTCAAATTTACTTCGAAAGGATGCTAAATTCATCTGGGGAGAGTCATGCCAGCGAGCTTTCGAAGATATTAAGCGGTACCTGACGACACCTCCTGTTTTAGCAGCCCCTATCCCGGGTAGACCGTTGATACTTTATACCGCAACTTTAGATGAGTCCCTCGGAGCCTTACTTGCTCAAGTCAATGATGAGGGTAAGGAAAACGCACTCTACTACCTGAGCCGACGTCTAATACCTGCGGAGGTAAAGTATCCTCCTATTGAGAAACATTGTCTAGCTTTAGTTTTCGCCGCTCAGAAGCTTAGACATTACATGTTGTCTCATAAGGTCAACCTGATTTCGAAGGTTAATCCGTTGCAATATTTGATGACCCGACCAAAACTTTCCGGACGTTTAGCAAGGTGGTCGATGATATTATTGCAATTTGATATAACATTCGTGCCTCTTCGCGCTATCAAAGGACAGATTCTTGCAGACTTTCTTGCAGCGCACCCACTACCAGCTGGGTCCCCTCTCAACGACGATCTACCAGACGAACAGATAATGCAAGTGGAAGACCCCAACGCTCAACGTTGGGAGATGTACTTCGATGGAGCTTCATCAGCCAGAAGAGATAAGGGATCAGGAACAGTGATACCCGACAAAGCAGGAATTGGTTTGATCTTCATTACGCCGGATCGGGGAATGCTGAGATTCTCCTATCATTTGTCAGAGTCGTGTACCAACAATGAAGCAGAATATGAAGCGCTAATTACGGGATTAGAGTTGACAATTTTAATGGACATAACGGACATCGCCATCCATGGTGACTCTCAGCTCGTCATTCAGCAAGTGGCCGGGCAGTGTAAGATTTTAAAACCAAGACTAGCAGAATATCACAAGTATGCAATGAAGTTGTTGGAACAGATTCCCAGTGTGGTGTTCTACAGAGTCCCTTGAGAGGACAATGCCCATGCGGACGCTTTAGCTAAACTCGCTAAGGAATTGGCATGTCCACCGGAGGATTCCGTTGACATCACTGTGCAAGGACGTCAGGTTTTGTCTCAGATTGATCTTGATAGTTTGCATAAGTTCGGAAAGAAAGAAATAATAGCTGCAATTGCCGAAGATACAAAGGATTGGCGCCAACCGTTCGTCGACTACTTACAGACAGGAGCACTGCCAGGAGATAAGTCAGTAGCGCATCAGATCCAGAAAATGTCAATGTCATATGTTTAATGGACAATGTTTTGTACAGAAGATCTTCCAATCAGATGTGGTTAAGATGTCTGAGCAGAGTAGAAGCGCAGAATATTGTCAAAGAAGTTCATGCCGGATTGTGTGGTGCTCACCAGTCAGGGCCAAAAATAAGATGAAGATTAAGAGGCTCAGATATTATTGGCCAGCGATGATGTCCGACTGCATGGAAATAGTGAAGAGGTGTCACCAGTGCTAGGTGCACGGAGTGGTCTTGCATCAACCTCCGAATGTGCTACACCCGACGGTCGCGCGTGGCCATTCGAGTGTTGGGGCACGGATATAGTGGGTCCGATAGACCCTCCGTCTTCTAAAGGACACCGGTTCATTCTCGCAGCTACGGATTACTTCTCTAAGTGGGCAGAGGCAGTGCCGTTACGAGATGTTACAGCGCAGCACGTTCTTCAGTTTTTCAGAAATCAAGTTGTCTACCGTTTCGGTGTTCTGCGCAGAATTATCTCCGACAATGGGTCCGCCTTCAAGAGCAAAAAGATCAACAATTTCGTCAGACGACACGGGATAGATTGGAGATACTCTACAATCTATTACCCCAGGGCAAATGGCTTAGCAGAAGCATTCAACAAGACTTTGGTACAGATTTTGAAGAAGACACTTGAAGATAACAAGCGACAGTGGCACGAGAAACTGTTAGAAGCCTTGTGGGCATACAGGACGACTGTCAGAACTCCGACGCAGTCTACGCCGTACGTTCTCGTGTATGGGTCCGAGGCCGTTCTTCCGTTAGAAGTTCAGCTACCTTCGCTCAGAATCGCCGTCGCCAACAAGATTACGACAGAGGACAACGCCAAGCTCAGACTTGAAGAGCTAGAAAGTCTAGAAGGAAGAAGATTGCTCGCGCAGCAGAATCTGGAACTATACCAAGCGAAGATGATTCAAGCCCACGACAAGTTGGTCCACCCGAGGTCGTTCAAAGTTGGTGACCTCATCCTTGTTCTTAGAAGACCTATCCTTGCACACCGCCAGATAGGCGAAAAGTTTGAACCGACCTGGGAAGGACCATTTGTGGTGGAGAAAGTCTATTCCGGAGGATCGTACCAGTTGGTGGATTCCCAAGGCGGAAGACCCATGTTGCCGATCAATGGACGATACTTGAAGAAATACTACGCTACGTGATGTGCCAAAGAACGAGTTCTAAGGACGACACTAGTTCCTAGGAATAGCTTTATGGCCAATGTCTAGGACTGGGTTCTAAGAAAATTACGTAATAATGAAATTTCAATGAAATAAAATAAATCTCCTTAATTACCTTTCTTAAAATCCCAAATTTCTTTAAGTCAAATTAAATAAACTTCATACATTTGATGAAATAATTCACTTAATAATAAATTGTTTTGTTCTTGTTCGTTTTCGAATTTCAGCGTGCTGACAAGTCCCCTGTTTTTAGCAGGAGAATTACGGGTCAGAAGCTGGTTCTCGCCTTTAAAGACGGCTTAAATCTAGCGCTGGATGAAGAGAAAGCACCGGAAGGCGGTGTGGTGAATTTTGACTTGGATTTCTCACAAGTCAACGTGGACTACGAGGGATCCCTCATGAAGCTAGTCCGCCACTCTGAGATTGCAAATTTGAAATCTGTGGTCTGAGTCAGTCACCGAGAAGTTGGGGAGACGTCGAGACAGGGTGCTACTGGAGGTTTTGTCGACTTGCACCTCCTCACAGCCGGAGACAGAAGAATTCTGTCAGTGATCGCCACACCAGAGAATGACCTAGTCACTGCTGACATAGGATGAGTTCCAGACCCACCGCTGATGTGCACTCAAAAGAGGAATGTTGCATTATAAATATCTATAAGGAGGGGGACTGCATCCCGCCTCACATTGACCATCACGATTTCGTTCGGCCTTTCTGCACCGTCTCGCTTCTTAGCGAGAGCGATATTCTCTTCTGAAGAGAAATACAGATCGTTGAACCCGGAGAATTCAGAGGTTCTGTGAAGATTCCGCTGCCAATCGGATCCGTCCTAGTCTTGAAAGGAAATGGAGCAAATCTAGCTACGCACTGCATCCCAGGAATCAGATATGAAAGAGTCTCAGTTACCTTCAGAAGGATGGACATGGACAAAGCACTGTACTATTACGAGCCAGACCCAGAGTTGGAGGGCTTCCGTCCACTGCCACTGTGACATAGCCGTACCTTTTGGCGTACGTAAGGGGACTTTTGTTCCTGAGCGTAGCCTGATAGGTTGGCTTGTTCACATGATAACTTCAGAGAACAGATGTCTACTGTTTTGTGCCAATCGGCCACTCAGCATGCGATGTTTCAGTTTACTTTCAGATATACTGCAGATATTTTGGATGTTCTGTTCAACAAGACATCAGTTGTACTGCAATTTTGAATCAGAATCAATGAAGATACTCTCTTTTCTGCAAGTCAGATACTTGTGTTGGAATATACTTCCAGTTGCGCTACGAATGAAAAGCCGCATGACCACGCGTTGGTCGAAAATTACAATGAACAAAGAACGAAACAAAAATGTACTTAAAAAAATGAAAATGAGAAAACAAGTAAAAATGCAAAAAATTGAAACAAAATTTGCAATGTTAAGAAAACTTAAAATAATGAAAAAATGATGAAATTTAAAGTGAAATCCGAGTTCCACATCTCTCGTGATCAAATTTCCGCGAATTCTGCGTACTCTTCGCAAGCTTCCTAAGTTTCTTTACTCCATGCACAAATTCTTACAAATTCTCACAAGTTTCCACAAATCTTCACAAACTCTCTCCAAAAATTTTCCATTATTCTCCATAAATTT